>QUOL01000007.1:1200000-1772559 GCA_009761415.1 Sarcomyxa edulis
AGTCGGCGTACCAGAGCTTTGTGATGCGTTCAAAGTCCGGTAAGTTGATACTCATTGTCGTCTTCCATGCGGCTCAACTTAACAAACCTTACGGAAGACATCTCCACGAGTCTCAAAACCTTGCCAATGCCGCTGCCGGTGGTAAAACTCCATTCGGTGCAGGTACCGGTCGTACTCCTGCTCGCCCAGGAGGAGCAACACCAGGACACATGTCCATACGCCATACTCGGACTCCAAATCATTACGGAGGGGCTACTCCGGCTCCTTTCGCACCCTCTGCTGTCCCGAATCCTGCTGGATATCCTATTCCACCACAAACACCATATGGCTATCAGACTCCATCCCATCACGCGCCCAGTTTCCTCCCACAGGCCCCTCCGGCGGCGCCACCCGGTATGAATCCTGCGCGTGCAGCAATGATACAAAATGGAGGTGGATCTTGGGGGCAAGGCTCGAGTGGCTGGTCGTAGTTTGTAGTTAGTTGTGTATTATTTCTGTTTTGTTAATCTATTGGATACATATATAATTCGGTGATCGAATCTTGGCATGAACTGTTGTATATCGGGGTCAGTCTGTTTCCAATTCAGCGTTGCACTGAGCTATATGGACGCGCTCGACGCGTAGTAGTATTGGCACGTGATCGATAATTGAGCTCAAGTAGCAAGCGCTTAGCGCCTTGACCTTGTTTGACACGTTCACGAAGTACTAGAGCTAACAGAAACACTTCCGGCTTGGAATTCAATACCACGTACAATCATATCCTGGACTACTCCGTATTTGGAAAATCTGCATCGCCTGGAGCTTTAGATCTATACAATGTCGTCGGCGAGAGACCTCCTGGTTTGTCATACTGTCATCTAGCACCAAATTAATGATTCACTTCATTCCTAGTGGGCAAGCGGACATGACGAGACAGTGGAAGTCAATCAGCGGGCTCTGATAGACAAAGTTCTCGCCCGTTACTCTGGAGAATTCACTGTCTTCCGAGAACTCCTTCAAAACTCTGATGATGCCCAATCCAAGGCTGTCGAGATCAGGTTTGAGACGCAGCAGTACTTGGACCGTAAGACTGGGAAGGAAGAAATAGTCGGAGGAGGGACGAAAGCACTACCGGACTTGAAAAGCGCACAGGTACGTACAACAGTTACAGCCTAGATTGTCGTGCAGATGAATCATCATATGCCTGTTCCAGGTCAACCAATGGACGTTCAAGAACAATGGAATAGCCTTTAGAGATGAGGATTGGAGTCGCCTCAAGAAGATCGGTATGAGTTGTGCATTCTCAAGCTGGCTCTTGTACTAAATTTTCCCAATAGCTGAAGGAAATCCGGACGAAGAGAAGATAGGTGCTTTTGGTGTAGGTCAGTACCAGAGCCATAATCCATGTATGTATTCTCTCATGTCACTTTAGGTTTTTACAGTCTCTTTTCTGTTACGGAGGAACCGTTCGTAACATCAGGAGGTATTGGCTTCGTATATCAGTACGTGCGCAATCGGCTTATATTCTGATGCAGGGCAATGGATGGGGTTTCACTGGAAAGACCAGAAAGATCAGGTATCTGTAGTTCAGTCCTCGGATCTACATCGTACAAGTTTCTGACTACGAGCATATATTTTTCCAGCTTCTTGCTCGCCGTGGTAACCTCGACATTGAGGATGCCACATCAGATCCATGGACATCCTTTGAGATGACCCTTCGCGAGCCTGCGCCAATCCCAGTCCCCTTTGATTTTACAAGATTCCTAGCATCGTCACTCACTTTTATGGCGTATCTTTCGGAAGTCAGCGTTTACTTTGACGATAAGCGCCTTTCAAAGCTCACTAAAGTCTCTGGAATGCCAAAAGAACTGGGAATCCCGAAAGGCTTTCGATGTGCCAGCCCACGTCGAACTATGACCGTGAGGAGTATACATTCTACTCGTATGTTGTTACTCTCAAGCCTTTAGAAGACTGATCCAAATTGCAACTAGCACTCCATATCAAGGCGGAGGTTATGAGATGGGTCTACTCTTCGGGTACAGAAAAGCCACAATCTCGTCCAGTTGTAAAGCAGGTCAAGGCGTCGTCTCAAGGCGGTTTCTTCTCCTCTCTTTTTTCCACCCTGGCTGGAAATACCAGTGTTCCGCCATCACCAATACCTTCTCCCGCCCCAATCGTGGAAGTGGATCCTATGGAGATCAATGAGACTAACGTCGTGCTTTCGATATTCTCAGCGGATGTCGACGTTCAATTAGACAAGAAGATGGCTGTGGAATTACATCGCTCAACAAAGAAGAATCCACCGAAAAGACTAAAATACGAATTAATTTATGTGAGTATATACTATTTGCTCTGATGTCTGAGACTTATCAATACAGAATAGACGGCCAAAGACGAGTATGATGCCAGCAAGAAAGAAGACGAATTACAACCGTTCGCCACCGGAAGCGTGTTTCAAGGCTTACGCGCAGATCTTGAAGGGTACTCTCGACCACTATCACGCGTCTATCCTTGCTGACTATATTTGTGATTCTCCACTTTAGAACTGGGTCAGCGCGAGTGTTTATCGTCTGTACATTCTCATTTCCATCAGTTGGTCTCTTCGCTGAGTTCTATTCTACCTCCTAGGGCCATGCTACTGCCCAGACGACTGGATTAGGCGGTCATATGGCTGCGAGATTTATTCCAACTGTTGAGCGAGAGTCCATCGATTTAGTGTAAGTCGGCATCATGTGTCAAATTGTAATGTCGCTCACGCTCCTGAACAGAGACCGACATGTTGCTGGTGAGTTACTGTCGCGTCCTGTGGACTATTGCTGACCTGTATCCGATCTCCAGTATGGAACCAAGAACTTCTCTATGTAGGTGGCTTCCTCGCTCGTTCAGCCTATGAAATGGAACTCGTCAATATCCGCACCGCTTGGGACGGCGCAACCTCGTCTGGGACTGGATCACTCTTACCCGGTATAGATCCTAAAATTCGGTCATGGCTGCAGGGCAGGGCTCTGCATGCCCTCAGGTTCTTCGAATTCCACCAGTCAACGCCGTCGGCCGAGGTTTCTAGACTCCTGGAAGCCGGCTTTTTTTCTTCTGCGACTGATTCCCTATTTCCAGTTATCTCTACGGCAGGAGTTCGCATTGCCTCGGAAGTTCGTCTTCCAGACGATACTTTTTCCACTTTCTTGAAGATGTTGCCTGTCTTATCCGAGGACGTGATAAATGGCGCTCAGACTATGGTCAACTCCTTACGGACTCGTGGGATGGTAAAGGCCATTACCTTTGAAGACGTTTTGAATGAGCTGCGTTCCAGACCTCTTCCAGAGACAGAAATGATAGCTTGCTTGAAATGGTGGGTGACCGTGAACCGACCGGATCTTCTGCCCATACGGACGCAACTTTTGGAAGCAGCTGTCCTCACGATCGGAGCACCTGGCCATGCGGATGAACAAATTATACCTCTGTCGTCTATCCGGACTTTCATTAACAGCAAAGGTGTTGGTGCCCAGATTATCCTGGAGGGGCCCTTGCCAAGCAGTCTTCTTCCGAACAAAATAAGCAACAGTTTCCCCCCCGAAGTTCTCAGCTCCTCCTTCCCGTGGACAGAATTTACCATCCTGGAGTGGGTACGATATATCTCTGATCCGGCGGTGGGAGGGACAAATCCTGTCTATGACATCAGTCTGTCAGCCGTGTGGGCAGAACGCATCCTCACATCCTTGCAACGCGCTTGGCCTTCTATATCGAACCAAATGAAGGGGGAAATTGTTGCGGTCCTTAGAAATAAAGTGTGCGTTCCTACGTCGGCAGGATTGAGGACGCCTGAAGAGACATATTTTGCGAATGCGAACGTCTTTTCCGATCTTCCGATCGTGACGTTGCCTTCTGGGATGCAGGTCAAAGGAAATCTTGAGAAGTTCCTACAGGCACTGGGGGTGCGTAAACACGTTGATCTACAGGTCGTGTTCAATCGGTATGTATCGTAGTTCTTGTAAATTTGGATTCAGAAATTGAACGATCTCCAGGATGATTAAAACGGGCGACTGGACCATAGCAGATCTAACGAAGTATCTAGTGGCTGTCCAATCGACATTGACCGCTGAAGAGTGGGCCCGCCTCAAGATGACTGCCGCTTTCTCGAAGGAAGCTAACTCGAGTGACGTACCCCCTCCCACCGGACGACCAGCCGCCCGATTTCAAGCAAAAGATCTGTACGAACCATTGGATATCTTTCGACAGCTTAAGTTGCCTATCATTGATTGGGGGACCCAAACCAAGTGGCGAGGAACGTCTGAAGAAGGTCAGGCATGTTCAAGATGGGATGTCTGCCGATGCTAACTGCTATGTTCAGCCAAGTTTTTGTTTGAACTTGGCCTTCGTCGGTCCCCTCCTCTACAGACCATTATAGATCTTTGTGCAAGCCCTGATACGGCTGTACGCCCTGTTGCTTTGAAATACCTCGTTGATAATATCGGCACACGATACAAAGACTATGACCCGTCGGATTTCGCTGACATAGCGTTCCTTCCTGCCACACGAGGAACGACACATTGTATGGGTACACCCAAAGAGGCACGTGCTCCATACTTGAATCTACGACGTCTTATCTGAATATCTTCTAGGTGTTCTCAAAACCTGTATGGGCCTCACTTGGGTTTTTAGTTGTAGAGCCAAATATGCAACATGAGACGGTAACAAAGCTCAAGATAAAGCATAATCCCCCCACATCCTCGTTGGTATCTTTACTCGAAAAGACGCATCCCAAAGATGAGGCTGAAGCACGACAGTGGTTTGGCATTCTTGCGGGGCGAATTTCTGGTACCTGCATTTAAAAATCAGTCTTTGGACGGTGTGTTGACCTCTCAAATAGATTTTTCCATCGAAGAGTTGAGACGACTAGCGCAAATCCCTATGGTTCCAGTCACGACCACCCCGGAGAAGGGTGGCAAGCCGACTTCGACTCACTTGCCTCCAAGTCGGTGCTTCTTTGGCGGAGACGCTAAAGCCAATTTCCACTCCAAACTTTTTGTCTTTGTCGACTTCGGTACACCGGCCAACGGGTTCTTGTCGGCTTGTGGGACGAAGCAAGAGCCAACGGTGGACGAGATAGCTCAGATTTTGCTGGCCGACCCTCACAGGTTTTATGACTTGGCTGGTGGTCGTCAAACGTCAGGACTTAGACTTTCTCTTCTCGAACCTTGCTGATCTGTTTTTGTCTCACAGCTTCCTTAACGAGCTACGTAATATCGCTGTGAACAGTCGATTGATCTCGTCGGGTACGTTGAGCAAGATGAAGAAATCACCAATATTGCTCGGTTCTCGCCGTAAACCCCAAGGTGATGCGGAAAAGGGAGGGAAGTTTGTTGAGATCGACGACGAAGAATGGGAATTGCAATATGATCTACGCCGGCCGGACCAAATTGTGATCGCTGACGACACAAACGCTCATCAGTTCTTCGCAGATTCGTTATTCTCTGCACCGCAAGAAGATATTCTCGAAGGTATCTTCCATGCCACTCGATACTGTTGTCTGTAACAACTTGCTAACCCTCAACTCTGGTAGGTTTCTACGCGGATCTTGGTTCTCGGCGTCTCAGCTCTCTGATCAAGGAAGAGTACAAGACCTCGGCAGAAGTCAAGGACTCAAAGGTCTCAGCAGACACCCGTGCATTGCTATTGGAAAGGCTTCCACTGTTCTTACACGAGCATACCCATACCCGAACCAAAGTCTCATATAGCTGGATGACTACAGAAACCAATTTTGTCGTGAAGACGTTTGGTAAACTCCTAGTGACTAAATCTTTGACCTATGGAGATGTTCGACTAGCCCGAAGTCATGACGCTTCCGCTGTTGCCAAGCGCTTTGGATACGGTCCTATCCAACTGTGGCTAGCTGGAAATGCTCCTGTGGACATGTACGAGTAAGTCGCCCTTTTTGTTGGTTTTTCGAGGTCTGCCATTGATGTATGTTGGACAGGGTGGCGACTTCTCTCTGTCGTCTCATCTTCGAGACTCCGAAGGCGAATGACTCCCTCTTGCTGTACACAATCCTTTCCACGGATTTGACTTCACTCAAACGGAGAGGATACAATGGTGAGTAGATTTCCTCCACATCTGTATCAAGCCAGTCCTGATTCTTGGACAGTTGACCGAATTCTGCGGCAGCAGAAGGCAGACAGGCAAGCTGCACTTGCCGCTAGGGCGGAGGCTGAGAAGAACACAACACTTCTTTCCAAACCATTACCAGCTGTACACTCGGAGTCAGCGCCTGTGTTGCCTCCTCGACCCTCGATGTCTTCATCAAGATCTACCCAGCTCGCCGAAAATGAACTTGCCTCGGGTATGGATACTGATGGTGGTAGACCCAGACCCACATCCTTAGTGAAAAGCTCGTTCCAGAACATCAGGCAGAAGCTTGGAAATCTCCAGCCCAACAGACCGCAATCTATCCCAGGAAGTTTCCCCGATGGTGGCAATCGTCTCCCTCCTCCGCCAAATAATCAGCGGCTGGACAATCCGAATGTTACGCCTCAGAGCAACATTTGTGAGTATCTATACAATCTAATCTGCGTGTCGCTCATGATGTGCTTTCCAGCTTCAAATATCGACATGGCTATCAAGGCTTGTAGACCAGAGGATCGGAATTTATTACAGAACAGAGAGATGATGCAGCAAGTCAAAGAGTCGCTGAACGAAGGCTACTGTGATCTATCAGGTCGTACTGGTGATCTAAACCTTGTTGGTACGTGGATTGTCGTAGCTTTGCGGTCCATATCTTACCTTGATACTCGTCTACAGGCGAAATGGGAACTGTCAAAGTCTTTGTTGCCAAAGGTCAGCACCCAATGCCACACACCATCGAGGTTAACTAACTCCGTCATACCAGATGTTCCTCATCCTCATACCATTATGACGGTCAAGCATGACGCCTTGGCTAGGTTCATCCACATTATGAACCCTTTGGCTACCATATACGAGCTTCCTCTAGCCAGCCTGCACGTATTCTATGACCTGCAGGGGGATGTCATCGCTTTCAACAGGAATGCGAGTATCTTCCTCAATCTCAGGTATTTCGAGGCATGGCGTACGTCAAATTGATCTCTCTGGTTGCACTTCCGTACTGACTTGGGTTTGTTTCTCGAACCAGATGACGACCACGTTCGCAGTGGCAGACTCAACGAAGCATACATCTCCTGGTATGACGTTCAATTTTGTGATCGTAACTCATTTTCACTGACGGTGCTTTCTGCCCAGGTACTTTACGTTGGCACACGAGATTGCGCACAATTTGGTCCAACCGCATAACTCGGAGCACGAGTTCTATTTCTCTGCTATATGCGAACGACACATCATGAAACTCGGACAAGTCCTATCTTCCTCGTAGACCAATCTTTATACAGGCGTGTCGCAGTAAACGCCAGTCTTCGACTGCCATGATCCATACCCTACTTAGTTGCATCACCTCTCAAGTTCTATAACTAATGACCCGATTCTTTTGTTGATATGATATCACACATATACCGTATAATGAATACATAGCTTCGTGCTTCTTCCGATGTTTTTCACTTTGAAGTGAAATAGCCCAAAGTGAAATACTTACTTAGGGTCTGGGCTAATTTGCAGGGCTAATTTGCAGGCTAATTCGCTTTGACGTGGAATTCAAGGGTACGGGCATGTTCGACTTGGCCAAGGTCGCTATTTTGACAGTTCGCCAGGTCATACTTGGCTAGAAAGGTGCCGCCGGTGCTGGAAAACCATGGGCGCTTATGCATGTGACATAACCGATCGAATTGCCTCCTCGCCGCAACATCACCTTCACTTCGTCTCTAGTACGCACAACATCAGCCATGGTTCAGACCAGTGATTTCGAAATGGAAGACCTCTCTAGTCGTTCAAAGTCCGAATCCATTGCTAAGAATGTTGGAACCGACGAACCAGTCGAAAATGCCACAATTGCACTGTGGACTTGGACCGCTTCAGCGATGTTTGTACACAATTCTCATTATCATACAGCTCATGACTTCTTACAATCACTCCTATATCTGTCAATAGGCTAGTATCTCTGGCTTCATGTCTAATTTTGTTCCCTCGACTTTTGTTATTCATCTCCGAAACATCAAGCGAGGCAGAGGGTCGACGAACAGCACTCACTCCCCTAGAATCATTCCTTGCTTTGCATTTTGGAATATGGCTTACAACAATAGCACTTTCTCTCATTCTCAACGTAAGTCCATGTTTACTTGCTTTCATACTTCAGTCATCCTCTTGTTTCCCTCGACTCGACTGCTTTACATGTAACTCTTCATCGTACTCAGATCCCGTCGTCTTCGCCACCCGTTGTTCTACAGCAGAATGCTAATCCGTCTCATCCATTGTTGATCCCGGTCACCCTCGCTGGCAATCTGTCCGCGTTTCTTGCTTGGAATACTACAAAAGTTGGTCCATTGGCATCGACTGTCTTTGTTGGGTCTGCTACAATCGGCATCTGGGGCCTTTGGGCGGTTTGTCAACGCAAATTCACTCGCAAGCCATCATCTCATTGATATCTTGAGTGTGTCTAGATCGTCTTCGGAGGTTCGTCCCTTGTCTCCAAGAAGACCGGAGCCGACAAACATACTTCGTCGTTCCTCTTTGACAACAGATCCGCTGCCTCTGTACAAAAGAAGGCTTGGAAAAAGGAGCAAAAAGCAGCCCGTAAATAGGACCTCTTACTATCTACTAAGTCTCAAGCAAACAATATATGTACCCGGGTCTTCTCTACTTGTACATGCACCTATGAGGGCTCAAAATCCATACACTGTCTCGGCACATCGAACGAAAAATGAGAAAGCATTACAATGTATTTAAATAGGCTATACATCGTTCGTAGTAAATCAGCGACCAGCACCGCCCATCCCGAACATCTTCATCATATCCCCCATGCCAGGCATACCTGCTCCTGCTAGGCCTCCTAGACCCCCAAGGCCCCCAAGGCCACCCATCGACGACATCATGCCTAATTGTGAAATAGTGGTCAGGGCCTGAATGCTTTGCTTCATATTTATAGACGTACGTTGCATCTCCTCCATGTCTACTTGGTCTCCTCCTTGACCTTGCATCATGGCCTTCATCATCTCCTGCATTCCGCCTCCACCTCTCATTTGCCGCTGCATTTGCTGAAGCATACCGGGTGGCATGGATCTCTGTCGGCACGACTAATCAAAATCGAATACCACGCATTTGAGATACTTCGCTACTGACCTGCATAGCTTGAATCTGAGCCGGTGTCGGCATTCCATTCGCGCCACGGCCCTTTCCACCAGCTGCAGACTGCATTTTCTGTATAGCTTGTAGCCTGCAAAAAAACTTATCAATTACAAGATCATATGAAAGGAAACGTATGAAACAAACCATCCATTCTTCCCTCCAGCTTGCTTCGCCATGTTAGCCATCATGCGATACTGACACAGCAGCTCTTCCACCTCTCGTACACTAGTTCCGCTACCGCGTGCCACTCTCGTTACTCGCCATGTTAGACCTATGGGTTTCCCATCTTTACCCATCTCCATGAAAAGTGTACCGTCTGAATCTAATTCGGAGGCAGTCATACTATCTGTGATGAAGATCATGCGTTTCATCCGCAGGGATCCTTCATCATCTGATCCCGCAAGAATGTCTTGCGGAAGTCCAGGAATCATAGACGCAATTTTGCTAATTGGACCCCTACAGAAACAGAGCAAGAGAGAATGAGGAGTGTAGGATGATGAGCGAAACGGCAGATACGCACATGTTCATGACGTTCGATATCTGTTCTCGCCAGTCGCGAATGCTAAGTTTTCCTTCCTCCAGTTTCTTTGCCATCTCCTTCTGTTTATCTGGATTCTGTGTGGCGAGGTCTTGCATGTGCTCCATGAGACCTTGCATATCACCGAGTCCTAGTAGTTTTGATATGAAGGGTTGAGGCGAAAATCGGTCGAGGTCATGAAGATGTTCTCCCACTCCAAGGAAGATGATAGGCGTCTTGGTCGCGGCAACGCTGTGAGACGTTTAGAGTCAGGATGTGTAGTACTAAACCTGACAAAAGCATACGAACGCGGAGATAGCACCTCCACCTTTGGCATGTCCGTCCATTTTCGTTACGATGATAGCACCGAAGTTGGCACTCTCTTTGAACGCGCGACTCTGGGCTTCAGCAGCTTGACCTAGCAACAAATGAGATATTCAGGCCAAGGCAAGAAACAAACAAGAAAGGGAGATGAATACCAATGCTCGCATCGAGGATCAAAACCGTCATATTGGGATTGACTGCCTCCCCTATCTGTACCATCTCTTCGAAGAGCTCTGATTCCTGTTTATGTCGACCAGATGTATCCACGATTATCACGTCGAAACGCTCTTTCTTAAATTTCGCGACACCTTGGGCAGCGATGCTGACTGGGTCCGTCTCGGTGTAAGAACCAAAGTAAGCTACTTTGGCTTTGGTTGCAGACTGTCGGGTCTGATCAAACGCTCCTGCACGGAATGTATCAGCACAGACTATGGCTGATTTGAATCCACGTTTCTGATAATGCACAGCCAGCTTTGTACATGTCGTCGTCTTTCCGTTTCCCTAAGCAGAGCGTTAGGTGGGGTATTAGAGAAGGAGTGCATAAGATGGACTTGTTACGCACCTGCAGACCCACGGCCATGATGACATTGGTTTGACCCTTCTTTGGTTTATATGGCTCTACGCCTGGGTCAACTAAGTGTACCAGTTCATCGAAGACAGCCTATGGGAAAGATATTGTAGAAGCACGTCGATTCAAGCAAGAGCCGTGGACTCACCTTTTGTATCAGGTTCTTGCGATTCGTTTCTTTCGATTTATCCGTAGCAGTCCCATCCAGTGAAGCCTTGACCTTCGTCTTGACCTTCTGTCGCAGCGACGCTACGAGTTTGACATTGACATCGGATTCTAGCAGAGCAGCAGTGATTTCTTTGAGTATCGCATCCAGAACCTTGAGTGAGGCAGGTCAAGCTGTGACAATCAGTGTATAGCGTGGATTACCGACTTTCTCGTCGACCACCGGGGCTCTGTTCAGCGAAGATAGAGCAGCATTGAGTTTGCGTCCCAAGTCAGCTAGAACCATGGCAGAGTGGGTGGCAGGAAACTACCAGCAGTGGCTGTGTAAAATGACATCCTCTCCTTCTACTTCATCCACTATACCCCGTTTTACTCTCATAATTGATCATGGCTCATAGCGACTCAGAAGATGAAGGGATGGACGATCTTGAATTCGACGGCGAAGATGATGGGGACATGGACGACGAAAACGACCCCGCCGAAGACGCGACAGAGGACGGGGACGGAGACGACGTGCGTTAATGGACACAACTCAGTCGGGTATCTTCTTATAGTGTTGTCTCATAAGGACTCGCAATCGGACGAGTCCGATTCCTCTGAATCTGACGAAGATGAAGATTCTGATCCGTCAGGAGAGATGGCAGTAGATTTCGACCTCGAACAGCAACCCTTGGAGCAAGTTGCGAGCGGTTCTAATCCTCCGTCAAGGCAAAGCAGAGGTGAGCCCATGTCCTAGATATAAGATTAGTCTGAAATGACCTCCCAAAAGCACCATCCCCTGTTCCATCTACGCGTTCTCGGTCTCTTTCCCCTGCCCAACTTCGACAGAAAAGTCTGGCGCTACCCGTTGGTCCAGGGTTCAAGACACCTCGATCCTATACTGTCGAAGCTATCTGTGCCCTTCCCCATCCAGTATCTACTCATGCTCTTGCCTCCTCTGCATGTATGACCCATCTACTGACCGGCTCTGATGATGGTTATATCCGTGACTATGACATATTCTCTGCTCTGAACGGTAAAAATTTCCTTACTGCACCGCAAAGGCATCACTCCGGGGTCGTCGAAGGTATTATGAAATCGGGACAACTACGATTCTGGTGGGAGAACCCCGAATTCAGACCTAATGGCGCGTTGGCAGGCGAGGAAGAGGCGCCTCTGTCTCCTGTATACAGCCTTGCAATGCATTCAGACGCTCTGTGGGGCCTAGCTGGTACTGATGTACGCTCGAACCGACCCTCGGACTCCCACTGGTATGCTGACGGCCGAGATACCTCTATAGGCAGGGCATATCAATCTCTTCACGATCCGTCATGAACCTGGTAGACTCTGCCATGTTTTGAATGGACATCGAGGCCCTGTATCTGCACTTTCTATGGACCACGACCAAAAAGGATTTTTCAGCGCTGGATGGGACGGCGAAGCTCTGGTACGTATGATGATATCCATCGGAAACACCTCTTATTAATCTCTCATGAGATATTAGCAATGGGACTTGAATACTGGCCAGATTGTTCGGAATTTCACTGCTCATGGCGCTCAACTAGCCGCAATCGCGGTCAAACCACTCCACTCGATATATTATGATACCCAACCTATCGGCTCTACCCAGGTAGATACTGATAGGCACCAGCTATCGACGCGAAATACTTTTCAATCGACGCCCAGTGAAAGTGAAACTCTTGTTAGCAGTAATTCCTTCCCCAACTCTACGAATGTAGCTTCTTCGTCAACAATGCCTGCGGCTCCTCCAGTCTCTGGAACACAACCAGAGCAGACTCAGGAAATGGACGCCAAATCGGACGCCTCATTCGATCCTTTGTTCGACGATGAACCCGATGCCGATGGAGAACCTGACAGTGGTAATAATTCTGTGGCACATAGTCAGCCCCCCGAATCGTCCAACTATGGTGGAGGTCCCGATCTTGTTCCATCCCAGGCACCAAACCAACAACCTGCTCCTCGATCAACATTAGGTCTAATTGCTCCTCCTAAAAACGCTCCTCCATTATTAGACTCTGATAAATATGCTACTTTCTCTTCTGACTTATTAATGACTGCATCAATCGATGGGCAGGTCATCATATGGGATAAGAGAGTGAATACTCCCGGCACTGGAGTTGGGCGACTGTGGATGAGCGAGAAGACTCCTCCTTGGTGTCTATCTGTATGTGTCTTTTTTGGTGACCGCAATTTATCAATTTATCTTCTTTGTTCTCAGGCATGTTGGTCTGCTGATGGTGCGCAGATGTACGCCGGTAGACGAAACGGTACTGTCGATGTTTGGGACGTCCGCCAACTTGGGCGCTCTGGTCCTAGCGGTACTCCGAAGCTCTTGAAAACGCTGCGTAATCCTGTCTCTTCGGGCGTTGTATCATGCGTCGTCGCATTTCCTGATGGTCGACATATCGCATGGTAAGTTGCTATTTCGTGCGCGCAATACGACTAATTAGTATATATTTGCAGTGCTTCGAATGATAATCTACGGCTGTGGAACGTGGCCGATGCTGGAGAACCTGATGCTTCAGGAAAGATGAAAAGTGGTGTCCAGTTCAAAATCATCCCAGGACACCACGGAGGGTATATCTCGCAGATGCGTGAGTCCCAAGCAGCTATATTGTCGTCAGCGTGAGACTCTGACACGACCACCAACAGTTGTGGATCCTGGTGCAAGGTTCCTTGTAAGTGCCAGCAGCAATCGTGGATGGCACGGGGATTCCACTCGGACGGTCTTCGTGCATGACATAAAGCATGTTCACTAGTGCTATGATTGCTCCCAAAACGACTCCTGTGTCAGCTATTTATTTCTCCGTTAGTGTGTAACCTCAAGCAGCGCTTATAGCTTGTGACCGGCGAAGAGCGGTGTTCGAAAATCTTCATAGAACGACTTCGCCGACCTCACTCCCTACACGTCCCATTCTACGAGTATAGGCAAATGTTATCTTTCACTGTCAGCCCGTGCATTCGAGGAAGGAAACGCATAACCATCGAGGAGGTACTTATGCATAAGATGGTGCCAATACAGGCCAATACCCGTCACAGTCCACGTGTATTGAAGCACGAAAAGTAACACCTTATCTTCAAGAATCAAGTTCATTCCGCCGGAAGAAGATATCCAATCGGGGCACCGAGCTGCATGGAAATAACGAGTCGATAACGGATCTAATTATTTTATCCATTGATTGTCACAGCTCAGGTTAGCGCTGTGCAAAAATCGAAGCACGACCGGGAGAACGGCAGACAAGTTATTACAGCTATCCACACAACCAACCGGCGCTATGCCAGCATTTCATTCTTCACCTGGATGATCCCTTCCCCAGTCTACGAGATATCCTATGTAGGAGAGGATGACGCAGAATACTTTCATGCTGTCGATGGAAGACTGCTCAACACAATGAACCCCCGCTATCTACTCCCGAGCGATCAGGATGAGGTTAGGGTGCGTACTCAGGTTGTTTATTCTCTCAGCGAGTTGATTGTCGGTAACGCCAACAGCGATCCGAACTCCATCACCGAATGCTTCAATTTGTTTTCGGAGGCAAGAACTATGTAGGACCCGTACAAGATGTACTGCAATTGGGTCAAGAACGGAGAGTTCTCGATCTCGGTACTGGAGTTGGATTTTGGTGGGTTATCTTGCGAATTTCCCCAAGGTCGTAGAGATCTTGTCTAAAACATATGCACAGGGCCGTCGATATTGCAGATGAATTTCCGAGAGCAGAAGTAACTGGTGTTGACCTCGCTCCGATACAACCAAGGTCAATAATCATTGTTATGCTCGACAGAACACGTTCTTACCACGCGCCCACAAAAATAGATCTGTACCCCCAAACTGCACGCAAGTTGCTTCAGGATGCCTGTCATGGCTACGTTTAGCTTCATGACTGATCGTCTGTTCAATTTATAGGTTTGAGCTGTGCGACCTGGATCAATGGCATCTACCGTATCCCGACAACCACTTCGATCTAATCCACGCGAGGTCGATGCATACAGGAGTGAGCAATCTGACTCCAAAGTCCAGAATCCTTTCATAATCGCTTTCTTCAGATTCACAACTACCCCAGATTCTTACATGAAATCGCTCGCTTACTTCGTCCTGGTGGTTTGGTCATTATCGTAGAAGGCGATATAGCGCCCACTCTGGACGGACCGTCTGCCGCTCACTTCGCAGATGACTGTGGCTTACACAACTGGTTCATGTTCTGGGACACATACAGAGCCTGTCTGAAGAAACAAGGCATAGATGTCACCGTACCGCGGCGGCTGACAGAACTTCTCGCCACCACAGGACGATTCAAGACTATTACAACTCACGAGAGTAACATACCCATAGGATTTTGGCCGAAAGGTTCTCTTCTCTCTTTGAGGGAACAGACAGCAAGCTTACCTTATCGAATAGATCCATTATTGCTCACGGTTGGACAATTAGCATGGCTGCAGTGCGATTATCTACTGCCTGCTCTGAGGCCGCTATTCCTATCTTCAGGAATTCCCGAATCAAAAGTCAAAGCCCTTATCGAGGATGCTCAACAAGACCTCTACTACCCTCCAGTACAACTCTCCGGTCGTCTGCGTATCGTACATGCCATCAAGAGGTAACGGCACAATCATACCTAGTACTCACCCTACAGACCAGTACCCGGAGTAATAGACTTAGCAGAGCACGCATATTGAAAGCAGTTGTATCACCCCTGTTCCTCTTTTAAGTACACAAGGAACGACCGACACCAAAACCCTACGAAGAAATCATGAAGCAAGCGACGAGTAGGTAGCAAGGACCGTCAATAAGACGATGAAAGGGCAAGACAATCAACGAAACACTGGTGACTATGATAGTTAATGAATGGACGGATCGAAAAATTCGATCCAGAATGGGGAAAGTTTCCGCACAACGCTCGAGAACAGCGCACCCGTTTACTCGTCCTTGGCGAACTCGTGGAGAACGGTGAGAGCCTCGTTGACCTTCCCGTTCATCGCATCGGGCGAATCCAACAAGTGGAGAAGCTCGTTGTTGTCCATCTCGAGCAACATTCCAGTGATCTTACCAGCCAACTCGGGTTGAGCGCTAATAGAAAAGAAGTGTCGGGTGAGTTTTGTGAAGAAAAACAATGCACAGATGATCTCCTTACCTAGCGATCTTCATGTAAATGACTTCACCGAGCATTTGCTTCTGCTCCATGGGAGAAGCACTGGCGAGCTGAGCAGGCGTGAGCGCAGGCAGTTCGCTTTGAGGAGGCGCTCCAGCAGCAGGTGCTCCGGCGCTGCGGCTCTGAGGGTTGAGTTTGTATGCTGCCGGTTGGGCAGGAGGAGGAATGCGAGCGCCAGCCACACCTGCATTAGCGACAGGGACACGGCCCTGAGGAGGGGGAACACCTTGAGGGATAGGGCGAGGAGCACCGTTGACCTGAGGAGGGCCGTTGATGCGAGGCATAGGTGCGTTAGGGTTAGTAGGTGAACCGGGTCCACGAGGAATTTGAGGGCGCGGGGCACCACGAGGGTACCCGGGCATTCCGTAGCCCTGAGGAGGGCCTTGAGGGTATCCGGGAGCCGGGATGGGCATTCCACCGACCTGTCCGTTGTTGGGGGGATAGCGAGGACGGGGAGGAAGCATACCGGGCTGGCCATAACCCATCATTCCACGACCCTGGGGAGGGAAACCACCAGGTCCGGGAGGATAGTACATGGGACCGTTGATATAACCACCGGGAAGACCTGCAGCGGCTGCCTGCTGCATCCTGATCTGGTTGCGCTGAGCGATCTGGCTCTCCAATTGCTGTCTACGGACCTCGCGACGCTGAGCGAGCGAAACGTAAAGGGGCTTGGAACCAATCATCTTGTTGTTCATTTCCGCGACAGCCTTAGTGGCCTCATCGGGGGAAGAGAAGCAAACAAAGCCAAAACCTTTTGAGGTGCCCTTTTCGTCGCGCATAACCTTGCAGCTTGTAACAGCCCCGAAGGGCTCGAACTCGGCGCGGAGCTTCTCATCATCCACGTCGTCCTCCAAGTTCTTGATGTAGAGGTTGACACCTTGATACTTGCTAAGTTTCTCCATCTTCGCCTGCTCGTAAGATCGGCGCAACTCCTCCTCGCGTTCAGCCTTCTTCTGTGCACGAGAAACGAAAAGCTTCCTGCCGTGGTGTTCCGAGTCGTGGAGTTCGTCAACAGCGCGTTGAGCATCCTCGTGCTTCTCGTAGTTGACGAAACCAAAGCCCTTGCTCTTGCCTTCATCATCGACTTGAATGAGAGCAGAAGTCACAGCACCGTAGCTGGTGAAGAGCGCCTCAAACTCATCCTGAGTCATCTCGGGGTCGATGTTCTTGACGTAAAGGTTGGTGAACTGGGCCTTAATCTCGTCAAGCTTGGATTGGCGCTCCTAAAGATTGGGATAATTTTTAGGATGATTAGGGGGTGCATCTTGATTTCGCAAGCAGACGATCATAGATACGAACCTTGCGGGAGATGTGGTGACCGACGTAAACCTTTTTGTCATTGAGAAGCATACCATTAACGGCCTTGATAGCGTTATCGGCAGCTTCGCCCGTCTCGTAGTGGACGAATCCGTAGCCTTTAGAACGGCCTTGTTCGTCTGTAGCAACCTTGCAGGATAGAACATTACCGAAAGCTGCAAAGGTATCGTGAAGTGCCTATCGAGAAAGGTGAGCGATCAGTTGGAATCTCCATTCTTTAGGGCCTACCTTGTTGTCGATGGCATCATCAAGGTTCTTGATGAAAATGTTGCCCTGACCGGTCTTGCGGAGGGCGGGGTCGCGCTGAGACCACATGATCCGGCTGTGATAACAGAATGTTAGATGAAACATCATCGCAGCGGACTGCGCCGGGTGATTGAAACATTCACCATGCACGGTTCTTGATCAGCGAATAGTTAAGTTGCTCTAAGGCACGCTCTCCTAAGGTCCTCTCGCATTAGCGCCCTTCCTATCACTTACGGAAATCCCACGAGTGTTTTTGACTCACCATCAGCTGCGTTAAGATAATTGACGTAGGCGTATCCGAGGGAACGACGAGTGACTGCGTCACGGCACACGCGAATGCTATATCACGGTCAGTTCCAAAAGACCCCCCTTCAAACTTGAAATGGCTTTGAACGCACCTAGCAACGGGACCGATCATGTTGAAGATCTCGAAAAGCATAGCTTCCGTGACAGTGGGGTCAAGTTCTCCGACATAGAGGGAGGCAGAGGGGGCAGCTGCCACGGTCTGGGGAGGGTTGTACGGAGCAGGAGCCGGGACGGGTGCGGCAACGGGAGGAGAAGCAAGAGGAGCTACAGTTTCAGGCGCGGAAACCTGGGGCACGGCCTCTGGCTGGGTGGCAGAAGGAGAAGACATTGTGTTGGGGTTTTTTATTGTTTAGGGGGGGTCGTTACTGCTTGGATGACTTTTATGGGACTGTAGGAACAGATGGATGATGTTTTTAGTGACATTTTGGACGCGTACTGAAAAAAAGATGGCGCACGCAGGAGGAGGAACCGCTTTAATATAAAAAGTTTTTTATATGTTTTTTCAACGGTTTTTATAGGCTGAAATAAGGCAAGTAGAAGTCAGAATGAAGAGCAAGATGAAGAGGACAGGATCGAGTCGTACCTTAGATGGTGGTTGCAGGAAAACAAGTTCCAACTTTTCTCAAAGTCAATGCAATGCAATTCAAACTCCGACGGCACTGTCCTGGCGCTCAGACTCGGGCTGTTCAGGTGGCGTGTTCAATTCAACTTGCAAATACAATGGAGACATCATGCATTATTATGTGGATTATAGTGGCCATGCATTATAGTGGCCATGGAGGGTATAATACGTCCTTGTTGTCACTGAATAGATACTGCTACAAGTAGCTTATGCATTCAGAAGCTGTGTCGACGTAGAACAAGGCACTAGGGGAGGATATAGAAAGCAACATGTTGGATAATAAGATAAGAGGGTAGCATGGTCCGTTGTTCGAATCCAAGACATCAACCTCGCATAAAGTATGCTTTTGCACCATGCGAGGCCAACTCGGTCCTCGCCTGCAACCATGATCCATCCGTGATGAGCTTCCAGAACACAAAACAAGGGTATCTAGAACCAAACGCACCTTTTCAACTGTATGTCCCGCGGCAGTGTGATGGGCGTAAATCTGTAAAGAAAGGAACACTATTAGAACGCGACTAGGGATGAGTGGCGATGGAACGGCGTACTTGGCGGTAATAAAACGCATTACCGACACCTTGGAGGGTCCAGCCTACTGTGGTTACTGTGCCAAGGATAGCAGCTGCCCAGTGATGCCCCGCAAACATCTGGACCGTCTGAATAAGACCTGCTGAGCCAGTACTAAATGAAAGGTAAGGAATCCACGCATAGCATCGGTGAGCTGAGGCCTCGGAATTGTATAAAGTCAGCGGAGGAAGCATTACCTTGGTACGCCAATGATCCTACAAGTCGCCACATCGCCACATGAGAAAAAGGTTAGGTCGCGCAGCGATGGGAGAGTGTCTATGACGTGACTCACATGTAGATGCTGAAAATCAGATGGAAGCCGCCAAAGAAGAAGTAGAGATCTGGTATTAGAACCACGGAAAGGTTAGATTTCATTTAGTGCGAGTATTTTTGTGACTTGCAATAGTATAGGGCTTGCTCCTGTGCGGAGGTCAGGATAAGTAATGTGGAGTCGCGAAACGATACACACCTTCATGTAGCCATTATAAATGGGGCTTTCATGGGAGTATCAGTAGATGATCAATCGAGCTGGCGTGTTGTATCTTACCGATACCACAGCAAAAACGACAAGACGCTAATTACAAACATGTATCTATGATAGTGTCAGGGAGGGTCAAGTGGGCGGTATGAAAGCCGAGAGCTCACCCAATGCTTCCTCCCAGGTCTCTACCACCATCCGAAGAGCCAGCAAGAAGGATGAATATACAGGCGATCATATTCAAAATTAAGGTTCCTAGTAAGACTAGCCATAGTTGATAGAGGCGTGTAATGAGTGGCCGGGAAGCCTCGGGAATTTCGTCTTGTATTGAGTGGAAGATCAAAGGGAAGACTAGGGTGTTTACGCGGGGACGCGAAGGTAGTGGGTCAGTACGAGCAGTACGGAGGCAGATATAGAGATAGTAGAACTGACAGAATGGCCAGTTATTTTTGCCATGGGTCCGAATGTGCTCCGCTTTTTTGTTGAGTTCAGCCTCTCTCCGCTCAAGATCGAGTTCTCTCTGACGCAACTGCTCGAGCCTCGTTGCTTCTGCTGAAGAGGGACTTGGGTCGTCAAATGGATTCGTTTCGAGAGAATGGGTCGAAGCAAAAGGATTCTGCGTGTAGTCTAGAAGAACAATGTCAGTCGAAATATTAATAGGCAATGTATGTATGGTATGAAATTTGACCCATTGTTCGTTCGTTCGTTCGAGGTCGTCGTGGTCGTCGTTGAGCAGCCCAAAGCCAAACTGCGCCCAGGGCTGTTACCAAACACTCTATTCTTTGGCCAAATCGGGACTCGTCCAAATCGGGAAATCAGCACAAAAAATTACTTCCGTGAGTCCTTCTCCTCGAACTTTCACCTGATCTCACCGATCTCACCGGTCGCCACTCGGTCAGGACACGCTCGACACCATGCATGCAACATATTTTGAGTACTATTTTGTGCTGCGGTATGGCACGTTTCAATACATTCCGGCGTCAAAAGGCCTACTCCGGCGTGTGAATAGAACGGATAAAGGATAAAAAGAAGGTGGGGCCCGAAACCACCACCCCATTTCTTGTTTTCACAAAACCCGGGCATTTCTATTTTTTTTCACTTTCTCTCTCTCTCTCTCAACCTACCTCGTCCTCGCCTTCTCCCCGTGTTCTACTCTGGTTAGTCGTGCTTCTCATCTCCCTTTTCTTTATACTTAAACTCACCCTTTCGTTCTTCCTACAGCTCGACTTCCTGTCGTTTGCTTAAATCTCAAGACTTTCAGTCACCTACACTCCCTAAGACAATCCCCGTCTACCAACTCTTACAACCATGTTCACCATCCTCTCTGTCGCTTCCATAGCACTCGCTGCTGCTTCTTCCGTCTCTGGTCTTGCTATTCCTCGCGCCACTCAGCCTTCGACTTACAATTCCACCCTTCTCGAGGTATGCTGTCACTACTGCTTCTCGTCGCTGTGTTTCATCTTCTCATCCTTGGTTTCCGCAGCCGTATGCCACGTACCACACTCGTTACATGGCAATAGATTGCTTGGACAAGCACAACACCACTTTCTTCGACACTTGCTGCCACCCTCTCTTGGTTCGTCTATTGTTCTGGTTGTTCCGCAGCCCATTGCTCATTTATTCTGACAGGCAACTGAGGATCTCAACACTGCTCGTCCTGCAGAGTGTATTCCTAGCGCCTCGGCTTCGTCTTCTGCCGCCGCAGCAGACCCCACTTCCACCGTGTCGACTGACGAAGATGAAGATGAGGATTGCGAAGATGAGGACGAGTCGTCCTCTGCTGTTGCATCTACCGTTGCAACAACTTCCCACACTTCTTCGCATACTGCCTCCACGTCGGCAGCAGCAGCAGTAGTCGCTAACGTCGGCGCAGAGCCTACAGTGATCACTACTTCTGCCGCCCCTACCTCCACCAAGGCTTCCTCCACCAAGGTCTCTACCACCAAGGCTGCAACCACCACCAAGGCCGCAACCACCACCAAAGCTGCGACCACCACCAAGGCTGCAACCACCAAGGCCGCGACCACGTCGTCCGCTGCTTCTTCCTCTAGCACTGACTTCGTCACCGGTGGAGTGTACGTTGCAATTTCTGTTTCTGTACCTCATGCTCTGTTCTGACATCAACGTTCTCTAGTGCTACCTTCTTCTACCAAAACGGAGTTGCCGGTGCCTGTGGAACTGTTCACGCTGACAGTGCTCTCATTGCTGCCATCGGTGAGTGCAAGCCGTCATGTAATCTTCTCAACTGAGCGCTGATTTTTCTATTCTTGTCAATCAAAACAGATGCCGACCGCTACGGAAACACTGGCGCGGTATCTGACCTTTGCGGCAAGCAGGTCGAGATCATCAACACGGCCAACTCCAAGGTAAGCATCATTGTTTCGGTCTCATCTCAAATAATAGCGTGATACTGATTTCACATCTTTGGTTTCAGAGCGTCACCGTCACCATTGCTGATGCTTGCCCCACCTGCGATAACAGCAACTCCATTGATCTTTCCACTGGTGCCTTCGATCAAATCGCCGATGAAGCTACCGGCGAGGTTAACAGTACGTTCTTGCTTCTTCTCGGTCTCATTAAACTTTGGCTAACCACATCCCCTTTCTAGTCAAGTGGAGATTTGTCTAAAGCATTTCCCCTTCTCCTTTAATTCTTTCCCTCCATTCCAACCCTCCGCATTGATCTGCATTCCTCGTCGCGCCAAGGGGCTTGTTCCCCTCGTCGCTTTCCCGTGGAGGCTTCACGAACGATAAACGGCATAAAGAATCTTCATACGAGACTAACGACCCTGGTCGGCGATAGACCTCCTATAATCCTTGCTGGTCCGCTCATCGTTCATGCCATGCCCTCCACTATCCTTTTTGGCTCGAAGTCAAAACTCTTTCCTTTTTTTTATTATTACTTTTCCCTTATCCAGTTCACTAGGTTTTTTTATGGGGTTTTCTTTATGGCGACCGCGCTTTTTTTTTATATACATAGTCCCCGTTACAAAACTGTCGATATAGCTTGCTACATACTGCTTTTTGATCGGGACTTTGGGTGGTCGTGAACCAACAGATTTGCGCTTGCGCGAACGAAATTTTTTTGCTTAATATTTGTAACGAAACGAAAGAAAATAAATTTCTGCTCTTCATGTTATCCTTTGAGGGTGGTCTTGTAGGATTTGATATGCATATGGATCTGCGGAGTATGCACAATGTCCTTGGCTTGCAACTGAATGCGAGGTTTGAGATTTTTTACTACGGAGGCAAAGTGCGATCGATTGAATTCCAGGCCAGGTACTGCCAGGTACCGCGTTCATCGACCCGACCCGAACGAATAATTACTTTTCAGGTCGGCACTCCATTCCTCCACTACAGCATCCATTCCATATTGCTCGCAGAGTGTCTCAAATGAACCCATCTTTGCAAAGAATACTTGTCATCGGTGGTAATGGGTTCGTAGGTTCGTGGTACGATGCGTCGATCGAGTTAAAAATTCACACAAAAGTACGCCACACTCTCTACAGGATCAGCCGTATGCAAGGCTGCATTAGCCAAGGGCATGCAAGTCGTCAGCGTTAGGTACGAAAGCCAACAGACACGTCCAATCTCGAATGGAATGGACTTCTGACTCTCGTTCCCGTTCCCGTTCAGCTCTTCCGGACGACCATACCAATCGGCCAAGGGTCACGTCCCTGCGTGGGCTTCTAAAGTGTTGCTGATATCCTCTTTGGCATCTGCGTATCTCCTGACGTCCGGTTCTCATACTTCCAGGTAGAATGGAACACCGGGGATGCTCTCCGTCCGGAGACCTTTGCGCATCTACTTCCTCAAGTAACAGGGGTTGTACACACCCTCGGAACATTAATGGAGAACAGACAATATAAGAAAGCGCTAAAGGAAGGAAATGTACCTGGTATCTTTAGTGCTTTTCTGCAGGAGAGTGGGATATGCGGAAGAAACCCACTCGAGAAGGTTGACGAAGAGGGAAGCTACGAGGTTATGAACAGGGACTCTGGTGTGTCTCCGTGGACTCTCGTGATTTAGATTCTAGGAGCTAATGTGATGCGATGAACCTGCCAGCACTACGCGTATGTGAAGCGTTTGTGTCAACCCCACCTGCAGATAACCTCAAAACCGATACCCCAAGACCTTTTGTGTTCATATCCGCGGAGGATGTATTCCGTCCTTTCATATCTGCTCGATACATCGAAACCAAACGAGAAGCTGAACAACGGATCGAAGAGATGATGCGAGGTAAAGCTGATTACAGAGGAGTGTATATTCGGCCCAGTACGTCCTTCTTTCGA
Organism: Sarcomyxa edulis; assembly: GCA_009761415.1. Classification (NCBI taxonomy): domain Eukaryota; kingdom Fungi; phylum Basidiomycota; class Agaricomycetes; order Agaricales; family Mycenaceae; genus Sarcomyxa; species Sarcomyxa edulis. Next base: position 1,223,771 of record QUOL01000007.1, read on the forward strand.
TTGCTCAGTACCTGATCATCCTAACATCGTCGTAAAGGTTTGATATACCATGCCCATCAACGTCCCCTGACATCCCCGATCGCCGTCCTCGTCGACCTTTCCTCAGCCCTACACTCTAAAATTCCTTCGACAGTCCCAACACCTTCGAGTATCCTACGTTCATTAGGCTCTGCCTTCCCTGCACGGAACTCATCCTTGACGTCACCTCTGGATTCAGTGGCAAACGCGCTCACAATTCCTCCAATTCACGTAGAACACGTCGCGGAAGCGGTATGCGTCGCACTTGATAAACCTGAGATTCATGGAGTTGTCGGGGTTCAGAGAATGCGAGAATTGATCGGTTGGAAGGACAAAGGGGAGGATACCGGTGAGAGTCGCCTTGGACTTACACGCCACTGATAGAACATGCTGTATAGTGGTTTATTGTTGACAACGGCAATTATTCGACTGAAAGGCAAAGCTCTCAGTATGGCGTTGGTCGACGAGAGCGTGACGGCGATCCTCCAACTGCATCCGATTTCCCTGACGTCCGTTCCTTCGCCATCCTGAATACACTCACCTGGAAGGCCATCAGTCTTTCGTTACTGTGAGCATTTTGATCTTGCCTGATTTTCAGGTCTCGAACGGTTGCAGACGCGTTCGCGACGACCTTGTATGTTACGAGGATCACGACCTGCGGTTCCAGAACGTCCGCAACACTGGATTGAGTATAAATATCAACCTCGGCATCGTTCCACGCGTCGTCCCAGAAGATCCTTCGAGTTGGAGGTCTAGAATTGTTACCCAGTCACAATGAACCGGGGAAGTCAGAGATTGAGGCTCTGATGACGGCTCTAGGATAATGACCTCTGCTGAGTACTCTCACTATCGAGATATCATCTCTCGAAGGCTGGTAATTATGAGCAAAATGTATTTCAAATATTCGAAGAAATAGAAGTGATCACGATCGATGCTGTGTCCCAAAATGGATCGTGTGATGAATGTCAGTCCTGTGATATAGCTTGCAGGCTAGCCAAGGTCCGCCAAGGGGTCCATATACCTGCAAGCCCGCAGGAGGACGATCCCACAGTCCTCACGACGTTGACGTGCTCAAAGCAACTAGCCCCGACGCTAAGGCCTACCAAGGGAGAGAGTTGTCCAGACTAGTTCGGATCTTCAGCTTACCCTGGTCTTACGTGAGTCTCTCTTTTCCCCCAACGAAAGGAGAAAAAAATCAGTTTGGGTTGACTCATAATATATCCCGACAGTGGTACGATCCCTGACATAAAGAGGACCCCGGATTATACCCTCAGAGGCCTGATCACGATTCCGAGAAAATTTTGAGATTTGGGACACGAAGGCCTGATCAAAATTCCGATAAAGCTTGCCCGAGGACCACCCAAGGCCTGATTTTTTTTCCGATAAAGTCTCCAGATTGTGGGCGAAAGAAAAATTTTGAGATCACGTTTGTCACGGTTCGTAACACCATGTGATCAAGGCTTCCATTTTGGGACGCGTGTGTACCTCTGGGAGGATTTTTTGGGCCGAAGGCCTGATGAAAATCCGAGAAAATCAGCCAAAATGTGGTCAAAAAAATTCCGATAAGATACGAGATTTGGCCAAAAAAAAAATCAGGCCTCTGAGGGTATAATCCGGGGTCCTACATAAAGACGCGGGACTGATCATCCTGTTCCCGTTCTCGCCCTCTCCCAAGCGTGTCACCAGCTTTTTCAAGCAAGTTCCCCCCCTCGGCGTCATGCAGTCGTCTCGGGGAATCCGTTTGCCTACGACAATCCACCAGCATATCAAATCTTCACGACGGTCAATAGCAAGCTCTTCCCCATCGAGCAAGGCCCTCCCCTTCTTCCTGAATACGTACAGGAATTCGGTGGACGAGAATGGGAACGTTTTACGCATGTTAATGTTTGGAAAGCCAGGTGCCGGCAAGGGCACGTTGTCGGCGCGTCTTGTCAAGAAGTATGATATTTTGGCTTTGTCCACGGGGGATATGTTACGGCAACATATTGCGGAGAAGTATGTGCATAAGTGCTAATGATGTACGCGGTATGCTCATTTTTTTCTCTGGATGTAGGTCAGAGGTGGGCCGCCAGGCGGAGGACATCGTCGCGCAGGGAGGCTTGCTTCCAGATGAGTTGATGCTCAAGGTAGTGACAACCAAGTTGGATCAGTTGCATAACAAGGTATGTACCGTCGTGTTATACCATACCGTCGCGTCGTTGCCTTCATCTAATTGTGGGATAGCACTGGATACTTGATGGATTTCCTCGCACTCTGGGTCAGGGGAAACTCTTGCAGTCGCATCTCCAGTGCGTTGCTGTTCTCTATCATGATCAACAGCCTACATACTGACCTGCCCTCCATCAGACAGCAGGGCACACCATTGAGTCTAGTAATCAACCTGGATGTCGCCGACGACGTGATCTTAAGCCGAATCTCCGATCGATGGGTACATTTGCCCTCGGGTCGTGTATACAACATGTCCTATAACCGTCCCAAAGTTGAGGGATACGATGATGAGACCGGTGAACCTCTCATCAAACGCCCTGATGATAACCCTGTACGCCGAGTCTTTGCTTTCCGATCTTGAGGAGACAAGGCCTGACCATTCATGTATAGGAGATATTCGGCCGCCGTCTAGCCCAATTTTACGAATCGACATCGCCTCTTCTCTCTTATTACGCCTCCTTGGCCAGTCAAAACTCTTACCCACCTCCGCCTCCCACCAAACTACGACCGTCTTATTCCCACAGCGTATCTACGCCCGCGCTTAAACTTGCCACGCTCGTAGGAAAAACATCTGACGAGATGTGGCCCCACCTGGATCGTCTCGTACGAGATGCTTTTCCTAGCATGAAGGAGAAAAGTGAGTCGAGAGAGGAACGGAGGAGACATAGTCTGAGTGATGCCCTCATGGCAGACAAAGTGCGGATTAGCACTGGCACCGACAAACAATGAGTCTGGATACCACCAAAATGCCTCGAATCATTGGGAAAGTGACTTTGAACTTCGTGGTTGTATTAGTTTCGATGTTATGGTACTATAGGTGTATTTTTTTGCGTACTCACACGACTCACTGATGAACATGGATGATTCCGATTGCAGTCATCTCGACTCTGATTCTAAGGTTCGATGACACTGTGTATGAGGTATAACAAGATTACAGTATTACTTTTATTGACACTTCTATCGAAGTGCATACCTAGGCGAGTCTAGGTCAGCGAGAGGATAGCAAGGAACCAGATAGACTTGCATCTTGACAACGTATAAACCCTCGGGTAACCCTTCTTGTACAGATTCCTTGATCAGCACCAGTCCAGCCTTTTCGAAGACTGCCTTCCAAGCCATATCAGATCTAGTAAGCAGGAAAGGATCGTCAGACGCGCTTTTCAAGGCAACAGGTCAGATACGCACCTCGTCAAAGAAGAATCTGATTCGTCAAATACAATCCTGGCACTTCCATCGGAACCATCAGAACACAGATTCTCTTTCACAACAATCAGACTCCGATCCTTGTTCCTCAGAGATTTCTTCGCGAGCCGCAGAAACGCGGCCAGTTCGATATCACTCAAATGTCCTAGACACCACTGACACCATACCAGGTCAAAACCAGACGTCATGTCGTCTGTAGACGGCTGATAGCCAACTCGGTCGAGGAATTTGGTGTTTTGAGGTTGTATAGGGTTGAGAGGGTCGAATGTCTGAAGAGGTCCTTGTAGCAACGTGACGCTCTTGGATTTGTCGGCGATGCCTTTCCAGGGTACACCGTCGGTTCCGGTGGTGAGACTAGCGCGACCACGGCTGAGGGCTTCCTGAACGAAAGGCTCTACGGGCTCGAGAAGAACCACGTCTGAAACGAGATGGAGCAAGACATCTGCGGTGACACGGCCAATACCTGCCCCGACATCGAGGGCTCTTGTTCGGATTGAACCCGAGGCAGGAGCAGCCAGGGGCCTGATCGCGGAAGGGACGGTGGATAGTTCAGGGAGAAGAAGTAGAGTGAATAGACGAGATCCTAGAGAGTCTATCCGTGGTAGTGACTGGTAATGAATAGTCTGTCAGAAATTCGTTTTTCGAAGAGAGCATCAGAGTTGTATTCACTCCTGTACCATACCCACCTAAATAGCTAGACATCAGTACTGTCCATCATGACCAGAACTCGAAGGTCTCACCAAGTACTCCGTCAAGCGATGCAGGTTGTGTTTTCCAGTATTCGATGCCGTCCTGCAAGACGGGATCAGGGATAGTTGTAGTAGACTCCGAGTCGGAGTCAGACATGGTGGACGATCGATGGAGAAGTTGTAATTTCATTTTCCTTCCAACGCGTACGCGTCAATAAGCATCCACTTGCATCCACAACGCGACAACTTGGCGAGAAACTCTAGCATGGACTCACTCGACGATATCTGGGATCTTCCTGTTACTTCCTCTCCTCATTCTCCCATCGAAATAGACATTGACGAAACAAAACGGATCACCAAACAACCATCTTCTGAATCTCTCTTTCTCGCAGATTCAGACGACGATCGTGACGAGCAGCCACCGCCATCGAAAAAGACCACGGATGTCGACATCGATGCACTCTTTGCAGGACTCGACGATGACGATGAAGTGTATAGACCCCTTCCAGCTCTGGACATAGAGGCTATCCGAAGAGAAGCGCGTATAGCGCAGACCAAGAACGCCTTGTCACTTACCCCGCATGCAATCCTACCTAGTAGCTCACCTCCCCGAGATACTGCTGGAGGCAACAGTAAAGGAGATGATGGTGACGGACACGATGACCCAAAGGGGGCCAAACCCAGAAAAAAGAGAATAGTCTTGGGCGAGGCACGCTTGCTAGGACCAACTGGTTTCCCGCAACTAATCAAAGATACCAAAAATTTCAACGTCAAAGGGAGAGGTCATGAGGTCCGTCTCTATTCCTTAGCCACCCTACACAGGATCCTCAATCATATCGAATGGCTAGGCCTCAGACCTTAACCGATTACTTCAAGTGTACCAATTCTGGACGCACCGGATGTACCCCAAGACCCAATTCAGGGATACCGTCGAGCAAGTGGAGAAACTGTGTCATACAAAACGCATGGCGGTAAGTAGACTCCACAAATGCATGCCACTTGTACTCATTCATGTCGTTACAGGTAGCTCTGAGCGTCTGGCGCGACGAGGCCCACGGCGTGAAACACACGACCGAAGACGAGGAAATCATTGATCTGACAGAAGGCGATGACCAAAACGTCCATTCCGATAAACGTACACCAGAGTCAGACGCAGCATCGTACGCTTCTTCGTCTTCGCAAATACCCACCAACCCTCCTACCTCTGCCTCTGCATCTGCATCTGACGTAGACGACGACGACGATTTTGATATTGATGTCATTATCAAAGAAGCAGAAGAGAAGGCTGCGAGAGAAAAGGCTGCGCGCTCAACCCCCAAAACCCCTGCTTCTCCTTCTGTCCCAAAGGCGACATATAAAGAGAAAGCCAGGGATACAATGATGGACGTGGACGAAGACGAGGCGATCTGGGAAGAAATGAACGGCGACTTTGGATTCAACATGCCCCCACCCCCTGCAGCCAACGCCTCTAGTAGCTCGAGAACCAACACCAACACTAACACTAACACTGGATCGACCGACATTGATGATGAAGACATGTGGGATGCAGTCAGGGAGATGGAGACTGAGGCATCTGCCCAAACTCAAACTCGTCATCTCTCTCCTCCGAAGGCTCAAGTACCAATATCTGGACTTGTACTTGCTACTGACGCTCCGTCGACCGCGAATACAACATCGAATGTGAACGCTGAGGATGACTGGGACGAAATGTACTTGTAACCGCCATATATATACCCTCAGGCTTCTGTATCTTCAATAAATATATTCCAAAGCATGTATGCCTTTCCCGTATATACAATCCACAAATCAAGAAAAATAGCCCATCCAGATAAAGAACCTATAAGTCATACTTTGAAGAAGAAAAGACCGTCTAGGCTAGTCGATATTTTCGGGAGCCCATAAGACACAACGTCCGCTCCCATTTCCGCTTGCAGCTCGCTCGAGAACACTGGGATGGGAGCAAGTGACGGCCTGCACGGCGGTTATCCTATTCAAATAATCGGAGTCAGAATCAAGGCAAATCAGGGACAGTCAATCATCCTTGCCTTTTAGAATCAGATAGTCGTGTGATGAGATCACCCTGAACATTGTATCATGCGTCAGTCCTCGGCAAACCACGTAGCTAAAGAGTTCGAAGATAGACAACGCACCTTGCTTGAGAATATATCCAACGAATGATTCATGTTGCCAATCTGAGAAATCACTGCGTCAATAAGGATCGTACAGCGAGAAAGGGCCGATGCTTACTGTAAAATGAGGATAGACCTCTGGATTTGGCGACCACTGGGCTTTCAGAATGGTCAGCCATTTCCCCTGTACACGAGCGTTGTCAGATTCTACTCGAAGCTAGTCGGGTCAAGTAGAGAACGCACCGTTTGGCAATTATGATTGATGCGACTGAAAGGTCGCGAAGAGGGGAACGGCCCAGAACTGGTGAATTTTGCAGCATCGATATTCCACACTACAGAATTGCTTTGAGAGAAGACGATAATAAAAAGATGTGGACTCACGTCGCAGAGTATCATCGTAGCTAGTGCTAATGATCCCTCTCCCTCTCGGGTCCCAATAAGCAGAACTAACAGACTTGTCGTGTCGCCATTCACCGCGTAAACATCCTGTGCCTTTCGGTGTGGCGACGAATTCATTGATGACATCTGAATCAAAGCTCACTGGTGTCGCTTTCTGGGACCCATCCGATGGTCCGGGCGACGAAGGTGGTGGAGATGATGGTGTTGGATCCGAGAGGTCCAGAGATAGCGCACTCAATTTCCGAGTATCCCAAATCCTGTCGAAGTGGCATGGGTCAGCAAGCCAGAGTACGGTCTGTGATTTACTCACTTGAGCAACCGGTTATTGCTCGCAGTCAATATGAAGTTAGGATTTGTGGGGTTGACACTGACACAACCGACTTTCTGATTTGACAATCCATACCATCTGGCCTTGGTCTTATCTTCCCGGAGGTCCAAGTGAGTAACGCCACCCAGAGCGTCTGAGATCCACATCTCGTTACCCGTGGGTGTGAGGTCAATACTAGAGATGAGGGTATCTTCTGTGGAGAATATCTCGCGCGATATGCCTGTAGTAAAGGATAGACTGCGAATAGTACAATCGTAAGAACTCGTGTATACCTGGTAGGTCGAGGAGTCAATGATTATTCGACACACATAGAATGAGAGACGGACGTTATGGGAGTCTATTGGATCGAATTTGACGGTGGAGATAGAGGATTTCGAGGTGGCCGGCCAGTGGAGTTGGAGTCTCCAGTACTTGCCACCTTCCTCCTGCTCGGCGGGAGTCACATCACCGTCCTCGTCGGCCACTTCATCTGCAGGCGCCCGTGCATCCCAGATACCGAGCTGACCATGTTTGTCTGAATTTGAAGATCAGTGAGACATAGATATAGAGCGAGCAGGATGAAGCCATACCTCCGAAGAATATAAGATCCTTCGTGACTTCGGGATGGTAGGCAGCGGAGTAAATCCTATCCTGCGTAACTTTGGCTCTCGCAACGACTCTCAGACTCTGTAGCTTCTCTCTCAAATCCGACACAGCAGCGGTATGCTGCTTATCTTCGTCAAAGTCGAAATCGTGAACGTCCCCAATACGCCTGGGTTGAGTCGGGATCTTGGCAAGTGTGGTCGTCAGAGTGGTGATGTCTTGTGGTTCTTCCTCATTTGCCAGTACTATGAGTTCGAGTTCTTCATGTCGAGGACGTTTCGCCTGCCAAGCACGTTGCTCAGCTTCCAAACGCTCTTCAGCCTCCTTCGCGCGCTTCTCCTCGATCTCTGCCTAAGGTGGCACTGAGCGGTGAGAACAATGATGACAGCACGCAGTATCACAGACTTACCTCGCGTTTCCGTTTCTTGGACGGGCTCTCGTTTGGATCAGGGGAGACTTCCTTCCTGAGCCTTGCGGACTGTCGTCTGGGCGCTTCGACCTCACTCTTCTCCTTCTTCACTCTCTTGGAAGATTGTACTGGTTTGGCTTTGATTTTAGGTGCAGCTTTCGACTTGGCGGGTAGACCTAGATCTTCAACAGCTTGCTTGAGGTCGAGCTCTTCAAGGAGGGCGCGATTCCTGGCGATGTTCGCCTCGCGATCAATTTCACTGAAAGAAGAATTGTCAGGATTGAGCTAGAGTAATTTACACATGACCGTACTATTGCGATAGTTTTGCCATTATGTTGGTAGAAAAATAACTGCAGTTACGAGCGTGTGGAGACGACGATGTGAAGTTTCAAAAGCGCAATATTTGATGGCGATGTGACATGATGTGACCCGACGCGTTTTGATGTCACGGTCCTTCCAAACTCAATAGTAAGTATTATATTCTTCAGAGTATTGCCAGATTATACAGGAGAATAGTGGATGGTATATAAAGATTACGAAAAAAAATATGTAGTAGCACCAGGTCCTTTTGATAGTTCTACCTACCAATGAATCAAGACTTTGTCCATTTTTGTAGCTGCAGTTTCCGTAGAGCTTCTCTTCCGTGTGGGGTCAAATCGGTGACGTCCGAGCTATTAGTATGTGCCGAGGTCCTGGATAACGAGGCGGGAGCAAAATGATAAGTGACTGTCTGTGCCGCTCGATCGCGGTCGTGCTTTGTAACTCTGAGAGCGGATCGAGACATGAGAGCATTGAAGGCCAGCTCTGGCCACTCCCAGTAAGAGCTTCTGATCGTCTCCAGCGATAGATGACGCAAGGAAGGAAATGCAAGACAATCAAGCAGAGGTGAAAGCTCCTTCGCGGATCGCATGTGTAGCGTCCAATCGACCAGTCCAGGTGCACTAATGACCGGATTGTCGTGAAGAGTATTGGTCAAAGGATGTGGTGTGTGGATGACGCAACTTTTCAACATCGGGCAGTGCGAGAATATGTAGTAGAGGTCGTGGGTGGTGTAAGAAGGAAAATAGCAACCATTATCCAGCATCAAATGAGTGATCTGATTTAGAGGGTAATGTACTGAGAGAGTAGGCATATGTGCAAGAGGGCCAGAAAGAGAAAGCTTTTGGAGGGCTGGAGCGGATCGGAACCCATAAGGAGAGAGCGCGAAGCCCCGTTCGTCCTCACTAGCAGTGACATCACTCGAAGTCAGCCTAAAGTCGCTGAATAGGGTCAGGCTTTCCAATGATGCCAGATCTTGGGCGGGAATGTTGTAAATGAGCTGCGTCCAGGAGAAGGGTACGTTTTGAATATATATGTCTCGCCAACGCGAGGACACAGTGATAATAGCACCTAAAATCTTATCGGTGGTGCGGACACTATCAGAGGTATATTGCTTTACTGACTGGCCCGGAGGGAAGTGAAGTGATATGTCCAAGGAGTGGCGAGATCCTGATCTCTCCAACATCTTTTGAAGCGTGACCAATGCCGTTGGAGTTGAGGGGGGTTCGATAAAAATGCCGATAGAACACCACAGGCTCGAAGTAGACATCGAGATCGATCTCCATTGACTGCAAACGCGACACAGAAGCAATGGCGATTGAGAGGTACGTGGTGTTTGAGGATGAAGAGGAAGAGTGTGCTGAAAGATCTCTGCAAGTAGTTCAGGCGGCAATCGTCTGATGGGGGATAATAAGGCGGTATGACCCTCTAACTGTCCAGTCAATCGGGCATGCGTTAGCGACAGTGCATCCATCTGGCCTTCGAGGCTCAAGAGTTCCGCTTTCGCAGCAATAGCGAAGGAGGTGATTTGTTTGATTTGTTCTTCGGAGGGAACACTATTCGTTCCAAGGAGATGTGGAACCGGCGAGGATAATGCGAAACTTTGCTTCTGCATGGTGACTAGAGAGATGCCGACGTGTCACTGTACAACCCCAGATACACAGGATCAAGTATATATACCTTTAGCAACTGACGATTTGATTGAAAAGTTGAACGTCGAGGTCGACGATGATCGATGAACCAGAACGTGAGCGTTGAGACCAGGAGAAATGCGAGACTCGATCATGTCACGGTGCACTTTGACTCGGACTGGTGAGCCGGACATCCGACTCGGAGTCGTTCACAGCTCATACAAAGCTCGTATATAGAAAACACCACTGTCATTTTTTCAAGAGCATCGATAATACCACGTCGAAGAGCTCACGATAACATTGTATCCAGCATCACAAAGCGAAACAAAGCCTGGCATAAATTGGGAGGGGAGAAAAAGTACGATACACGATGAGGGAATAAGTTGACACCTGGTACTACAAATATGACGGGGAGAAGCAGCAGAAAAGATGTAGGGTATGCATGTACAATCAGTAAGAAAGGTAACGGCTAAGAGCAAGAAAACAAAAAGCATAAGTACAGCAAGCGTGTAGCTTTGTGGAAATGGGCAGAATCGATAACGAACTGGCATCTATGTCACTTCCAAGACTGACGTCTCAAGAACTCGGAACTGGGTAGGATCCTTTGAATTTTCGTCCCATCCAACAACCTGTCTCCAATTTACAGTGTTGGCCTCTTTCTCGCCGGCGCCAGCGAACATACCCACATCGTCATCAGAGAGTCCACGGAAGATGAGGAATAGACGAGTAAATATGCAAGGCTCGCTGGTCACCGATATATCGATAGCCGCTGCAACTTTACCCGGTGAGAGGAACCGGTACGCGATATTCTTGTGTTGAGAAAAAGCCGACATGTTGTTACTGTGTGTAGGGTCATTTAGTACGATTCGTATTGGTGGGTTGTTTGCAAGAGAGGTACGACAGACCTGATGAAATTGGTGCGTGCATGGAGAGACATGCCTAATTGGTCGAGCACACGCATTAGATGAGGGATGAAGTCCCCGAATGACATCGCGAACCCATTTCGCGGGGCAATATAATCATTGGGGTCAACCATCGCGGGATCGGGTCTGCCATTTGGATTAGAGTTCAGTAGAGATACAGAGAAGAACTCACTTACATCGCCTCGTAATAAAGAGCAGTGACCACCATCTCACTTTCAAAATGTTCAAGTGCGCCACCAGGATGCGTCCTCAAAAAATATTTGACTTTATTATCCTCCACAACCTCAGCAGGCGGCCAAGTAACCCCCTGCTTCCACAGCGGCGAGAACGTCAGGATAACATCACAATACTGTACTGCCGGAGTCAAGACACTCAGATGACATTTAGCCGTTGTTGGCTTAGTGGCAACCGCCAGTTTAGTCATAACGCGGGAGTCAACCAGAAATTCTGGTGACATGTCCTGGTTGGCTAGTCTGGTACCACTAAATTCTAGTTTGTGGGTGTCACCGTCGTGGACGATGTCGAGTTTTCCCCAGAATGAACCGTCTACCAAGGTTCCGTCATCCATGCGTGCCATGTCGAGCTCGTCGATGGATGTGATGGTCGTATCCAGGGCTACGTGTGTGCCAGGCATGAGCTCCAGGTTGAACGCTCCAGGCATTTCCAATACGGGAGGGGGCCTGGGACTGGTGAGTATAGAAATATCCAAATGTTATTCGGGATACTCACGGAGGTGGACTGCAAGGACGATATAATGAGACATTTCAGATATACCGTGCTACAATGAACAAGCATCATCACTCACGGAGGTTCATCGGGTGGTGGAGGTGCATCACTAACGATCTCGACTCGAAGACCTTGAACTCCCGCAACAGCGATTTGATACGAATCCTCTCCTGTAAGCTGAAGATACAAGATCAGAGCACGAAACCTCTTTCATAAGTTATAACCGTACATAGATATGTGGGCCGGAAACCAAACGCTGAACGCCTTGTCAGTATGTGACTGTACTTATCAACACGAATCTTACAGCAGCATGTAGAGATGCATATTCCACTGGGACCCGCAACGTGAAAATGGCATCTGGTGGAGGCTTTGTCCACTCTCTCGCAACAGCTTCGAGCTCCTAAACTATAATCAGACTCGATCGGGGGAGGTATAATTTAGGTGAACCATACTTCGAAGGAGTTTGGAAGCTGAGAAATCACATAAATGTGAATACGTGGCTTGGACAGGTTTGATACCAATATCACTCACTAGCCGAATAGTTTCCATATCACCATATGCCAAAGTGAGGAGACGCGTCCTGGCCAGAGCCATCTGAGCTTGTTTTTCGCGTAGCTCATTATCTTTGTTCTTGGGTTTCAATCGACCCCAAAATGAACCACCGGCGGATAAGCTGACATTACTGCCTCTGTGAGGGAATGCGAGCATTGAGGATATATGTGTGAGTTAGTATGTGGGCTCTGGAAAGACGATATGAAAGGGAGCGTACGCTGGAGAAAGCATGGTTCAATCGCGATTATCAGTATATCTAGGTGGGATACAATCCTTGTACGAATCTTCCGGAGATGGATATCGATTGATATCGCGGTGACTCGACAAGCGCCTCGATGAGAACACGAGGCAGGGCGTTAATCGGTATGGCAGTATTTCGAGTTCTGGAAGAAGGTCTGCGTGATTCGTGGATATACTCTTGAGTTAACGTGGTGATACTCACCTATTTCGGTCTATTCAGCTGCACCAATGTTAAAAATTATATGGTACAATATGAGAGATATTGTGAAGGTTTGTGGCTGCTCGCACGGAAGCGCCCAATAACTTGCGAGTTCTACACTGTACACGTGCACCCAACGTGCACCCGCGATCACGCTCTTTATCGGCTGTACTTGGCAATATGCATTTATGAAGGAAAGAGACAAGCCATGCAGTTCAAGACAAAGATGTAGGTCAAGAAAGAGCTACAAAGATACATAGGAATCATCTTCGTCTTCCAAGGTGTCCACTCCAGACCCTCTGACACACAAGTCATCCTCATCATCTAGGTATCGAAGGACAGAAACAATCCCAGCAACCTCCGTCATATCAGAGTATTTCCGAAGTACAACAATATACTGCCAGTTCGCACGGGGGCATCTTGGGAGAAGACCGTGAAGATTTCGGATGCAGGATATCACGTCTTCCGATTGCAGAGATCGTTTCGAGAGCTCCGAGAGTGGTCCGGAAGGCAGGTTGTCTGAAAAGCTGGCAGTGATCTCTCTTGACACCCGGAAATTGATGCGGAACTGGCCATAGAGTCGCCAGACTATTCAGATGGTAGGAACATGAGATGCATGTTCATGCACCAAAGCTTTGCTCTGAAAAAGACAAAACATAAGTCGGTTCTTGGGTGAGTATTGCTTGTGGAGACTCCATACCTATGACACCCCGAGGGTTGTGTCTGGTCTGCGACTGTAGTGTTGGTCTCTAAATTCTCGCGAAATGTCATGATTCTCTGTCTCTTGCCAAAGCCACTCGTCCTTTAACCGAGACCTGTCGTCTTTTTCCCCAAAAACCCTGTGCCAGACTTTACTGTTCATTTTAGGATGAATGTCATGCTGGAAGTTGTGAATGAGAGGTCAGCGCTTCAGCGATGGTGTTCTCGATAGAGCGAATGTGCTTTGCAGAGAAAGCAGGAAGTAAGGTAGGTCGGAGCATGATGTGAGCCTGTGAGAAGAGTTGCATTCCGCCGCGAGTGACGTACGGATTCCTTCCCTTCCTCATCCCGCCATGTTTCGTATCGCCGTTCGTCCCCTTGCAAATGTTCCCCGGAGGACATTCGTGTCTTCCGTTCTTTTGACAAGAACTTGGGAAAACGAGAGTATATCAAACTTGAGGAAGGAAGCCAGAAACCGCGGTCTAACAGCGTAGGTCTCAACCAATTTCAGCTACAATTTTATAGCTCATCGTCGTTAAAATAGGAAAGGGAACAAGGCCAACCTCATTCTTCGCATCCAAGAACACGACAAAACCAGCGCCGTGGCCACTATGGCTCAGCGCGGTCCTCCCGTTTCAAGAAACGCGTCCACCGCTCCCGCTGCTGGTAGCGTAGCACCAGGAATACCTCCTGATGCTCAAGTAGACGTTGCCGTACCAGTGGCACTGGAATATACCAACATACATATTCCTGATCTTTCCCAACCTGCAACCGAACCAGCCGTTCAAATTGTAAAGTCAACCCAGATGTGTTTTACGATGCATGGCGTCTGACTTGCATATTTTGTCCTGTAGCCGTACACGCCCGATTTCTGGTCATCGCACCCCGAAGCAAAGCCTGTGCTGGAAGAGCCCGCTATGCCCAAACTTCTTGTCGTAGCCGGCGAAGAGACCCACATCGACGGTGGTCCTTCTTCCAACCTTCTCGACGCGAGCACCATCCCTGCTGCTGCAGAAACTCAACCGACACCCCCAGTATCATCTCAACAAGGCGGCTTCTGGCAAGATGTTGCAGAAGACATCGGTCTCCCTCCTCTGAAAACCTTACTTGGCCATCTCTCCAACTCATTCCGCGGGACTGCCTGAACGTACGTACGTACATTGCTCGCGCTATACATGAGGTCGCCCGACCCAAAAAAAGTTCTACACCCCCTACATCCGTACTGCAAGGGCTGCGTGTTACACTATCATACTATCTACATCTTATATCCAGAAACATGTAGTCAATTGGGCAGATAGATACCCTCTGAAAATATTTGCTCCCAAAAAAATGCAGTATAGCAAGTCGAAGAATTGCAATTGGTCATGTTACGGTGTATGCTTCTACCATCCCGACTACCACACCTCATCCGTTCAGTGCGCCTCCTCCACTGTTCGCCCATACGATGCGACCTCATCGGACCTCCTGATCCCATATCGCACATTCGACCCGTTATATACGATGGACCCACCGCACCTCGCAAAATCAAACCATCCTCCACTCATCCGTTCTCTCTATACGAGTTCGACGATTGTCCACCCAGCAGCGAGATCGATGACTCCCTGCACGACATGGAATTCCAGTGGAAGTTGCAAAGACAGCAACTAGATATCTTTCATCAGAATTTCTGGACCGATGTGAGTCCGGGTCGTATCCTCACTCTCTGGACCCCCTTATTCATAGACATGATTCGATAGAGCAATACACGTTTCGAGACAGCCAAACAAAACGTACTCGCAGGTCTTCCAGATACATCCACTCCACTGGACAAAGAAAACGCACTGTCGGAATTCTACAAGAAATGGGTCATGCAGGAGAAAGTCCGAACAGAGGCATATACGAAAGAATGGAGAAAACGCAATTTTACCGAGATAGCGCTGGCTACACGCGTGCATTACGGGAGATTCGTTTCTTATATCTCTCATCTCTTCACCTTCACAAGGACAGGGTAACAATATAACACACCACGGATATGTATAACACATGCACAGGACAAAAAGTACAACTCTCATGATGATAACTCGCCTTCCCACATAGCATCATGTCTCGCCAACTCCAGTATATGCTTATGCACATCGGTCAACTGTTCGAGTTGCCGCTGCAGCACCTCACTTTCTTCCCGATAATCCCCTGCCATAGCCTCCACCTCGTCTTCCGACATCCCTGGCCACCGCGATGAGATTTCCTCATTCGTCGGGGGAGTCAATACCTCCTCTGGTGCACAGTCCTTCTCCAGAAGTTCTGGGTCAGTACGTGTCTGGAGCAATTTGCGGAAGGCAGCGTAGAGTGCGGTGCTTTTGTATCTGTCGTTGAGCATTTGGTCAGTGATGTTTGTGGTTTGTAGAATGTGCGACCAGCTTCAGAAAAATTTTGATTAGTTAAGGGAACAATGAGGTAAGCGCGACAAGCAGACGCTTACTCGTCGTGGATGTACACCCGCCGCCAAACAGTCCGGAAAGCGGCTTTTCTCCGAGCTTCGGGTAGTTTCTGTACGACGGACGTTGAGATCTGAGACACAGAACAACTTATAAAGGGCTCGAAAAAAAACTCACTTTGTCGTGCGACAGCAGATGGAGAGCAGTTGAATAATCATCAAGAGTTTCGTGGTTGTCTTTCAGCGTCAAGACATCTACGGCATCCTCGATCGACAATACTCTATCTTGGAGTAAGTGTCGAACGACGACCTTGAATATCTGGAAAGCAATACATGAGTACAGGAAAATAGAAGTCAGAATATCGTCTTCACCGTCATGAAAGCAGTACGGCCAGATTGACCAGTGGCGTTTGACTTGACGATGGCATCAATCTGAGTGTCCAACGTTTGTCGTCCACGTAAAGACGACATCGCAGGTCTGAATTCTTCCAACAGCATCTCATGGATACTGACGAAATCCAGATTATCATGGAAGTCTGTAAGTGACTCTGGTCAGATTAGTACTAATTTCAGCTTGAGATCAAGGAAATGAAATGGTGATCACCGTTCATAACAGTATCCTTCAAGGAAGCATCTATCGTATTCAGATGCGCCAGATGAGATAGTTTTCCGATGCTGAGCATAAGCTGGCATCACAGTTTCAGCAAACAAACATATTTTGACGCGGTTCGAAGTGGACTCACATGTCTTGTCTCCAAATTCGTTGCGTTTTTGGCTTCGTAGAGGAGAGCAGCAGCAGTAGACCCATACCTCTCCTTACCAAGATCATGGACCCACGAGATAGCAGGATTGGGAAATTCTGAAAAGTATCGATCCATATACCCACTGTAGAAGTCTTCCTGTGCGAACATCACTCGGATCTCTCCTGTAAAATATGTTTAACATTTTGTCAGATAGAGAAGATAGAGCGAATCAAAGTACCCACCATGTTGGATATACCACCGGAACAGTTCTTGAGTAAACGCATCTTTAAACTTCTCGATATAGTGTTGTATTCTGTCATAATTTGGATTATCTTCGGGAGGGTATATGATTCCTCTATGACATAATGCAGCTAAAGTGCTGTAGTCTTGATAGCTCTCCGCAATCGAAAACGCTTGTTCAGCGAATCCATTGAGGCCTGTGTATAGCGTACGGGTCAACGCCCATCCCATGTCGAGTAGACCAACATCATACAGAACACTCACGAAGCGTTTCCAAGACTTCTGGTCGAAGAGAATCAAATCGAGTATTCAACTCATCCCTATCCTTCTCTCCACCAGTCTCACTACAAAATAGAATAGCTCATCAGAATCCATCCACCACGCCAATACGTGATATCAACCCACCTTCTCAAATAATCCAACCGTTCCGCGATACAAGCAAACAAAAGTTTCGCCAAGTCCGGCAACTGCGTATTCGGATCCTTGTTCCTTTCAGACGCTGGAGAAGTCACCGCTGAAGTGGTCGCGTCAAAGAGAGTGAGTATGACGTCGATGCTTGTGGGTGAACTCGTCCATGGTTTGATCATAGGGAATTCGAGGCCGTATAGACGAGCGTTGTATTCTCGATGTTCGTATCCTGATCTGAGCACCGTCTGGGATGCCACAGATTGAGTATCAGCTGCGCGGACATAAATTTGATTCGTCGTGGCTTAGGACGTACCAGAGCAATATCATTCGCCTGCGCCAATACAGGCAATTCCCTCCCTCTCGTGGAGAGTTCCGACACTTTGCGCAAGAGTTTCCCAATGTCAGCTACACGAAGGCGGAAAAAGGCTCGTATCACATCCTCATGGTCAGCATCACCGACATCATGCATAAACGCTTCGATACAATCGATGAGAACACTTTGTGTTGGACCTGTACTACAGACGCAATCAAATTCAACGCAAGGCCAAAGTACGACGAAGGAGGAAAATGACGCACGCGAGCAACTCGTTGTGATGTATCCATAACTGATAACAAGCATACAGTTTTTCGGCATCCGTCGCCAAACGTTGTCGGCTCACTTGTGGCATCTACGGATCTCGTCAGACGATATCCACATAATGCCGCTGCACAGGCAGACACAAAACGAAACGAAACGAAACGAACCTTCAAAAGAACGGCATTATCATTTATAAAGCCAACGAGCCAGTTAAGTCTTTCGATCCGACTCAGCAATTGTGCAGTGAGGTCGTGATGATGATGTACGACTTCAGGATCTGGATTTGGACATCTGTAATCAGCATGGGATAGATAGTAATGACTCCTTGGTATGGCGAACCTGATTCTAGGACAGCCCGACTTAGTTGCTCGGCGCCTTTGGTCAAGCTGATCATATCCACATCGGGTGGGAAGGTGAAAGATAGAGGGTTCTGCAGAGATGGAGTATGAGATCGAATATCGCTTCTAGCATTAGAAAAGTCTCATACCTCGGGAGATAGATACAAGATAGCTTGAGTCATAATCGACTTCAAAAGACCTGCCTTCCCCGTCCTGAGAACCAGTCGATCAACATACATCCTCAATAAAACACCCCAAAAAATCAAAGACGTACTCTGAATCAAAAGTAGCCACATTATCCATATCGAGGGTCACTTTCATCATCGTCGTAGCCGTCAAGACCAATATGGTACTATCCGAATCAACATTCCCAACACCGAATGTCCGATCTGTGGTTGTTTTGAGCGTTATGCGATCTTCATATTGAGAATCTAGGATGCACAGACAAAGGGAAGGAAACAATGACAATGAGTATTGTTGGTGGAACCAATTGAATTGTGGGGATGGACGGACCTCGAGCACATAATGCGATTGCGTCTCCGAATTGGACACTCACCAATGCACCGTCGAGGATTAATTGAATACGAGGGTGCATCGGAGCGCCAGAGTTGGCGTTCTGAGACCACGCAGTCAGATATAACGTTCAAAAGGGGAAGTGGGAAGTGGGAGGGGGACTTACAACCTGATACGGGACACCGCGAACGTTCTGGACTTGGAAACCTTCACTAGTCTGGGACATCCTGACAATTGCATAGATTCGTGTGATCGGGTTCATATCCATCGTGATGTCTTCAGTGGCATCTTCCACCCCTGCATATGAAACAAGGATAATCAAGTTCCCCTTACTGAAATGAAAAGGATGTCAGCTACAAGAAAGAGGGCCACCCCAAGAGACGTGCCTATCGAGGGTCAAATCGACCAATTCCAAATCCATCATCGCATCATCCAGAGGGACGTTTCTAAACACTTCTCGGACTTTATTCCTGATGATGTCTACAACGTCTTCATCTGATAAGATCTCTTCCCACCCTTCCGACTTCATATCCCATCTTTGCACGCGTGTGTCTACAAGAGCGCATACTTCCCGTCCGCCTGTTGGTAGATTTTGGCCGAGGGCGATGGCATTGATGTTACCAGGTTCAGTGGAGATGAGAGGGGTCGTAGAGCTCGGACCACCAGAGAAGAGGGAGGGGATGAACCGGGAAAATGTCAAGGAAGATGGGGTCGGACGTGCGAAGGGGTGGGCGGTGAGATGACTTTTTCCACCTGCGGACGTCAGCGTGAAACGGAATAGTCGGCCAAAGGTCGTCGATGCTACATAGGTTTGGGGCTGTAAAAAATCATAAGCGATTGTGTATCCGAGGACAAAAGGATAACTTTACATCTGATCTGGTGAGATTTGTGAAGGTCTCACGAGGTGCGAGAGCAAGAGAGGTCGTCGTATAGTGGTCACCACCAGCTAGACCTATACCGATGCTGTCCCAGAATCTGATGTTTCCCGAGGCTGAGAGGAGAATGAGGCCTGGCTCGCGTGAGGTGCCGTAAGGTACAAGCCCGTGCAGCGGAGGTGCTGATCCCAAGACGTTCGTGTCCTCAGGACAGGAGAATATGTAACAGGTCGGAGTCCCTTTCAAGGCCTGCGAAAAATGCAGAGGTCAGGAATCCGCAAGAGGCCAGACGCATTTGCGACGCACCTGAGCATGTTGCCAAACGAAACATGTCTCCACTGAAGCAACAAGCGCGAAGCCAGTCAAGGTGTCTATATCACCGGAGTATGCGTCCCCAATGAAATCTGCATTCCTTCCATGTTTAGTAGACCGATCAACGCGATTAATGCAGAGGGCTTACCTGCGTTCTTGAGAACCTGTTTGACTTCCACTGGTAGATGCGCGTAGAAAGAGACAGAAAGTTCCTTTGACTTTGCAAAGAGTATCTCTGGAGACGTTCTCTGGATGTCTGGGTCCTCGACTTGGTCAACGTCCATACCCGATGCATGGGAGACCTGTCTTTCTAGACCACGGACTGGAGTGGCGAAACGAGATGATGGTCTGCTGCCACCCACCACGATACGTCGTTTAGGAGGAGGAGGAGTGCTTTCATGTTGTCTCGGACGTGTTGAGCGACGAGGAGCAGGCGATGGAGAGAATGTTGCCATCGAACTCGAGACTCAGGGAGTTGGGACTTGTACGCGGTTGAAATAGAAACTTTGGATTTGAGACAAGCCGGCCACAATTTGGCAGCACCGTGTGAAACAAATTACCCGTGACCTCAAATTGCAGCTCACGTCCACTCTATCTCTCTCTCTCGCTCTGGCACTCGACGTTGCAACTGGCACCCAAAATGACATCTGCAGTAACGACGTTCAATGATTTGAAGCGCACTCCTATGGCACCTTCAGGCCTCGTTCCAAACACATGGATATTCACCATCCGACATGTCCCACTCAATCCTCCAGGCGATCTCATCATGATCGTCAATCCAGCTGCCCGGTTCATCCACTGCGAGGGTCCAGTACAACTTGCCTCACTCTCACCAAAAGAAAAAGCCACCATCATCACCCCACTCCTCTTAAAAGCTTTCAACAACGGACTCGGTGTAGAGGATGGTCCTAGATTGGCGCCTTGGAAGTGGTCCTCCAACGATTCGGATGTCGCGAGGGAGGTGGGATTGGCTTTGAAAGAACTAGGAGTTAAAGAGGAGCTATGCGTGGTCTCGTCCGCGACAGAGAAGGACAGAAAAGTTGCAGACGAAGTATGGCAGGATCTCTTCCAAACTCTTACCAGTTCAATGGGTGCTTAGACTCAGTGGGCGGAACAAATGCGATTACGATAACAGGACCCTCTTCGAGTATATCCGCTGTTGACCGAACCTCACGACGAAGAGAGTATCATCACTACTCAGTCCTCATCGACGGACTAAAATCAAAGGCGAAGGTTGGGCGAAGGCAAAAAAAGGAGGCTAAGACCAAACATGATGCATGATCCGTGACCTTGAATCCCGAATTCGAGGAGTCTCGCGTTTCTTAAGAACATGATAGATGTCGTGGGTGATGTGATAAATAGAGAGAGTAGTAAGACGTGGATACAATAATACACGATGCAAAAAAAGAGAAGATAAAAAGTACACAATCTATTTGGCTCCCGCAGACGAGAACTTCGTAACGGATTTCGTACCCTCCGAGATGGCATGCTTCGCAAGCTCTCCAGGTAGGATCAAGCGTACAGATGTCTGGATTTCGCGGGAGGAGATGGTGGATTTCTTCGAGTAGGCAGCGAGCTCTGTTGAAAAAAAAAGTCAGTTGCAATATCGCGCACGTTCCTCAATCATCAACGTACTCGATGCTTCCGATGCGATTCTCTGTAAAGTTATCTCAGTATACAGAGCACGACATCAACAACACGAAGGGGTACGAACCTCGAAGATATCATTGACGAAGGAGTTGAGGATAGCCATTGCTTTGTTGGAGATACCAGTATCAGGGTGGACCTGCTTGAGGACTACATGGGCGTTAGAAAACCCGTAGACGTGGCATACAACGCGCAAACATACCTTTGTAGATATACGAAGAGTAAGTCTCCTTGCGAGTCTTTCTTCTCTTCTTCTTCTCTCCATCAGCTGGTGCCGCTGCCTTTGATGTCTTCTTGGCGGCTTTGGCGCCTTCCGTCTTTGCTGGGGCTTTGGACGCGGTGGAAGCAGGGGCTTTGCCAGCAGTGGAAGCGGGCTGCGAATGGATGGTAGTTAGCCCCTAAGATAATACGTAGATGGATAGATAAGAGCGCACTTTGGGGGCCATTTGAGATGTAGAGAGATTTGGCTAAAATCAACGATGAATGAGTTCAGTATGGGTTGCGTTGGCTGATCAGTGTAGATTGGCGTACAAGTAACGGATATTTGAGAGGCTGAGAGGGAGCGATGGTGGATGTTGGAAGTAAGAAGGTCGTAAGTATTTCGGGAAGGTCGAGCTGAGCTTTATATTGGCGGACTTCGAAAATGCGTTCCCACGTTGACTAAACAATCGTGCATCACCGTGACAAAGATGTGACAGTCGCGATCGATGATGCACGTGATGTGTCTCCGCGTTCAGGTCAATTCAAAGTTCGAGTTTGAGGAAGTGATAGAATAACAATATTTACAGCAAATGATATTCTATGAAGATAACACAAAGTAGATACATACTGTCCGATGAAAACTATGATAATGATGCTTATGAAAGTGTCTCTTCCTGCTCTTTGTTGGCAGGGATACTGAAAGGAGCAGCATAATACCCATGAGGACTCAACAACGTAGCGAGTCCTTTGTGCACTTCGACCTGGTATGCTGCAAAGGGGAATAATTCACCATCCACTGATAGCGACCCTTTGCTCGAAAGGGGTTCCACCCGATATGCGTAGGCTTTGACGTAGCAGACCTGTGGTAATTAGATACGATCAGAGATATGCCACCACTACAAAGAGATACCGCTACTCACCCTACGATCCCAGTACGTATCACCTTTCGACGCACCTATTAGGTTCTTCAGTATATCACCTCTCGTAGACTGTCATCCCTGATAATCAACGTCTTTTCCAGTGAACGAGGGCATGAACCAATGTAAACTGACCACTACTTGTGCCATAACATCAATCAAACCATCATCTGGCAAGGAAACAGGGAACGCCATAAAGTCCCTGGATGCTCCTGTACATCAAGTCTTATTCCAAATATACTTTTAGAGATTATGCACGCACCGTCCGACATACGGACCTTTCCCCGCATACACGTAAAGCAGAGGTTCTTCGATGGTGACCCATCCTTCTTCATCTTCCGAGTGATTCTTCAGAGGTGGAAGTGAGCTGTCTGAGCTCTCTGTGGGTATAGAAGGGGTTGATGGAGTGCCGATCAGATCATCGCGCTGTCTCGCTTCGAGGGTCTTCGCCATCTTGAGCTTGTCGCTTTCCGCAAGCTTATAAGAAAGCTTCACGGGACATGGTTTATGGGTGATAACTAGATCATAAGTCAGGGAAGCTCATCGCGAGATTGGAGGAAGGGAGGACCCATACTTCCGCGGAGTAGGCCGTACATAAACCGAGTATCTCCCATCCAACGAAGATGTTCTGTCCCGATATCCAAGTCGGCCATTAGCCCTAAAGCTTGGGACATGAACGATATGGTCCGTTTCCCATTCTGGACGACGGAGAACACGTCGACTTTCATCGGCCGGCCTATAACACGATATGAGTCCAATATATCGGCATGCCCAGGCAAACATACCTTTGATCACATTCAAAGCAGCCACAGTAACATCAAATCCATCCTGATTATCTTTATATGACGGTTCGATCAATTCCGCTCAACTCCATCACGCACCTGGATTCCAAGTAAATTCAACGACAAGCCATTCCCTGATCCAGTGGGTATAGGAGCGATGGGTATATTGAAGGCCTTCATGGGATATTGGTGGTGGGCGAATCCATTCATCACTTCGTGAATAAGACCGTCACCGGAAACAGTGAGTATAGCATCGTAATCCAAGGAGAGGTCCTTTGCAATTTCATACGCGTGTCCAGAGTGTGTCGTGTCTGTTCAGTAGATCAGCAAACAAGGGGGATGCGGTAATGGCGAGGCTTATTCACATTCGACATCCAGGAAACACCCCGCAGCATAGAGTATCGGGGCGACGGTCTTTGGAAATATCGTAGGAGCTTTACGCTAATGAATGGGACGGGTTTAGCATTGAGTCCACATAATTACAGGATGAAAGACAAACGAACGATTCCTCCGTGAGGGTTCACGAGTACCTTCAAGCGTCTGCATCGCTTGATGCCAACACCTGTGGGTCAAGCAAAAGTCAGTGACTGGTCGCGAATGAAACGAATCCAACGGTACCCTCGTATGCTGCATGCATCAACGACTCGGCCCATTCAGCTACTCCGAGAGTCTCTGCGTCCTTGACCTCCCCCTCGATAGTGACAAGCGAAAAGGGCTCCTTCTGTCGCTTTCTATCCAGGTAAGAGACACTCAAGCTGTGTGTTCTTTGACCAGATTTAGCTGCTATGACCTGTCGTAGAACCACTTCATGGTTCCGCTCTGGGTATGCGAGTCAGATATGTTCAGCTGAGATGGTTGTTTGGTTTACCTGGAGACTTGACGAAGAGAACAGAGTCGTTGAACGCAAGAGTCACTAGTTTACCCGAAGGTACGACTTGGACAGTGAGTTCGACTGGGGCCATAGACCGTCGACGTCGAGCTCCACTCAATGCCTGATACGAGACTGGTCCAACTGTTGCAAATTAGGGGGGCTTGGTCGACAAATCGCCCTTACCTAGACTTCCCCGGAGCTTCCTCATGGCGCCGCGCAGTTCACGTCCTGGCTCTTCTCCCAACGTTTCCTCATATTCTCCTTCAAGACCTTCACATGCCTCTCAGCGACAATAATAACCTGGATGTCGCTCAGATGACACCTTGAACACACGCCATTTTTATCGATCAGAAGATATCGACTGATATCAAATGCACTGACTCGAATTGTCCCTAATCTTCAATCTTCCTTTCCTACCTTCCACTCTTACATTCAGAGCTATGTCTGTCGTCCACGATGCAGCCAAGATAGGATTCGGGACTGGAACGAACGAGCTATACGACCAGTACGTTCCAGATCGGTTTTCGTGGAGATATCTTTGAACGTGCGTCCAGGGCACGTCCTTCATACAAGCCGTTTGTACTTTCCCATATCCGCAACGCGGTAAAGTCGACTGAGCCACTCAACATTGTCGAGTACGTCGCATACAGCATCTCGAAGTGCGATCCCTGCTAACTTGTTCGAACAGATTAGGAGCTGGGACGGGTATCTTTACCCGCGCTCTCCTCGCCGATTCAGAATGGGCATCATCTGTAAAGGAACTCAAGGCAATTGAACCGAGCGAAGGCATGCGCGAGGTCTTTACGAAGACAGTCACCGATGAACGTGCCAGCGCAAATGAGGGTACATTCGCTGCGACCGGCGTCGCGAGTGGTTGGGCAGATATCATTATCATTGCTCAGGTGCGTACAACCTCATAGTTAACTCACGTCTTGACTCAGCTCGAAACCCTCACATAGGCATTCCACTGGTGTCACCCTGATTATGACTCTGCGATCGTCGAATTTGCTCGAGTCCTCAAACCAGACGGCGTAGTTGCCTTCGTCTGGAATCTCGAGGACAGGTATGTCCGATCTCTCAAAGTCCGAAAGATGAAAGTCTCATCCATCTTATTCTCAGAGAGGGTGCTCGATGGGTAGCCCAGCTGCGTGAACGCTATGAGAAATACGAACATGGCTCCCCTCAATTCCGACTTGGACTCTGGCGCGAAGCATTCAACACCTCGTCTTACAAGAAGCTCTTCCAACCTCAAGAGGAGAAGGAGTGGGCATACCCCAATATCGGTACCCTAGACATCGTCGTCGACAGGGCCTGCACCAAAAGCTATGTCGCTGTGCTACCCCAAGATGAAAAGGATTCAGTTAGAGCGGATGTCAAAGCCATTGTCGAGAAGGGTGACGATAAAGTCTGGATCGACGAGAGTAAAGGTATCTTCGAGTATCCCTACAAGACTTTGGTTGTCATATCCAAGAGACAGTAGGGGCTTGACTCCCCTCTCTCTGGACAAGTGTTATAAGATTAGTTATGTAGAGATGTAGGAATGTGAATGAATGCCTGGACACTTTAGAGTCCAGGTTCTAACGCACCCACCCATGTCTTCTAAAAAAGGAAATCTTTTTTTTTCCCGCGTCCCACGTGATTCCATTTGACGCTTTCGTGTACGTTTCTATCCGAGTACCTTGGTTTTCCGTGCATGCCTATATATTGCGGTACTATCTCTCATGTATATAGTCTCTGCCATTGTGTTCCTTTTAAATCTGTTCCATTTGCTCCATAATGCGACCTGTTATACGTTTACTCTCACGTAGGGGCCTATTCCACCCAGCGGTTCTGGAATACCCGACATTTCAGTGCTCAGTATATGACGACTTTAGATATTTAACTGACCGGAATACAATTCATTCGATATGTTAAATGAAACTATCCAGCATAATTCGTCCCCTGTCCGTCTGAGCGTAGTTGTCTCATCGGTAGATATTTCCTCGTCTTGTAGTGGTTCGTATCCGCTGTCGTGTCGGACGATTGGCCAGATATGTGAATTGCCGTTCGTCACGAAAGCGCCTTGCGAACTCTTTATGAACTTTTTCAGAACAAACGTCGTATGTGGAAATAGAGATATTGCTCTTTCCGCCGTGAATATGTTCATGACGCTAGCTATCTCGGTGTTAGTGTGTATGATATCCTAATAGCATGAGGACGTACTTGTAGCGCACGTTAACAGAAAATCTAACGGATCTCCTTGAACGACGTGGACCGTGATTGTTAAATCGGGCTGTGTTGGCTTGTCGAAGAGGAAGGTGCGGACACGGAACGAAATTGCGGGTCTGAATGTTGATATAAACATGGCGTTTCGTGGATACCTGTACATCTCTGGTCCGAGGAACTCTATTAGCTGTCCGAATCTGCCTCTCTCTATACAGATATCCATATTCTCGGTAAACCGGGGCGTTCTGCAAAAGTACTGCAATACTAGTGGACCACAGATAATCGCTTCGGTTTGTTTCATCATGGTCAGGAAGCCGTCTACGTCATTGTACCACCGAGAAATGATGGCTCGCGGGTCCCAGCGGAAAGCGACGTACTCTCGAATTAGACTCCAGACCGCGAAACTCGTCGACGATATTCGATATATTAAAGCGGAGGGCCAGGTATCGAAGAATTTGTGAACTAACAGCGACCCTCCTCTTATCAGAGTTGTTTCTAGTGGCGAAGGGGGAGTCGCGTCGATGCAACGTGAAAGAGTGGAGAACATCGCTAATGCCGATCTGTACGGTTTCTCAGGTGTGTATAGCCTTCGAGCGTCAAGATTTAAGGCTAATGAACTCGAGGGTGGGCGCTTGATTAGAGCCGACGGAAACGGGAAATCGTCGGGTTTGGAAACTGGACGTAACTCGAGGATCCCATGGATTTTTGTTCAATGCTAGAAATGATCGATGCGATCACACGTTCACAAAACCGGACGACGTCGACTGAAAACATAAAAACGTCTAGACGGGCGTCTATAAAAGGGTCGTTGGATGCATTGTACACCGGCGTGCCATTGCTTGCGATGTCCGTTCCATCTAGTCCAACGGTCGAGCTCATAACTTCCGACAACGTCAAATTCGAAGTCGAGGTCGAAGTCGTTAGTCGTAGTGTGCTCATACGAGGGATGATTAATGGTGACTCGTCCTTCTGTCTAAGCCACCAAATTGATTAACAGCCTTTTCTGCAGATACTGTCTCTCCTAAGGGGCCCATCCACCTCACTAACGTCTCTTCTGGTGTTTTAAAGAAGGTTGTACTGGCATTCTATCGGAACATGTCACGTCGTGCTCATCTCAGATATTTGGATCAGGTCATAGAGTTTTGTACGCATCATCGTGGAGAGCCCTATCTCGACGATGGCTATTCTGAGATCCCTCTTCATTCCATCGAGTTGGGTGAATGGGACGCCCTATTCATATCGGTGGGACAGGAGATGCTCTTCGACATTATTCTTGCCGCGCATTACCTAGATATCAGGTCGCTTTTGTGAGTTTATATTCTATTGGATAGTGTAGCACCTAACTGGTCCAAACATCACAGGAACGTAGGTTCTAAACGTGTCGCGAATATGGTCAAGGGCAAGACGGTCGAAGAAATCCGTGCTATTTTCGGCATTGTGAATGATTTTTCACCGCAAGAAGAGGTGCGAAATGTATCTCGGAACTTCCTGTCGTTCCCTACTCACTGGCTGTCGAACTCGTAGGCAGATCTCAGGAAAGAAAACGTATGTTCCTTCCATTCTGAATTCTCTATGACTCGCGCTGATCCTGTGCGTAGGAATGGGCGGAGGATAGATGATATGCATGTTATTTACTGCGGTGACCGTCTACGTTGGGCGTCGTTCGGACGGTGTCTCGTCGTTTGCCTTATACGATGTCTACGTACTCTTCTGCAATAAACTTACGCTGGCGTTTGTATTTCTGATGGTCTCGAGTGTTCAAACCGGGTTTTCTTAACACGAAGCACTGGTTCAAAATCATAACCTAGCGGACAAGCAAGTATAATACCATGTATAGAAAAGAGTGATTGTATATATGTCAGATATAGGAAAAAAAACCGGACAAAAGAGTGTGGGGTACACCTAATGTGACCGATGGAAATGTTGCGATCGTTTTACTGTGTTTGTCGGGAGAACTCTAGCACAGGTCCCTGCGTTTCGGTGGGTTCTTGATTCCCTGTCAATACGGGTCCATTGGTGAAGGAACAGGACGTACCGGTATGTATATTCGGTATTGTGTCTTTCGTAACAACCCAGCACAGACTATCTCCCCCTTGCCTCACACCGGAGAACTCCCTTCCTAGAATATCCTTCTTCCGCATGACGTCGAGGCCGTCGAAATTCTGTAGTATGGGTAAGATGCGCACATCGCCAGCTGACACGGATTGGTGGTGGCGGCTACGAATGTATTTTTTGAGGATAAAAGTTGATTTAGGAAAGAATGATATTGCTCTTCTCGACGTGATTACGTTGAGGGCGTTGGCTGACGGGTCGGTCAGACTGACATCGTTCCAAATGAATGGATACATACATGTACCGTAGCTTGCCAGAAACAATAGTGGATCTCCGCATACGACGTGGAGTGCTATCCTTCGCGGTCGCCTGGATGGTTTGTGCAATAAAAGTGTTCGTACTTGATATTCTCCAGGAGGGGGAAAGGACGTGTCGAATATGAAAGTTGGTGGGTATCGAAACGCTTCTGAAGATAGGTACAAGGCTAGTTGACGAAATCCATTGGTATTTGTGCATATATCCATTGTCTTTGTGCGATGTGGAGATCTGTCGAAGAATTGGAAGACCAACGGTCCACACATGATTGCGCTGGTTTCGTCTAGGACGGTGAGAAATTCTTCGGGATCTCCGAACCATTTTCCGATCATTGAGCGTATGTTCCATGTAGACATTGTGTATTCCTTTGTGATATTCCATGTAGAAAAGCTTGCGAGTGAAAAAATAAAGATGGTTGGAGCGGACCATGACGCAAAAAATTGACGTAGTAAACGGGAACCGCCGCGTATGAGTACCGTCTCAACAAGAGACGCACTATGGAGATCGATATGGCGAACAGGTGGAACAGGATCCATGTCGAGTGATACGATCGATATCGACGGATCCGTGTTGAGGCCGATACGATCTATATCGACGGGTGCGAGGGCGAGGGCGAGGGCGAGGGCGACCCAAGACCGACCACAGACAAAGAATGAGATAGCGTCTAAGTACTGGTAGGGCAGATCGCCGGATAATTTACCGTCGCAGGTGTCACGCAGTCACTGGTATGGCCACTCGACTATGGTTCTTTCACGTGTGGACGCGCTACTACGTTCTATTTTTAGCCTTAATACGGATTGAGGTTATATGTGAAAAAATTTACCGCAACGTGCAGATGTGAGGTATTCATGGTATAGTTTGTATCGGAATTTCAAGTGTGATCGTGCACGGGGATAATGCGGGCTCACGGGGCGTAGTAGGGAACGACATATCGTAGATGGTGTATGTGTGAGGCTGAGGGTGGCACGAGACACATAGAGACCGGCAGAGTGATGGAAGAGGAAATAATAATATGACAAGATGTGGGTGGTAGGGGCGATACACGGGGTGACTTTTAATAGCGGGCGATGCTGTGACGCGCCCTAGGAGTCTCGGACTGAGACCCGAATTCCGCCCTATGGTTTGCTCGGCCGTACTTTGTCACATTAGACCGCGGTCTTGCAAGTTACATATTCCGTCGTTCGAGCCTCCACTTTTTTTTTTGTCTTTAGCATGTTCGCCGAGCATCCTCCTAGGTTCAAGGTAAAGGATATTGTGGTCCTGCTCCTGTTTGTAAATCGTCCTGATTCCAGTCCAAGATCGGTGATTATGTGTGGAGACAAGAAGGATTGTCTCATACGTGGCACTGGGCAAAGGTCAATGCTATTCACCAAGAGGAATACATGGTAAGTTTGCTATATTAGCTTGCTATTCTACGCCTGACCGGCAAAATCCAAAAACAGTCTATCATATCATGGGCATATACTGTTTGCGCCCTCTCGGGTTTCTCGATCTACTGTCTGGAATCAGAGCTTCGTGACCGGGGATATTTCCTATCTCAGATTTCCAAAAAGAAATGCAAGGTCTGGGCGGAATAAAATAGCAGTAGTATGTTTCTAAGTTGAGCTTCTCTATATGAGCAGAACAAGCAACACTATATGTAATTGTGTGTAGTAGGGATGAGACGAATACAGAATCCTATGTATACAAGTTTGTCGGCGATTGTTACTATTTGGATTACTAGGGGACGGCCTTGTACGTCTGAAACCAAACAAAGTTGTCTTCCGTGTCTAGTCCCAATTCTATTCTAAACTCTTTAATCGTGTCGCGCATCAATATGTCAGAATCTGGGTGGTCTCTTATACTGGACATTTACATACTTAGAGGTACAGGCTTTGGTTTTTGCTGCACGATTCTGACGATCAAATAAACAGGATATGCTCTTGCATATTGTACTCCTCATATGCCGCTGGGAATCATTTTGTCGAACCATGTTCTTCAATCAACAGGCTTACGGTGTAGCTCTTTCGATCTTATGAAACGGATTCTCGATATTGAGTATGCTGTAGGAACATCAAATTGTACGTCTCGCTTCACATTTTTTTTGGTCTAGTTCTAACTTGAGTGGTCTGGTCGCATAGTGGATATATTACTCTTTCATGCAGTTCGGTCGCCATTGATCTATAACGTAACTTTGCTCCACAAATGGACTCAAATTGATGATCCCGTCAAAGCTGTTGACCTGGGATATGGTGTTGGTCCAAATCTATTCTTATACACCCCCAGTGTGTTACGAATCAAAAGGGAGGTCCGAGTCAAATCGACGGAAGATGCACATAGATTCTCATACGTGCGTACAATTCTGTATCTGTTTCTAGCTGCTTCTGACCGTTTTGCATACATAATATTAGATGTACGATATGAAGTATGTACATATAGATCCTCAGGAGTTGTGTCCTCCGCAGTACGTCGATTTCTTCTGTACTCAGTTGTGAGATGAAATCACATTATATATGTCAGCTTTGAGTTACCCATAACATGGATATACGGTAAACCGATAACAGTCAACCTTCGCGCCTATAATCACACTACCAATACTCTGCTGTGCAATGAAGTTATAACACTTTCACATAGAAATATTCCACATCAAAATACACCCTCACATCAGTCCGTATTACGAACGGTTCCTGTTTCACCAATGTTTTGGCCTGTGTTATGTTCCTATGCAGGTATCTTGTCTGATTTTGTTCGATATGAGCCTCTATTCTGATTGATTACCTGCTACATTCAGATCTGTCGTGCCTTCATATTGAAGAGGACATTGCAATCTGTGTCGATGGTACGAGTGTCGGAATGACTATTGTTTCGTCAAATATCTACACTTTTGAATGGTGTACTCCATCGCCATTCAGTCGCGGTCTTACGCCACAGGCAAATAGTCGATCTATGTGTTCATTTGATGGTGTACTGGTACGTCTCTTCACTCTCATGGGCTTCGGCCAAGTTGAACTTATTTTGTGAGTTTGCTTAAAACAGTTGGAGGCTTTTGTCCGAGATGCATCCCAGTTTAGGTTGAGTAGTCATGGGAAGCCTACACTGTTCCGCACAAATGTATTGGCACAAACATTTTGCAAACGCGCCGGTGGATCAGTTCACTCGGGTTGGGATTCACAGGCATCTTTCGTTACTGTAGAGAAAGCGAGGTCGTCTTGGGCATACGAAAGACGTTCGGGTGTACAAATTTGATTAGTTCCTCCCTTGATTGTCTAGAAATATAAATACCAACAGATCATCCCAAGTCGTTGCGAGTTACTTAGGTCTTTCACAGGGCGTTCTTGAAAGATCTTACGTGACTGTACACTTTGGTAACCCCAAGCGGGCTGCATTTTTGTTAATCAAATCTTATGACTGAAACATTTTTTAATTTACATTTCTCTATGGTGCTACGTGCAATTCTGTGTTTCTGCTTCTAGGAATAAATTGTGGTCACTTATTGTTGACCGTTGGGTGTATATACAATCGGTGAAATCTATCGCCTATGGACAGATCGTTTATCTGTAGGATAAGGATCAAATCGGGATTTTGATAGTGTAGACAGTCTTTGTTGCCAAAATTCCGAGGCTGAATGAAAATGTTGTAGATTTAGTGCTAATACGCTGCAATATATAGCTTGCTACGCACCGTGTGTTGGCCTGTTGTAATGTTGTGACGTCCAGTTTGGGAATGAAGCATGATGAGCTTTGAGCGTCTTTTCTTTGGACTGTATAGGCATGGCAGGAGCAGATATACTGGGATTGGAAATGCTGACAATTCCTGGTAACGACAGGGTTTACATGGAGTGGCACTGCAGGATGAACATGTGACGTACTGGAATATGCAGACTGCTCTGCCTCTAGTCTTGCCTGTTTTTCCTTCGCTAATTCAGCGGTCAACCTGGCGATCATCTTATCGGATGCATCTAACTGATATACAGCTATCAGGTATATGGTCAGTTATGATAATAGTATAGATATATATAAGTTGCTTACCTTCCACCATAATCTTAGTCCTGCTTTTGTCCCACTGCCGAACGCCAGGTGTGCTGTGATGACGAGCGTGATGCGCCTTCAATCGCAGCTTGAGTCCTTTTGCTGCGACTGCTTGTGCTTCCCGCTCACCCGTTTTGCGTCTTGCCTCCTTGGGGTCTTTCAAGGGTTTGGGTTGGGACGCAGTATTGAGGGTCAAGGGGAAGTGTTCGCAGTCGGAACTGGAGGACGGAGGAGTGACAGTGTCGAGTGATTGGGGTGAGGGTTTTGGAGTGGAGTCAGACGTTGATGGAGTCGATATATCAGGTAAGAAGGTCGAATGGGAGATTGGAGAACCAGTATTGGTCGGAGTATCCGGATACTGGATGTATGGGAAATGTAGGAAAACAGGATTGGGTACACGTCGCGTTGAACTAGACGTGTTGGATGGATGTAAGGTGTCTTCGGACATCTTTGCTAGACTGGTAACGGCAAGGATATAGAATTCAGAGAAACTAGAAAAGCTGTGGACAAGCAGCGGTGCGGCGATAGACTGAGAAATGTCTTGCATTAGAGTACATCTTATGGCTCTTTCTTCCTGATCGTTTAGCTGTAATTTGTCTGATGGGCCCAGCTCCCTTCTGTGGTCGAACCACACCACCATGCATCCCTACCATATCAAATACTCTGCATGCGCTACCGGAATCTGCTGATAGGGACCTGAATGACCCATTTCATATCTACCACCTCTGACGGCAATACTGGCATTTTAATCTGCTGAATCCTGTCGTTTCACAGTAAGTTAACGACTGTGTGGTTCTGCATTCTAAGCAGAGGTCTAAACAATATGTGTATAATTATATGGTTATGGCTTCGCAAAATGACCAGGAGGGGATTTGTATCTGTGTGTACCTAGAGTGGAATGGAATCCAGGTGTAGGCTGGTTCTATATCTCAGGCCCATGCATCTTACGGTCATGTGAAACTGTTGTATTGTGTAAATAAGCACGACCTGGACCAATCGGCGGTAAGCATATTAGATTACTATCATATTGGTCACATACCCAAGGCCGTCCTGTAAAGACTCCGGAGGCAACAACTCTTTTTGATAAGCTGACCCTTCTGTGTCTGGATTGAGATTGCCATGTACTTTGTCATATGGTAAGTAAGCTATAAACGGTGTACACCAATTCGACGTTGATAGAGAGATGTATGCAAATACCAAGTTGGAGATGTACACCGTTGATCGGTTGTTGGGAATGGCACTGATGCGGTTCCTGGACGGTTGGACGGTACCCAGGCTCGGACTCAGATGCGCGCAAATCTCTTTTCCATGGGCTATCGAAGCTCGGTTCCCACTTGTCGGGCCGTGTTAGATGTCCGCATGTTTTATCATCCGCCTTTATTTTTTGGAATTCAAACAAATCAGGCTGAAGTCTCTGTGTGGATAAGAGTGGCATGTGGAATATCCATCCCGATAAAATTCACACGCGGACTTTGGATGATTTGTTCGTATTCTCGTTATATCTGGCGGTGGTCGACCATGCACTTTTTCCCATTGTGTTCTGGATCCCATCCACGTTGGACAGTGGAGCTTCCGTCGCGAGTTTGTTGGAACGTGGTATATAGAAGTTACGTGTTTGTGCGGATGCCCATACGGAGATTGAAGGAACTTAATAAATCAAGTTGACTTGCAAGGAAGGTTTTGCTTCATCGAATCAGACTTCTCCTCATTGTCGTTGGTCTGAAAATGTCTCGTGTATGGTTGAACGCAAGTATACGCTCATAGCTGATCTGGATCCCTCGTTATAACTGATATTTGTTTGTGCAGTTGGGCAGTGTTGTGATGTATTGGAGCGCCGTCGGCGGAGTTCGGAACGGTCGCGTCAAGGAGATCGCTGTCCATTCGGATGTACGATCACCTTGTCTCTTTGAAATAAATTTCGATCGGCGCTTACGCACTTGCTAGGGCACCACCGTGCTAACTATTGAGGATACTAGTTCTGGGCGACAATTGACAACCTTGTGAGTACCATTTTGTGTATGCTACACTTGCTAAGTTGTTTCGTCTACCTTTCAGAGCATCAGCCGTTATCCTCGTGCGAGACGAGTGAGCGTGCGACTCACCGAAAGCGGATAGTCTAGATGTTGGTGTAAGGGACGGCGAATATGTTGGGAGATCTTCGCATCAGATTTGCAAAGTCAGAACTCGAAGAACGGGTGTTAACGTTGTACTACGATACAAGTACGATGGCTTCTTAAAATTTTGTTGAAGGTACTAGCGAAACTAGTCGTCTTTCCTAGGTCTCCCTTGTGCTAACAGAAAGGTGCGGACAACTTTGACAAGATATAAGTATTTGCAGTCTGACATATTGTATCTGTTGAAGCCCGACTGAGCCCGTCGACGGTAATATTGAATCTATCCGCCTGTCGCACGGTCGAAATGATGAACATCCCATTTCTCAGAGGAAACCGTTCCTCTCTTCGACACACAGTCTCTACTGGACTATCCTCGATTTACCGTCGTATTTCTCGTACCGTTGTCCCGCATACGCGCTCCTGTATTCCAGATGAGACGAACCTTGAGGCGCTGTTATATTGTGGTTTGGGTGGCACCGGGTCTGTGTGGCTACTTCTTCGCATGCCCCAGATGTCAACCGGTGAGCTTGTTCGTATCCGAGATGGGATGGAGATAGTGTTATTCAATTGCGGAGAAGAAATCGGTTGTCGAGTATTGGGAAGGTACAGGCTGGAGCGGTATTGGGTGGTATACGCCATCGAACCCAAGGGTTCAAACTTCGCAGGCTGCGTCTTCCTCGCTGTACCCTACAAATGGGCTCGTGTCGGAATATTATCTACGATTCGAGGACGACTCCTACCTTTCTCTATCCGATATACTCTCCCAACTCTTGACGTTGCGAATGCCAGGAGTTCGGTACCAGTGTATTTGCAGGAGAATACAAGCGTCACGATTACATATTCTATCAACCTTTTTTATGACCTTGGGGATTAGGAAAATTGGTGCGGATTTTATATACACTCATCTATTGGCCTTCGAATGATTGTATTGTTTCTAATTTACTGTTCACCAGTATAGCGCGGACGTAGGCATTACGCGGATCTCTTCGTTCGTCTTACTGGGAGGTTGCGTGTGTATATGATGTATACTCCAGGGAATACATACTGATTTCAGTCCGGAGGAGAGATCGGATGATGCATACTATCGGCTTGCTCTCGGCGATTCTTGATCGTTACTTCCATGATTCCTGATTGACTGTGTTTGGAACAGATGCTTTACCCAAATACCGCATCGTATCGAGCCATTGCGTTCCCGTATCATGTTGCACGCAACAATGACTCGCACTGGATTTTATTTGTTCCAAGAGGCCGAAACATTATTATTGTGCGGTATGGCAACTGAGGCGTTACGGATTTATTGCTCATCGATCAGCCAAATCATCGAGAACGAACCGCTTACAGAGCTTCTGCCGGAAGTCCCATTTGTGGAGTGCCCCCGGGAGACGCTGATCTGCGTTTGGATCAATTTCAATAGCGTTTTCCGTGAGGCGCAAATATCCTCTACGCCAGGTTAGTCTTTCTGAACGTGTATCGAACTATACTGATTGGTTGCGGCTTGAAGAAACAACACAGGAAGCCATCGATCTACTGAACATGTTTAAGCCGACTTCGAAGAAGACTCATCCTCGCTTCCGTACGCACGATGAGATTCGGCTTCTCAAGGCAATGCAGATATCTACGGGACTTACTTTGGGTCTAATGGCATGGGATAGAGGCGATCGTGCGACTGCAGGGAAACGATACTCCGAGTCTATTCGTATTGGATCGTTCTTTTCACCCGATTCTGTTTTAGAGGCGACACCCTTTAGTCATTGGGTGCGTACAGAACTCGATAGTCTGAACAACAATCTGGAAACATTACTTCGGATCGATTCTGATATCCACCGTTCTCGTATGGGCGTATCTGTTGAACGGAGGGACATGATAAACGCTAGGAATACCAGAATCGAAGGTAGTGGGCAGGTGTTGCGAAGCGAAGAACTTACTGTGGCCTCGGACGCTTGTACGAGATGCAAAAAGAGAAAGGTGAGGTTACAGCGATGCGCCGGTTGCGGAATGGCACGTTGTGAGTACGTTCGCGACTTTGCTCTGTCCAATTGCTGAAACCCCTCCTTTAGACTGCGATTCTAATTGTCAGAAGGAGGATTGGATGTGAGCAACCCAGAACATAGCACTAGCGATGCGGATGCTTATATACTTTATCAGGTCTCACCGAATGGCGTGTATAAGTTGAAAAGATAGGCGCATCATGGCTACCGGGAATTTTGGCGTGTCTCAAGGTCAATTATGCGTGAGCGAGGTTGGGAGTTCCCGTTTCATTCATTGTATGCAGACAATTTGGCGACTAGAAATTGTATCTATCGATACTACACGTGAACGTTTAGGGTCTTCGAGATAGTATCTGGTCGAGCTGAGTGTTGCGTTGATGGCTCAGTGGATAAGTCATAACGGTAGCGCTCACAGCAATGCCTCTTGCAATGGGTAAAGGGCCGCACGTGGGCCATCATCGTACAGTCGGTCTTGAGCTACCCAATAGTCCGAACCTTCCTATCTAACACGTTTGGGTTTCCCCCCTTCAGATCAGATGAACTCGTTTTTGTGAACGGTAACTATAAACAGGTCGAAGCATAGAATGATCAGACAATTGTTCTACATACCGGATTCTCCGAATAGAATATTATTGGATATCCCAACATTCCCAACAGATGGTCTGCGACAAATTCGACGTGTTGTCCTATGGTACTGGCATTTATACTTTTTAACGAGGTCGGCATTACATCTGTTGTATGGAAGATCATAAGCCAATATTCTTCATATGAATAACGGGGTACTCACATTCTATGAACAATGTTTCAATCTGAACGGCTTCCCTGACCATTTGGCAAACGATGTCAGATGGAGGCTGCTGCCTGATGTATCCGATAAGCGTGCATGTAAAGCGTGCGTAGAAGCGCTCGTCCGTCGATATTAATTTGTTCGATTGGCATAGACCAGGCATGAGCCCTCTACTCTTGAACCAGGATATTAACGCGAACGATGACGAAAAGAATAGTCCTTTGACTACTGCAAAGGCGGCGAGACGTGTAGCGAATATGTTCTGTCGGTCGTTGGTCCACTTCGTGAGCCACTCGGTTTTGACTTTGATGAACGGGGTTATGGACACGGCACTGAATAAGTTTTCTTGGTCTGCAATATCTTGTACGAAGGACGATAGCAGAAGAGCGTAAGTCTCGGCGTGTATGTTTTCCCTGTGTTTCGAGAGCCCTATGTAAGCGTCCGTACAGCGACTGGGTAAGAATTTACATCATGGTTTGAACCCCGTAAAAGCAGCGAGCTTCCGGAATTTGTATGTCAGACGATAGTCGTTGGACCAATTTGTCGTTGACGACACCGTTCGACGTTGCAAAGAATACTAGGATTCGTTGGATGAGACCTCTCTCGCTGTCGTCAAGTGTACGATGCCATTCGTGGATATCTCGCGACATGTCGATTTCCTCTGCTGTCCATAATGAAGCCTCTGCTTGTTTATATAATTCCCATAGCTAACAGAGATGTGAGCTCCCGAAAGTCCTCTAGTCGGATCGGTACTCACCTCGTGATATTGTATAGGAAACAACGCGAAGCGGGATATACAGGTTTCCAACGACGATTCTAAAATCCGATAAGTTTGCTCCGTGTTCTCCTCGAAATCTTCATTGACTATGATGTCCGATCTTCGAGGTGATCCCGTTCAGGTCAGTCTCCATTTCGATTTCGAGAGATGAAAACAACGAAAGTTATTACCTGGGACTTCTGTCCATTATTTCCACGTCGCCCGTACTGCGTAGTTCTGCCGCCTTGCATTCAATTCGTACATCCATCAGTTTAAGTGCTGCAAAGGTGTTTGATTATGCTATCCTAATAAGCTCAGACAATGCGGCCCGTCTACGATTAGTGTACGTTCGGGAAAGTCAGGTTGACTAACCTACTAAGTATAAGTCGGGCTTTGCTCTTAAGGTCTAGAAGCGAGTGAACCGGACACGAAAGACTCCTTTTATACTCACTTAGTATTTGACTGCGTTTCGGACGCGATGTGTCTGCGTCGAGCCGGAAGGGAACGATTTCCGATAGTCGTTCAATGCGCGTCTGATCATGTGTGATTGGGACCCATATCTTGCTTGTGGCTCTGAAATGAACAAAGATTGTCGGCGGGAATGTTCGAGTAAAGACGTTCGATCTCTGTGCAGGGTTTCTCGTCCACAAACTGAACAGTTTTGGACAAATCGTCGAATCTCAAATTATACACGTGATTTTATTGTCTGTATTTAAAGTCCGGATGCTCCAGCCTGATTCTCGTTATCCAGTTCGGTCTCTCAAAGTCATGAGCGAGTGGTGTAAGTCTATACATACGAATATTTCACGGTGCCACACTGGACTTACTATGTCGGAACAACAGCCCAATGTGGGCATACCTCCAACACGGTACTGTCTAGTACGAGTCCAGCGCCTTTGACCAGATTGTCTGGAGGAGGTGCTTTAATCTTGTATCCTTCGATAGTAGGACATTTCAAATGGTTGATTTTGTTTGTCTACAGCTCTAGAATGTGATATGTTCGTCGGTACTGAGGATTCCGATATTCTTTCGAAAGGTGTGACTTACCGTCCTATTCGATTTGATCGTTATACTGACAGTATTTGTCTTTGTTCCTCTCCGCTTGTTGACTGATTTTGGGCTCCAGTGTTCATGTTTACTAGGCTGACCGCTGGACCCGATGGCAAGCAAAGTAGAATGGCGATGACGATTCCTGTCCATCGTCTAAACAGTAATTACGACTACCTGTCCTGCTATCGTGACTCGAATCCCACGGATGTGCTCGGGGACGAGCGAAATCTCGTCTT
This sequence comes from Sarcomyxa edulis, assembly GCA_009761415.1. NCBI lineage: Eukaryota > Fungi > Basidiomycota > Agaricomycetes > Agaricales > Mycenaceae > Sarcomyxa > Sarcomyxa edulis. Next base: position 1,263,372 of record QUOL01000007.1, read on the forward strand.
GACTGTGTTTCCTTCTGAACTTGTGAAATGTTTTCGGTTCATTCAACTGCGCGAGCTTAAAAGGATATGTCTGTTCCATGGAATCAGTACAGGAAAGACAGTTAGATTGGAAGACATACGCACTTCGATATTGATGCATGAATGTGTGTCGTCTTGTTCGGGGGTTACCTATTCGTTTCAAGAACGTCCGAGGGCGAGAACAAACATTGAGTGGAGGTTTATAAGCGGGGTAGTGGATCCGTCTTCGAGGAGGAGACAGGAAAGGTCGCAAGCTGCCAAGACTGCTGTTCCCGACGTTGACGCCGACCTTGGTGACGAATCTGATACTGAAAATGATGAAACTTATGACCCTCTCGCCATCGCGTCCGAGGACCTCCGATATTCCATCATTGACGAGTGGCAGACGTCGATGTCATCTTCGTCGATGCGTCGCAGAGGTTGTGCTGTCTGTGCACGGCTGACTCCCGAGTCTGCAATGGAAAGGTTGAACGCCTCTTCAGTGCCCCTAGAGTTGCTGAGGAATACCGAACTTCCGGGACATCTTCTCCCAACCGAGTATGACATTTCGGCATATGATATGGCGATCCTGCACCCTCCTGGGTTGTCGAAAAAGAAGAGTAAAGGCTCTCTTACGGTGTGTCACGAATGCGCTCATAGCCTACGCAGGCACGTGTTGCCTAAGTTCGCTCTCGCAAATTGGTTGTATTATGGACATTCGGTTCTTCCTGCGAAAGTGAAGGCCGCCTTCGACGATGTGTCTCCCTTTGACTTGATGTTGGTAGCTCGAGCAAGAGCGAGCAACATATGCTTCCGATTCGGCTCGTATTTTGGAATCGAAGATGATTCTGAAGGAGAAACAGCTCATGCGGCGTCAAGGGCGAGGAAGGGTGTCAGAGGAAATGTGATGGTCACCCCTTTGGATGCTGCTAGATTGAGCACGGTTCTGCCTCCGGATCTGGATAGCATTGCGGATACTGTGTGTGCCGTCTTCGTCGGCAAAACTATGCCTTCTCGAGCGTCGATCGCAAAGTTGGGTCCTGTACTTGTCAGGAAGAGTAGAGTGAAAGTCATGATTGAGTTCCTGTTGCAAGAGAATCCTCATTATCGGATTGTAGACGGATTCCGGGGGTTTAGCGCTGAAAATTTGAACCGTTTATTCGGAAGGAACAGTGACGATGACGAGGGTGTCCCAACTTCTATGGAAGTTTGTCACTTGCCGCTCAACGACGCCGTGGAAAGTGCTACGTCTGATCACACACTCCGGAATGAATACGATGCCGGAACGGGTGGTATCCTTATGGAGAATGTGGGTTTTACTATGGGTGACGACACGCCGCAGGGATATAGGGAGATGAAGATGAAAGCTTTAGGGCACTGCTTGAGTGGTGGGTTATTTGTATCGTCCCGTCGTGGGACTCAACTCGTACCAGATTTTGACAACCCATATCTGCTGTCCTGGCTGTTCCCTCACCTAGATCCTTGGGGTATCGGAGGGTTCCATCACCCGAAGCGGCGTGTTCCTATTTCCATGGACGAACAGTTGATGCACTTGCTTCAGCTTGAGGGAGGGCGCTTCGAGAGGGATCCTGAATTCGCGTTCGTGTATCATAACATTAGACAAAAGAAACTGGTCTCTCAGAATGTTCGGTTCAGAGTTCCTCAAAATCGATACAGTCAAATCATCAAAGACTTACTGGATGTGGACGTGGACAGACTTTTCTTGCTACAGAATATGTTCAAGAAGAATCCAGCGTATCGGCCAGTAGACGAGAAGGACAATTCACTGGTTAGGCTTTTAGCGCACGTCAATATGGTCGGAAGCAACATTCCAGGTAGCGCTGCTTACAAGGTATCCTTGCGAAACGAGATCAGGGCTGTCATCAATTACAGGGGTACCCCGACACTTTTCGTTACTCTCAATCCTTCTGACGTTGACCATCCGCTGGTGCGATTGAATGCCGGTCATGATATCGATCTCGATGACATCGCCCGAGGAGAAGATCTCGACAAGTGGAGTAGAATGCTTCTTGCAGCAAAAAATCCATGCGCGTGCGCGTTGTTTTTTGATAGCATTATTTCCAGTTTTGTTTCGGTCGTCTTACGGGCTGGGAGCAAACGTGGAGGTCTTTTTGGTATGTGCTCGACGTACTACGGGACTGTCGAGGCAAATGGTAGAGGGACTTTACACTGCCATATGCTTATATGGCTGCGAGGACATCCTTCTCCCCAGGTCCTCAGAGACCGTATGAACGAATCTTCGGAATACAAGGAAAGGACGTTCAAATGGTTGGAATCGGTTATCAAGTGCGAACTTCTTGGTACAGAGCAGGCCGTGATAGAGAGATCGGGGCCTCTTCCTCGACCTAAGAGGAGTTTGGAGACCGGAGACCCCCATCCAGGCACAATTCCTGCGCCTCTGGTCAAGGACATGGTTTCTAAACGTCAGTTCGATATAGATTTCGAACAGTTCGTAAATTCCCTTGTGAAGGAGTACAACTGGCACGTCCATACGTCGTCCTGTTGGAAGCACCTGAGTCGACAACAAAAACGCGATGACCACAACTGCCGGATGGGTATCGACGGTCATACGTTGTCTGCTACTGTTTTAGATCCCGATACCTTTTCGGTCCTTTTGAAGAGACTTCATCCGCGAATTGCGGCGTACAATGACGTCGTAATCTTCCTGGTTAAATGCAACATGGATATCAAATTTATTGGTTCAGGGGAAGCGGCTAAGGCTTACCTCTACTATATCACGGACTACATCACAAAGCCTTCCTTACCCGTCCACGTGGGATTGGCTGCATTGTCATACGCTGTGAAGAAGACCAATTCAAAATTCCCCCGTCCCGGAGGAGATGAGGACTGTTTGCCTGAAGGGTACCGCAAGAGCACCATGATTATTACTGTCAACAGCATGATGGGACATCAAGAGATGTCTCACCAACAGGTCATGAGCTATCTAGTTGGGGGTGGAGACCATTACACGCCAGACATATTCCAGACATTGCATTGGGGCGCGTTCAAAGCATTGGCGAAGCAGTATGACGATACGTCATCGCTCGATGGGAACGGGAACGTCGAAGTGCCATCTGTAGTTTTATCTCTCGGAAGACGGTCCATTACTGCATCGAATCAGGTCCTCGATTATATGTTTAGAGGGAGAGAGATTCCTTTTGACGGCATGTGTCTATATGAGTTTGTTGAAAGAGTAATAAAGGTTTCTCTCCCAGAGTCGTCCAGAGAACTTATCCGCGCTGGCTATAGAGATTCACTTGGTAGAATTTCGGGCGCGTTTTCTGGTCCAGATCATCCTCAATACGACAGCCATGTCCTCCGTTTGCGTACCCGGTTCAGTATACCCGTCATCCTAGGTGATAAGATATCTCGAGCCACTGGTGGAATCGATGAATTAGAGTTATGGTCGCGAGACATTATGACACTGTTTATTCCGTGGAGAAGCATAAGCGGACTGAAACGAGAATATCACGACTGGACCCTTGCTTACGCTGGACGAAATGAAGAGATCAAACCGAAATATAAACGCATCATCCGGAATCTAAACGTGTTGTTGGAATGTAGAGATGCGCGCGGAGACCTTGCCAGAAAATGGAATGACGAACGAAGAAAAGACAATAGGAGGTTCGATGTGGACGACGCTATAGAGTCTATGCTCGGATTGGAAGACGACGCGCGAGTTAATGTTTTTGACGCATTCGGAGAAAATGAGCAGGGATCAGTAGAGCGCCGCGTCGATGAGACTATATCCGCCGAGCTCGGGACTAGAAACAATATAATGCTCGATTATTGTCTCCGCTTGAACGACGTGTCTTCCTCCTCGCCACCCTTAGTGCGTCTGGGTGAAGTGTCGATGGTATTGGGGCAAGACGAAGAATATATAGCTGGTCAGTCGTCCGTCATGCTAGCTATAAAACGCAAGCGTCGTCCTGAACATAATACGGACTCTTCGTTCGAACCTGCCCATCGAAGACCTCGGATAGCAGACAGTGAGGCTCGGGTCTATGTCGGCTCGGTAGACGCAAGTCAATACCACCCAGGATCAGGAATCGGGGGCGATGCTTTTGACGCACGTCGTACCAATCCGGACTGGAATATCGTTAACGAGGTCATTGAAGAGATGAACATGAGTGCGAACTTTGAACAGCGTAGAGCCTTGACGATAATGGCTAAGACTATAATAGAGGGGGGACCCCAATTGCTGATGTATGTGGCGGGAGTAGGCGGAACCGGAAAGTCGCATCTGATTAAGGCTCTGGTGAAGCTGTTTCAAAAACTGAACCGCAGGGAAGAACTGCTTCTCGGAGCACCTACTGGAATTGCTGCTGTCCTCATAGGCGGTTATACTCTGCACGCTCTCAGCATGACAAACCCTCATAGAAAATCGAAGGAGATACAAGAGTTGATCTCTCTATGGAGAGGTGTTCGGTTCCTTATCGTGGACGAGATATCCATGGTGGGGTCGTTGTTCTTGAGCCAGTTCTCTTCTCGTCTGAAACAAGCTATGTCCGACGACGCTGCTGCGTCTGGTCGACCATTCGGGGGGGTAAATGTGATTTTCATGGGGGATTTCGGACAGCTGAAGCCCCCTAGACAGCATTCGTTGTTCGCTTATCAACTTGTCGATAACCCTTCGTTTGAGGAGAGTAAGGATGATAAGGGAATCAGCGCTATGAATGGTGCCTTCCTGTGGAGACAGGTTAACGTGGTTGTGAAACTGACAAAGAATCATCGTCACCATGAAGATCCTGACTATTCGAACCTCTTAGATCGTATCAGGATGGGTATTTCGCGTCCTAATTCTTCTGTGTTTCTTAACTCCGCGTTCACTGATGATCTCGAGTTCTTGAGGTCGAGGGAAATCGGGCGTATAGTCGATTCCGATCCTGACTCTTTGCTGGCGTTCCGAGATGCTCCTGTCATTGTGGGTAGCAGAGAGATTCGCGATGCTGTTAACGCCAAATACGTGATATTCCATGCTAGACGCCTTCTGCAAGCCGTACACGTGTATCACTCTGTGGACTCTATCAAGCGCGCAGCGGTCTCCGGTGCTCTGAGAGCTAAACTTTGGAAAAAAAGCTCACGGGAAAGCAACGACTCTCTCGGACGACTTCCTCTATTCTCCGGGATGAAGGTTATGGTCACCGAAAACATAGCGTTTACCAAAGGGGTTGTCAACGGCGTTGAAGGCGTCGTACATGACATAAAGTATACGGTTGATCCGGAAGGTAACAGGTTTGCGTCCGTGGTATACATCCGCCTACCGGGCGTCGATATGGGAATACCTGGACTTGAGAGCGGGCTAGTTCCTATTTTCCCTGAAACAACTACGTTCGAGTATAAGTATCAGACCGACGAAGGAACAAAAACTCGTACCGTCACTCGTAAACAGTTACCGATTCTTCCTTCTTACTCGTATACCGATTTCAAGAGTCAAGGACGCACTCTCGAGCGGGCCATCGTTGACTTGAATACTGCGAGAGGACAGGGTGTATATGTGATGTTGTCTAGAGTGAAGTCAGCCAAAGGATTGGCCATACTGAGATGGTTTCCTGCCACAAAAGTCTATCAACGACCATCTGAGGATGTGAGGAACGAGCTGCAGCGCGTAGACTTTCTTGATTCGGTGACAAAGGAAGCTTATGACGCCGGACATCTCTAGTATACGTGTCCCGACAATGTAATACGATCCAGCCCGCTTCGAGTCGCTTTTGGTATTGGTATCTTCTACCCTGAATCTTCTATAATGAAACCTTGTCATATATATGTAGAGTTAGTAAGAAGATTACTCACTACCACGATACAGAACGATAAGACGTTCGAATAGATGCTATTCTACTCTTGAGCCACCTTTCGATTATTTAGTATGCGCCGTACGATGTGTTGCGTTAGTACTTACAAGCCGATAATGACATCTACCAAGTGTTTGTCTCCCCACTCCATTTGGATCACCCGTTTGGGATCCTTCTTGGAACACTTGAGCACTACTATGTTACCCATCCAGTGAAGGTTGTACAGCGTAGCCAAGGACCTGTTCGGGACAGATGATGTCTGATCCGCGGAGAAGAATAATACCATCTCGTTTCTCAAGGCGTAACTAGTTCTGGGGAGCCTGGTGAGGCGATGGCTCTGATAACCCAAGGGGAATAAGTCCGATATTTGAATGTCTTCTGCCCAGACGTGCGCGTCGTCCAAGTCTTGATCGATGGAAGCGACTAGGGTTCGGATGGTAGGTCCTCCTGTGGGAAAAATTGTGGTTTTGAATGTCTTGAACTTCGGTATTAGAATGTTAGTGACTCTGTACGGAAGGATAAGATAGGACGCAAACTCCTCACTCCTGCGTTCTGGCTGGTTATTGATGAGTTTCTGGCATCTATATCGGCGTTGGTTATAGGTTTCTCGTCGATTTCTTGGCGGTTGCGCTGGAACAATGAGGCCGTCAAGTGAAACGGTCGGACATAAGTCATCTGGAATAGTTACCATTGGAGGACAATGTAGACTTCGAACGGAGCATCAAGTATGTCTCATCGTTTATATACAGAGGGACGGTCCCTTAGGAGACCCAATCGAACTGCGTGGTTCGTCGATGCGTCGAGTTTGTGTTCAGTTGGTAATTTTCGTCGAAGGCCGAGATTGATCGGGACCGATATTTTGTGCTATTTACCTAGACCCTCTTGCGGTCGGTTTACGGTCTGAGTATATATATAATTATTATAACTCAGATTCTCCGGTCCGCTGGAAATTTATGAAGAACCAAATCTGTTGGTTTATTACATTCATGAAAGGCATAATCGAGTACATTTTAGTAACCTGATAGATGAGTATGGATGTTAAGGGGCTCTAGGTAGACATAAGGCCGGTTCTATTTCCCTTTGACTCTGAACATACGCTTCTTCGCTATTGGTTGACTGAGAACTGAATCATCCGCTTCGTCTAAGCTCCTCTTCTTCCCCGCGGAGGCTGATGATGACGATGCAGAGGCATTATCTGATTCATGTGTGCCGGATTCTGTGTCTGTGGGTTTCTTCGGGACAACTTCTCCGCTGGATACATTAGAGGGTTCTTCATCGATAGACGTATGCTCTGAATCAGATGCGTCATCATCTATGTCCTTATAGCGTTGAGTATATATCGTTTATATCAGGAAACGAATACTCACCGTCTGAAGGTGTGATCGCAGTCCCAAGCCTTAGAGGCGTCGCGCTAGGAGGGAACATGGACCCATCCGTCCTCGAACCGAACGCCGATGGCATGCTTCCGACACGAATCAGGTCTATTAATCGATACTCGGGACCCCAATTATCGTTGCCGACAACGAAAGTCGCTGTAAATGAGAACCATATGATATCGCCTATGGCAAATTCGGGAGGGTCGCTGTCTTTTATGTCTATAAGTTTCCCATTCTCGTAGGCAAGAAGTCTAGGTCTGTCTGGGTTAGAAATCCACTTTGAATTGGCCGGTTCATCGAGTGCCGTCTGGATCCAAGGATGCACATCGTAAGGGACCCTGAAAGGTTGGCCCTCTCTATGATTGTAGGGCGATTTCTTCGAGAAAATGGGACTAGTCATGAAGAATCGTTCGGTATCCGAGGGTAGTTTTCCGTTCTGCCACGACCTCCGAGGTTTGTTTCCTTTGTTGAACTCAGAGTTCTTGGATACATAGAGTTCCAGACCCTGAAGAGAGCGGACAGAAATATTCTGTCAGACAGTGAAACTCTGTAAAGGTCAAGATTCTGGATGTTTACCTGACCGAGTTTATACAGAGATTTATCGTCCGTCGTATCGAACGTATACGACAGTTCGCACCTGTATGACGGTTGGTTCTGTCTATACGCGATGAATAAAATCACTTCCTGCGATGTGGTACAATATAATGGTAACTTACATCCTCGACTCTGTAACCCCGATTGCCCTTTCGTCCGGCGGAACGAAGTTTCCAGTCTCTAAATTCGATCCCCATCTCCAGAGGGCCGCGTGGACGAGTACTGCTGGAGTATTGGTACCCGTTTTGTTCATCTAGATGCTCGTTGTGAACGATTATCAGTGCATTGAAACGGTCCGCTTACAATCCATCTTGAGAGAACTCGTCCTGCCTTCGGTTCTATTAGGGGGGTATCGGTAGATAGTGAGTCTACTGCCCTTGTCAAGGATATGCCGTCTGGACGAAACCGCTTCTTATTCCATTTCGCCAGCGCCTCCAATATCTCGGGGTTTGACATACCAATATAGCGATCAACTATTGAGACTTACCAGAGCGGCCTTCCAGTTCCTTTCTTATAGTGTTACTCTGTTCAGTGAGTGATCTAGTTTTCTGACCGAAACGTCGAATGCCTTGGTGGTGGTGTCTAGCAAATTTGGACGAGATGGTCTAAAATCGTTGCAGTAAAATGTCGTATAAAATCTGGACGGAATGGTCAAATTCCGATCAACTGAGTAAGCACGACGATTTTATATCAGTGACTAGTATTTTGAGAATTACTCTCGAGCCATTTATAACGCATCTGTCAGTCTATGTACTGCAGCGATAAGTTCCTTCGTCTGCGATTTGTCTGAAGGTCAATGTCTTCTTTAATCGAGACTGTCCTAACACGTTCTCCTCCTGAATTTCTAGAAGATTTCTTTTCTCTTTGGCCTATACTCGATGTCTTCAAGATATCCCAAACTTGTTTCCGTATGCGAGCTGTTGTAGGCTCGTATAAGCGCAATATATGGGATCCAGAACTGTTTTTCTCCCGTTGGTTCGCCGACCCTCTTGCATTCCGATGCCTTCTCGGTCGCTGCGATGCGATTGTATCAGGGTCGCAAGCCTTGCAGTTCTTTGACAGAACCGAGAACATAGAGAGCGACTTGGATATCTTTATGCGTCCCGCGGGAGTCCTGGCAATGTCTGAGTGGTTGCATGGTGCCGGTTACGGGCTTCCCATAGAGCAAGAAGAGTATCTGTTCTGGCGTCTCACTGATGCCGTTCGCGACGACTGCGAAACCCCAAGTTTCCTCCCTATGAATATGAGAGCAGTCTTCACATTTGCCCGACATGCCCTCCTTTCTGACGGAACATCATATCTCAAACGAATTCAGCTGATTGTCGTGGACATCGACCCTGTAGAGTTCATTACTTTTGATTTCCATTCCAGTACGTTGCTCTCATTTATCTCGTGTGCAAACACTCGTCTAACAATGATTGTAGCTGCTGTAATCAACTTCATCACATACGACAGAGCCATTTGCGTGTTCCCTCGTTCGACGATTCTGTCGAGAACTTCGTACCTCTGTAGAGAACAGTACGAAGACCCGGCTAGGGCTGCACGGTGGTTTACCAAGTACCGCAATAGAGGCTTCCGAATGGTTTCCGGGAGAAATCGAGAAGATACTTCGGACATCTGGTTTGGGCGAAGGCGGTTGAGCGATGAGCGTTCGTGGACTATCAAGTTCGACGGTAAGATATACTCATGCCTTTCCGCGTTTTCACTCGTAATTTTCGTTATCCTAGGAGTCCTTGATATTGGCGTACCTATGTATCATCCAAGGAACTTCGACTTATCATTTCGAATCGGTCTCGTATACGACCGCCTACTAAGTTACGGAGCGTCCATATCCCTGTGTTCGTCTGTCTAGATGAGGACATACGCCGGCGCCGTTATGTTATATTGTCAGGTATGTTACCTACCTTTGGTTCTATTCACTATATGTCAATCATTCTTTTAGTAGTAATTTCGCGACGTGGACACCTCAAGTATCTAGTTTGATATGTACGTCCTTGAAGTCCAATAGGCGTTGCTACGGATACTCATAGATGTCAAAACAGACTACGTCTATACAAGTCTACGACTTGAGTTTGGTGTACGCAAGGGTTCGCATATTTAAATGTATAAGTCTCAGTCGCAATGACAGGTGGTAACGAACTGAAGTTCAACAAGGGAGTGTATTCGGTAATAATCTGGTTTGGATGAATGACGAAGTATTGAATGTGTGAGCAGTCTACGGTATACCGAATTTATCAGATAATCCTTTGATGTTTGAGGAAGTCTTCGATCCACCTGTATATAATATTGTCAGCCTGCGAGTTCTTTCAATAGAGAGTGTATAATGTTAACGCTCACATTCCGATCATGACGTTGATCATGTCGATTTCGTAGGCTAGGATGTGGCAAGCTTCCTGAGACGCGGAAGTATGGTGCTTTTCGTACTTTGCAACGACGATGTCTCCATGCCATACTTGTCCGAATAGAGTGTGGACGGACCTGTTCAACAGGTATGAGGATTTGTTGGATATGAAGATTCGAAGATCCCGTTGAAGCGGGAACGTAGTTCCGGGTACTTGATCCAGTCTAAAGCTGTAATATCCATAGGGGAAAACGTGGTCGAGGTCGAATAGCTCTGGGTTATGAGTACTGGTCTGGATTCCGGTTTGCATCTTGACAATGAACGGTCCTGGACTTGTCGCCGCCACCGGGAACCGTAGACATCTAACGCCGTTAGACATGTGTTGGTTCCACATCTATATAATTCATTTAGGTCCTCGTTTCTTTGGAAAGTCGCATATACATACCCTATGGACTCCATCAGTAAGACGGTCGTCGGATCCAGAGAAGAAGCCGTCTATCGCGTTGATCTGAGCGTTTGTTCTAGCGTGCTAGTTCTCATTCGTTAGAACGTCGATGTATAGTCATAGGGGCAGAATCGCTCACCGTGACGTAGGTCAACGAAGCGTTCGTAGATCCGTCTGGGGGCAGACTACATTGCACCGTTCCGACGGTCAACTGGTACCTTTTACACTTGATCTATAGCGAAGTCTTACAGTCTGGTGCCTCGGTGAAATTCTTCCAACCAGCTGGAATAAGATGGTGATGAAGACATATCGAGTGATGTGATATAAGGAGCCAACGCACAGTGCGGTCAGAATATGAAGACAGGACGGCTCGTAGATCTGGATCTGGACGAACCCGTCCATTTCGCCTCGACCATACTTTGCGAGGACTATGTTGCCACGCCATTCCCTTCCGAGATGCCTAGCAATGCATTTGTTAATTGTGGAAAACTCTGTCTCTGTAGAAATGAAGATCCTGAAGTCGTTGGCTAACGGAAAACCGTTTCCTGGGACGGTGCTCATGCGGAAACTGATGAATCCGTTCGGAAAGAGCCAATCGATGTTGATGTCCCCTACTTGTATCTGACTTCCGCGACTCATGTGCGTCCTGGTCTTCGTCCAGAATAAATCAGGAGTACTCGAACCCGTTGGGTAAACCATGAATCTGTTTCCTCTTCTTGCCGGATCCTATTAAAGACGGTACGTATGTCAGTGTTTGTAAATGCATCGAACCGCGTAGTACGTTGTTACCTGATGGGATGAGGACATATACGCCTTGATGGATGCGGCAGTCAAAGGTGTCTCGAGAGTTTTGACGTCACAATTGGCAGGACGGATCTGTTCAGTTCGTACTTGTTAATACGTCGTTCATCGACGGTAACATACCACGTACAACAACGAACTTGACTTGTTCCGAGTCCATATTGGAACACTGGACAGTTTGAAGCGGGTTCTGAGTAAATTGTCGAAAATAGGGTTCTAGGTCGAACGGTAAAGAGCAGATTGGACCTCCTTGGCTCTGATTAAATACCAATCGCGATAGCGGCCTATACGCTTGTACTGCTGGTACCTGGTCTCGTGGAATCAGCTTCGGAATGTCAGTCTGTGATTTAGAGTTCATACTTGTCGTATCAGATACGCTTCTCGCAGATCTCATCATGAGGAGAGGCACCTTGTTGCACATGGTGTATTCGATGGCTCATGATGGTGCGTATTCAAATGTACGAGTACATCTGATACCCTGTCTTATCTACGCCGAATATGTTCTTCAGTGAACTCTAGTCAATTTGATTGTCGTGGTTGATAATGGGTCTCAGACTTGAAGGCTCGGTATGTAGCCTCTCACGAACGCCCACGAGCTGCTCCTCAAAGTTGGTTAGACATATGATGTAGTTTTGATGCCCTTTCTGAATAGCTGACCTCCATATGAACGGTTCAGCCACCCGTAAGTATGAACCGTCTCGCGGCACTTTGGTCCTCCAATCAAGAATCTCGAAGACTGGTCCGTTGGGAACCTCCTGTTTCTGCCCGTACACTGCATTAATTCCCGATCAATACTTTATGCTGAACGTCAACGTGAACATTAAAACTCTTACCTTTCCGATGTTGCTCAAAATTTATAATCCAGCATATCCCATCGCCGACGAACCTCCTGCCAGTGCTTAGAGTATGAAGTACCTCCTCTCCTCCTCGAACTCTTTTGAATCCATCTTCGCGATAATCGGCGATCCACGACCGAGATAAATCGTTAGTAATGGTGTGTCCTTGTGCTGCGATTATACTGATATTGGAGATGAATGTATGTCGAGGAAATACCGATATTGCATGCTTTCCAGTGATCATGTTAATGATCGCGGCTTGACATACATCAAAATATGTTAGAGCGACATCAAGAAAGAACTTGAAGAAAACTCACTCGATTCCAAAGACAATACATATCTTATGGGTTCCCACTTTACCAGATGAACAGTAATAGAGACCGTATCTGTTGATCCGTTAGGAAGGGGTGCGCATCGGACAAATCGAAAGTGGCGCATGTACGGATCGGGACTCTGCGACACGATAGTGAGCTCGCTCGTGTCCCTAACCCTTCTGCTTGTCTGAAGAAGGGCAGTTACATCGAACTGTCTGTGATCGCCCGCCTCAGGACAGAATGTATACCTTTCCCCGACTATTACCCGTCCAACCTCTCGGAGACCGTCCAACCTTACGCATACGTCCAGATTGTCCAGAATCTTTGTGCTTCTGTCGAAATACTTGAGCACGACTGCTCCGCAGATGACCGATTTAGTGTATTCTAGTGTGACTAGAAAGCGATTGGCGTTGTTGAACCACCTGCCAAGAACCGCATTAGGGTCCCATGCGCGACTGATATAAAAGCGAACGTTATGATGGATGTTATAGTTGAGCAGATAGAGTTTGAATAATAGTGAGGGCGGCCAGCAGTCTAGGAAGTGAATCAGCATTGCTTCTCCTCCTCTTCCTATAGCGATCTCGAGCCCGGATATACCGGCAGGCAGATGTGTAGCAGAAAGCATTGCGACGTGTCAAAGATCAATCGGGAGGCCGCACATACGCTGGGACAAGATACGCCTTCCGTCCAGGGTAATATAATGTGGTAGAGGGCATTTGCTGGCAGGTGTCGCATTCTATATGTCGAAGAGGTGTGCAAATGACGGATGTGTACAATTTTCGAAGAGATGACAGGCCGGACAAGAATTGCACGATCCAGTCGGTCTATCACGTGCGTCTTTGATTTTCGTCCAACACTTGAGGGGATCGTCGAAACGCGTTCAATTTGGACGGTTTTGTACTAAGTCAAATGCCGTTCAATCCTAGGATCCCGTCGTATTCGACAAAAATCGTTGGGTTCTTTTCAGTATAAATGCTTGCGGTGACCGACTATTCTTCACCCTACCATCCGTTCCGTCGTCTGATCGACCTCTTAATATTGTGGATCGTCTTACAATCTTAGTGTCTAATCTCCAGTATGCGGATTGTTAAAAGAGGTGAATCCATTGCTCCTGCTGACTTGTTTGACATCTTACGCATCATTACACAGACGGGTAAGTCGACGATCGTGTTTAATACGTCGATCTCACATCTTCCAAAGACGCAGGGAAGCGTTTCATCCCGGAAAAGTATGTGACTCTCGCTGTGTTCACGCGCAATACTACTGACTTTGGCTTCAAGTTGCTGTCTCGTATTCGACAGGTATTTTCCGATTCTTTACTTGTCGTTTGAACAGTATAAAAAACCAGGGATGTCTGCCAGCAATGTTATGGTCTTGACCGCGTGTTTGTAGATCCAAAACGGTAAGTAATTGAGCCAAATAAGTGAAACTGTACTATCTGACGGTTTCGTAGGGTATACGACGCCGTCTTGGATTCAGTGCATAATGGTGCGCTGTCTACAAGTATCGATGTGAGCGGTCATAGCCGCGGAAGTGGAGTTATCTCGTTAACAATTACCTTAGGAAATGGCGGCAGACGCTGCTGCTCGTATGGCCACTGACCATCCGGATTACGCTCGTCTTGGAGGACGCATAGCCTTATCACAATTATATAAGGCTACACCCCCTCGCTTCTCTCTCTATGTTAAGGAACACGCTCCTCGAGCAGGTACGCTGTCTCGTTATTTCGGTTTCTAGTGCATTACTGATGTTACCTTTCAAGCGTACTCGGATCAGTTGTTTTCCAAGTCTTTCGTCGATGCCGTAGCGAATAACGCGTCCAAACTGGACTCCGCCATCGTTCACGGAAGGGACTCAGATTTCAGCTAGTCAGTTCCGTTTTGTCTCGATCGTGAGATCGTCTCCATGATGAAGTTTTTATTGCAGTTTTTCTATAAAGGCTCTAGAACGCTCGTACCTCATCCGTGATGAGTCTGGAGTACTGGAGCGCCCTCAATATATGTTCATGCGTGTAGCAGTGGCTCTTCACGGTGACGATATGGAAAGGGTCATCGAGACTTACAATCTGATGTCGACACGGAGGTTCATCCACGCGTCTCCCACACTCTTCCACGCTGGGTTGCTCGAAGGGCAACTGAGCTCATGCTACGTAATGCCACTTATGACTCGGAACATCGAGTGGATGTATAACTCCATAGCCCAATGTGCGATCATCAGCAGCAATGCAGGTGGTGTTGGTGTAAACGTGAACGACGTTTATGCTGCTGGGTGAGCGCTATAGTCGTGACTCTTCGCTCATTCACCCAATTCTTCGTATTAGGGCTCTAAACCGTCAGGGTGGCCAATCTGGAGGGATAGTACCTGTTCTTAAGGTGTTTGACGCCTCCGTTCATTGTGTTTCCCAGAATGCCGACAAGCGCCCAGGGGATGTGACTGTATATATCGAGCCTTGGCATTCCGATGTAATGTCGTTTCTTGACCTCAAAAAGTACCGAGGGAATGAGGAGTTGCGGGCTCGGAACTTGTTCTACGCTTTGTGGATTCCTGATCTCTTGTGGGTGTCCGTACAATCGTATGCGATGCCATGTGTATTGACTGAAAATTCTCTATAGCATGCGCCGCGTGGAAGAAGATCTCTCGTGGTCGCTGTTCTGCCCTAGCATAGCTACCCAGTTGTCTCACGTACATGGGGCCGAGTTCGACGAAATGTACGAAAAACTCGAGGACGATGGTCTAGCCGAAAGGGTGGTATCGGCGAGATCGATATGGGACTCTATTCTCCAATTGCAACTAGAATCGGGCGGTCCGTTCATGCTTTACAAAGATGCCATCAATGGTATTCAATTTTCCAATATTGTCCTTGTCATATAACTGAATCCTGGTCTCGCATGTGTATAGCGAAGAGTAATCAACAGCATCTCGGAACTATAAGGTGTTCAAACCTCTGTACCGAAATCGTCCAGTATCATTCGTCGACAGAATTCGCCGTGTGCAACCTGGCTTCCGTCGCTCTCCCCAGCTTCATCGACGCCAACGGAACTTTCGACTTCTTGGAGTTGCATCGTGTGGTCAAGGTGGTCGCATTCAACTTGAATCGCGTAATTGACGTCGGACACCTCTCTGCCTTGGAAGCTGCATCATCAAGCAAGAAACACCGTGCGATTGGTATTGGGGTCCAAGGGCTATCCGACACTTTTATCGCAATGTCGTTACCATTCGAATCACAAGGGTCGAAGGATCTCAACATCGCAATATTCGAGACAATTTATCATGCGGCCTTAGAAAGCAGTGTGGAGTTAGCCGCGCGAGATGGTTTTCACGAGTCTTGGCCCGGGTCTCCCGCTTCTAAGGGAGTGCTTCAGTACGATATGTGGGGTGTAACGCCGAGCAAGCTGTGGGATTGGTCCGGTCTCAAGGCCAAGATTTCCCAGTATGGGCTGAGGAACTCCCTCTTGGTCGCTCCGATGCCCACGGTGGGAACCAGCCAGATACTAGGACTCAGTGAATGTTTCAATCCGAATATCAGGTATGTATGCGACATTTATTTTTTCATATCCCACTACGCTTACTATATCAAACTTGTTTAGTAACTTGTATACCAGACACGTTCGAGGTGGCGAATGCCAAGTTGCGTCGTCCATGCTCATCGCCGATCTCGCAAGACTCGGGATATGGACCGATCGAGTAAAAACGCAGCTCATTGCAGACAGAGGTATCAACAATGCATACTATGATCGAGACTTCTGCTTACCGAATACATGTTGACAGGTTCTGTCCAGGATATTCCTGAAATTCCTCAGGACATGAAGGATGTGTACAGAACAGTTTGGGAGATCAGCCAGAAATTGATTATAGATCTCGCTGCCGATCGCGCCCCTTTTGTCTGTCAGAGCCAGAGCATGTCGCTGCATATTTCTACTCCTACGCTAGATCAATTGGTACGTCAACAGTCTGCATCATCTTTCTCAACGTTGACGACCGTCGTCCGCTTAGACTAGCATGCATTTTTATAGCTGGAAGAAAGGCTTGAAGACCGGGATGTACTACCTCAGAACAAGACGCGACGCGTACCACGATCCCATCGCTGGCAGAGACTTCCCTGAAGATATGCCGTCTTCAAGTCCAGAACAAGGGCCGGATGACCACAGGAACGGTGGAGGTGATGTCTGTCTGGCGTGTGTTCAGTATGAAAGTTAGTAGTCAAAGCGGGGAAATTCTTTAGGTCTCTTGTTCGATCTATAGATTAGATTGTTACGGGTTATATTCATCTGAGATCAACGAACATGCTATCGACCTTCAGTAAGGTTTTGTTTTGATGTCGATCTCTGAAGCATGGATCCTCACAAATCGCCCTAGTAAAGTACGATTATGTAAATTCAAGTCTATTAATCCGCTTTCGACGTGATATATCAATACATCAGCGACAGAGTCATGTCTTCTTTGAGTCTGAAAAGAGGCCCTTCCGACGGAGAGGACCCTTGATAATCACCGTCAGATAATGTAGAGGAGACGTGTAGGTGTATGTGAGCTCACTATTGATATTTGCGTTGGATGGCGATAGTGGAATTATCCAGCACATTCGATCTCCCACCCTGCGGTGGCCCCTTAATTCTTGGTATTTTGTCATATCTCCGGGAACCAGCTTGTCGTAGCCACGAGTATCTCGGATGACCACCAGAATATCTCTCGAAGACGTGGACTCGCAGGTTACTTGTGAACTGCATGCAAATTTGCACGAAATAAATGTACTGCGAGGAAAAATAGATACCGCTCTCCCGGAACGAATAAAATTCAGGCCATTTGCTATACCATCGACGTAAATGTGCGTTAAGCATTGATATGACGAGTAGAGCACGATAAGACGTACTGGATGCACACCCGATGATGAACTTCATTGGCTCCCCTCTGACGATATGAATCGATATAGAAAGTCCGTCTTGTTCGTATTCACGGCGGAATCGGAATGTGAATATTTTATCTGTTATGGTGGGTCGGAACGAAGAGACAATCACTTCGGGACTTGTGCGAATATAGTGTTCCGTCTCCAATACTGAAACCAAACCGTCAAAACCTGACTTCGATGCGCAAATATCGAGGTTGAGACAAGTCCTTATCCCTCGGTTGAAGAAATTCGCTATGACAGGCCCGCATACGAAGGATCCGGTTGAGTCCAGCGACTCCATAAGGTTTTCAACGTTGTAGGCCCATCTCGACAACAAGGAGCGGTGATCCCATGTCGTTACCGTGTATCCTTTGATCAGGTTGGACATCAGGAAGTTGGCTCGTGAGATAAGGAAAATGAGATCAGGACTCCAATTCGCGAAGAAATTATCGACGAGGTCGTATCCTCCTTCGATTAGCACACCCTCGAGCCTTGAGGGAACGGGTACCGGAATGCCCATATTGCTCGTCGGGTGATTTACCCAACCAGTATTCACCAGCTCGATATGGTTCAATCTAGTTCGGGGTTTGGTCTCGAGCTGTCCTTGGATGATGGAGCTCTAGAGGTTAGATTTTCGCTAGAATTTCGAAGTACCGACACAGTGACAGTATATCGCGTGGTCTTCTTCTCACGATCCGAGATCCGTACAATTGATCCGGATCATATCGAAGTACTACTCGTAATCTCTGAATACTGAGCGGTACAGAACCGCATACGATAGCTGCTATTCCCGTCCAGTTCGATTCGTTTTATGGAGATTCAGAATTCCGAACATTGCCGGGATGTATATAATGCGTTGCGTGTATTTAGTGAGGTCTCGACGGTACGAATTAATCTACTCGTAACGACCGGTGTGGTATGCGGCGCCACTCCATACATGAATTTCAGCAGGTGTATATGCATTGCAAATCTACATCGAATGGAGATTAGCATAGACCCGTCCCCGTAGTCCGACCCATCTGGAACTTGGATCAATGGCGGTCGCACGCAGCTATTCTCTATCGAGAAAGCACAACATTTAGAAGGAATGCGCGGGATGTGACACGGTACTCACGTTAGAATCGATGTGCACTTCTGTTTCCATCGTGAAAGAAGCTCGCGTCGTGAATGTGCGTACTTCCTCGACTCTGTGTCTCTATATTTTCCAGAGACAGAAGTAGAGCTGCGCGCATGCTGGCTACGACCTCTCGCTCGGATGTTGATCGATTGTAGCAATGGTATGTGACATCTGTGCGATGCAAGGTACCGGTGTGGCGATTTGCGTGGCTTCCTCCGAAAAGGATCGATATCCTATTCCACCCTTCGTTGCCACGTGCAAGCCCATCTGCAACAAATGCCCAAAATTCTGCCTGTTACACTTCAGTCGACGTCTAGGGTGCGACTGTGATAAGAAGCTCACCGCGTTAGGCCATTCAAACAATTCCTGAGCAGAAGTAGCGTGGCTGATCGACCTGACCGTACTGTTTGTAACCACTCGAGAGATCGATCTACGCTGACTGAGTACACACTTCCTTTCTTCTCGTGAACAAGCTTCCCGGCTGTCGACGACTTCCTCGAATAATGGTAGAGAATACTTTGTTCCGAATGTGTGTTCTGTATGATAAGGGTCCATCTAAATCCCGATAGTCCCTCAGGTGTCTGGATGTGCTATATTGTCTACCGTGCGTTTAAACTGTCCGATTTAAGTGATTGATACCTGCTATCCGTACCGAATTGCACATAACGTTGAATTGAGAATGTCCGAGAATTCCAGAATTCGACACTTTTCACGAGTTCGACGATTTTCGCAAGTTCGACGATTTCCATGAATTCGACGATCTTTGTGAGTCGGACGATGTTGCATCGATGATCGGACCTGAATGATGATGCGGATAGGTGCTTCTAGAAGAGAAAGGGGGAATTTGCACCTTCTCTTGCTACACTGCTGATGGAGCAGTTACGAGCGCGTGTTCTTATCCGCTCTTTCATTTCCAACGACGCCGTGTTCGGAGTTCAATAGGGGAGGACCGCAGGTCAGATGGAATAGCATGTGAGATTCGTCGACCTTTCTCATGTGGGGGCGATAAAATGTGTCGCGAAATCGTCCACTGTGTCCGCGCGAATTATCCTAAATATTGGAGCGAAGTCCGTCTTGGAGATGTTCTGGATATGGTCCGATTAAAGTTGCGATGGCGGCCTGGCCTAGGTTATCTAGCTTTCAAAGATATAAATTGTGGCGACTTGTTGACTTGACGAGACGGAACGTATGGCTTGCGACTGGACGTAGTCCGAGAGGAAAACCATATAAAATCTAGAGGGACCATACAGACCTTGTGCCTCTGTCCTTTTCTTGTAAGCCGGGTGTGATAATGTCTACTGCTCGTGTGCTGTGAGTGTATCACCATGAGACTTGTCGAACCGTCTAGCCCTCTCCATCTAGATCGAGAGGATACCCGTTGATTCGGTCTGTAAACCCTCTCGCGGCAGGAGTAGATAGGTATGCTGACTTGCGTCGTACTCGAACCAATATGGGACCTGAGGAAAGAATAGAGGAATGTCTCACATGCAACCTAACTAGAGAGACGGTGAGTGTGCCTTCTCATCTTACATTCTGGACCACCTACTCAAGACCCCCTAACAATAGTGTGACGGAGGCAAACCGGAATGTCTGCGATGTAAGCGGTTAGGAAGAAAGGTGCGTGTCCCCCATGGGCGGTTTGGTGTATATTCATGGACCTGAATTAGTGCGGGGTGAACGGCACGACGTCTTCCCCATCGCAGAACGCGGTGTCGATCTACAATGATAATGCACTCTGCGCTCAGCCTAGCACATTGGGGTCCGGTGATAGTGCATTTCGCGGACTAGAAAGCACTGATCAGGATGGATTCGACGATTTTCGCGCAGAGCATTCCCTCACCTTGTACGATGAATATTCCAACGGGCACACCAAACCGTCCATGTACGTGCACAAATTATGAAATGTGTCTTTCTGGTGAACATGATCAACGCCTCTAGGACTCTGGATACCCTCGAGCAAGCCGCGGGTCCCATAGAGCGTGACGCCGGTTCTGATACTATCTTGTCCGAGGCCGACCTAGCTTTTCTGGGATCCCTTTTTCGAGTGATACATGACGACGACAACAATAATACATCTCGAATTTGCAACATAACGATGTCTGAACCGGTCGAGCAGCGCTGGCCGCTTGGGCAGTACGGGCATGACGATCTTGGCGAGCAGACCGAACAGTACATGCAATTCATTGACCCCGCTAATGTCAGCAATGGAACGATGGATTCCGGGGAAGACTTGACCTATGCAGACGATGCATTTCGTGATGTGAGTAAGAAAGGTTCGAGATAGTGACTCACTGCTGATCAGATTCCACTGAATATCGCATACAGATGGGTTTCGATTTGCAACACTCGTTTTCATCCGACGTTATCGGATTAGAATCTTTCGTTGAACAGTCTCCTCTCGATACGCCATGGGGCAATTTGGGTTAGTATATACCGTAGTTTCCCGGACGCGGTGTTAGTTTCAATCAGACGCCTAGATGTGTCTCCGATGTCCCTACGCGAGTATGCGAGCATTGTTTCCCACAGTAAGAACGTTGTGAACAGTATCCAATCGAACTCTGTCAATAGATATGCGATATGACTTGTGAGCCGATCTGCCTTACTCTCGACGATGTATTGAAAATCGTCCTTTTAGTTTCACTGCATCGCGAGTATAGTTCTGCGAACCCAAAATACGTCCTACTAACCAGACTTTGTCCTCATCTGTGCAGCCTTATCAAGCGACGCGCACACAACCCAAATCAGCCTCTGAGTCGGTGTGTTGTTGAGTCGATACATTAAGCTTCGGCCTGCTGGTCCTGGCTAGCTCGTAATAAAGGCCCTTGCAGAAAGCGACGTCCTGTAGGTAAACATTACAATTATGAAGGCTTGGAGATGACAGACACGTACCGGAAGGAAGAGAAACGAGTATAGAATGCGGTAGAATCCAACAGAGCTCGTCTCCTGTCTGCCTCAACAATGTAATCTCCCTTTCGAGGCAATTTCCCTGCACAACGGCACCATATCCGAGGGAGTTCCTGACAATAGGCCATATGAGAACATCGGTTTCCGATACGTTCCCTGATCGGAAACTGTGCAATAGTTTCCGGTGAATAAAGGTAGCGCGCGGGAACAGAGACACGGCTCTCTCGTAAGATATGATGTTCATGGCATTTGCTGAAATACAGGATTAGTTGGCCTTCCGAAAGCAAACGCGACGGACATCACTTACTCGTTGCGTATCTTATGAGAAATGCCAACGGATCTCCGTGGACTATATGTACGGCCACAGACATATCAGAGCGTGAGCTATGCCGGAACAAGAACGACCGTACTCGTATCCCTTCGATGTGGGACGGATGAGAGAATATTGAAGTGGAATGGTCGTCTTGACGGAATATGTAGGATTCTTGTCCCAAGAATTGAACGAATTGAGAGAAAAACGGACCACTAACGCATGCGTCCAAGGTTCCCATTTGACAGGCGGCTCTTTCGAAGAAACGATACACAGATGGACCGCATATTATTGCTCGGGAATTCTTCAATAGTTTGAAAAACTCGGTCACGTCTTCGAACCATCCAGCTGTCATATCTCGTGCATTCCACCTGAACGAGACGTACTCCCTGCTCAGATTCCACATCAAAAAATTTACTCTAGCCAGCTTAAAGATTGACACCGGAAGCCACGCATCGAAGAACGCGTTGGCGAGTGCAGCGCCTCCTTGTATCAGAGTTACTTCCAGTAAGGAAGGTGAATCCTGTTCGAAGCGTGAACGTGGATCACTAGACATAGGGAGTTGGGGAGAACTTATGACCACTATGCTCGCGAGTGACTTGAAGTAGGCAAAGAATGAGACTGAATAATCAAGACGTGACAGTTGCGTGACAGTGTGGGTTCTCACAGACCATAGACAGCCCACGTGGACTATGATCATTCCAGGCCGACGATTTCATTGGAGTCGAGCTTTACTCAAGTTCAGACGGTAGATAATATTTTGTTGCGATTTATGACATGGCAAGCACTGTACATCATAGCTATGTAATAAATTCATAGGTCCTTCCTGAATTCATAGAAGTAGTCGTGTGCAACTGCGTCTCCCAACTTAATTCTTCCAAGTGGATCAAGACACAATAGACGGCGAATAAGATTACTCAAGTCGGGGTGCCTCACCACGCGCTGGAGAGAAATCAAAGTCAATCCTAGGCTTGTCCGTATACATCAAAACGCACCGAGAAGTGTGACAAACTCGCAATTCTGGCCATTGCTTCCGATATGGCGACCTCATTGTCGCTGACCCGGCGGGGCGGGAATTTAACCCGAGGAGGATTGTCTCTGTTGAACAGTCTCGCGTGTATCTTCCTGGCTTCTTGTACGATCCGGGAAGGGAATAAACCGACGACTATCTCCAGAGCCGCAACTCTCTCGGAAATGTCAAACGACGATGTCATCAATGTTCTTCCACTAGCCAACTCCGCGATGACACATCCCACAGAAAACGCGTCGACGGGAAAATCCCATTCCAGTCCTGTGAATTCAGTCAACTAATGCATTTACATTATTGTACGCGGCCCTACCTAGGGTAACCTCTGGGGCGCGGTACCTGTTTGTACCGATGGTGTGTCGTCTACCTTTTCCGGATGACACCGCATCGTCAAAGTCGACTATCTTCACTTCGACGCTTTTCAAGATGATCTGTCGAGAACACAATGCTGCTGAGTAGAGTAGAATATAAGTGATTGCATCGACGTACCTTATCGCAGAAGACACTCCTGGAATTAACATCTCTGACGGTTATCTGATCTCCAGATACAAGGACTATGTTCTCGGGTTTGATATCAGTATGTACAAAACCGACCCGATGCATGACTGTGAGTTGATAAACAAATTTGGAGTGACCGCCAAACTACAAGTTAAGTACTCACATGCAACACCCCTAACAATCTGCCATGCTATGGTCTTTATCTGGCGTGCTTGTAACGGAGCCAGTCCGTCGTCGTCTAGCATCGACCTCAACGATGGCCCGTAATATTCGGATACTATACACCAGTGCCCTTCGTGTATGAACCGGTCCGTAAACACTGAGATGAGACTTGTATGCATTAGCGTCGACTCAGTTGAATGGCACGATGAATAAGCTCACTTTGCACTCGCTTCTGGCCGTGAGCTCAACTTGTGGATGGTATCCATCACACCCTGGGACGTCTGGCTAGCCCATTCGCCTCGGCGAAATACCTTCACGGCAACACTCGACTTTTTTACTTCGTCTGCCGATTCCCATACAGCGCCGGAGGTTCCTGTGCCGATGATTCGCAATAATCGGTCTCGATATGATGTTAGATTCGACAACGTTAACTTTTTCGTGAACTCACAACGTCTATTCAACATGTCGCCGTTGTCGAACTCGCACCTTGTGCCCCGTCAGTGGTCTTGTGTGGAGCTGGAAAGTTACAAATACTAACCTATGACTGTCATCCTGTATGGGAACTCCCTCGCGAATTAGAAATTGTTCGGGATAGGCTCTGGGTCGGATTGCAGATTCTACCACTATCTTTCTGAGTCTAGGAGGATGAAGTGTATATCAGCAAAGACGGAAACCCAGATGAGTAGGAGCGAGTATATACCTTCTGAAAATGCGATTATTTGTCCTGCCGTTGTTGTCGTGTCGAGGCATCGCACTCTTGGTACACTCGCAATCGCATTGGGTGGTATGGTGTCCGTGTATTTATACGGTTTCAAGAAGAAAATGATGCAGTGTAAGGACTTGACAGGATATGCAACAAACGTATCGCGTTCAGGTGAGTCGTTCAAAAGATATAAACGTTGACTCTCGATGATTTTTCGGAGTCCCTGGTGGAACCCCTGACGCGTGTGACCAACTCGATCAGATTGACCACATCGTCCGGTTTTTTCAACGAGTTCCTGGATCCCTGCTTCTATGTTGTCCGATAACGCCAATGCGCTTCATTCGTCTTAGCCGAGGTCCATCGTTCAGTTTTCATCGTATTAACTCCTGAGTAGTCAAAAGAGTGTCGATTGTCAGTTGAATCATCTTAGTACGTCCTGTGAGTCTTTTGTTTCAGCGTATCTACCTCACCCGTCCCATGCACAGGAGGCGACGTCAGAAGGGACGACGCGTAGCGATTAGGAAGAAAGTTTCAGAGGACTCTCAATTGACCGATGTGTAGGCTTGCCGTCGCTGAATTCTTCGTTCTCTGATCTCAAGCTATTACTGCAGATTCCTCTCCAAAGTGTCTTCGATTCTAGTTCTCCCAGTCGAAACTATACTGCGTATACTGGAGTACTCTGGGCCGCTTACTGTTACTACGGTTATGCGGACGAGCAAGGCTCTTCATATCATCGCCTCTCGAGCCTTATATACGACGGTCGACGTTGCCAATTTATCTGCAAGAATGTTCTTCACTACGATAGCCTCTAGAACAACACTTTCCAAGTTCTACGCTCCTTTCGTGAAACGTCTCACCTTCTCCGCTACCGAATTCTTCGACAAATTCATGACTTTCGCCATATTCTGTGAGACTCTGTTATGCCTCCAGTGTCTTCGAACACTATCTATATCGATTTTTCCTGGCGACGGAGAGTGGATGCGGATGTGCTTGAAACGGTTTGGTATAGTGAGGGAGCGTATTTCCACTTTAGCGGTGGCGCGAATAGAGGGGGAACGAAGTCTTTTCACAAGACTCACGCTTCCTATCATGCATACCCTCAAAATAGGCGGGGACCTAGCCCTCATCGACATTGTAACTCTCCGTCATCTATCCCAGCTCGACATCACTACTCCGCTTGGGTACGACGAAGTCGATAGTATGCTAACTGCTATCGCTTCGGGACCTACTAGAACCTCCTTGAAGACGTTTTCCCTCAGGCTGTTACCTAACGAGGATACCAGAACAATTCTGATGGCCATTGCGGAGAGCCTAGAAGGACTTCATACGCTATCTATCGAACAACCGTCGGTGAATGCTCTGGTATGTGAACCACTATGTCGCGTATGGCAACACCTTACAGTTGTTATTAGGACGTATTACATAGCATTACTTCTTCGAAGACGATATTCCCTCGCCTGCGCAACTTTCTTGTTAACAGATTCGCCGTGCAAACTCCCTGCGACTTTCTCAAGACCTTGACCAGGAAGGAGTTTGATAACATCGTGATACAGGCGCTGCAAAGGGTGACGGACACTTCCTTCGCATTATCGTTCTTGTGTTTCGGAGGATTGAGATGGTATAGATTCTATGATCATCGCCTGTGGACGTCCTCAGAGGACGAAGATTCCAAGAGATGGTGGGAAGGGGGGCTTGGACGGGTTAGAAAAATAGAACTGCAGAGGGACATCAGGTCCATAAGATCGGGTCTCAATGGTCCACTGCCGTTGGAATGGAAGTCGATCTAGACAGTTTCAATAAATAAAGCAGAAGGAAATATAACGGTGCAATCAACGGTGCAATCTCTTATAATCGTATATATACATTAGACTTTCCAAATGCGACACGTGAGATCGGAGTCAGTGTCCAGGCACGCCCGTGGGGCCATGTCTATATCATGTGAACTGTTGTATTGCTACTGTCCTAAATTGGACAGGTGTGTAGTAAGTACGATGAGGAAGGATGATGGCAAAATTGTACATGATGAGCACAAGAGAAAGAGATCCAACCGGGACGTGCTATATAAGTGCAATTACATCAATAGCAAGGTGTATGTCGTGATAACGATACTTCGCCCACATTATGCACCGTAGATGCGAATAGTGTACCAAGATAGAGATCTAAGTGAAGAGAGCGGTTCAGTGACATTTGACATGGACAATTCGGCCCTTGTCGTCGTCGCCGTATGGGAAGGTCTTGTATTTCTTCTTCTTCTTCTCAGCATCCACGGTGTCTTCGTCTTCTTCATCTACGCCTTCTTCATCTAATCGACGTACACTTGGACCAAGTATGAGAGATGTAAGTTTCCCTTCATAGACCTAACAACAGATGTGCACATTAGTCAGAGCAAATCAGAAACTCGAGAAATTCGGACGTACACATCCACTATCCAGCCCGTAACTCCACCGCTTGATGTCAAGACCCCTCGAGGCAGCATGGCCATATATGACCGTAGAGGGACGGCATGGAAGGCTTGGTTTCTTGCTTTTCAAAGGACTCCTGGGTAGGAGGTGCAAGCTTTCCTCGAAACCGTCGCACAGATCCATGTCTCGGTTCCATATTTGGGACCAGGGTGTGCCGTCCTTGGTTCTGGAAGCCACGAAGATAAACCAATATACGGAAATAGAGGAAACAAAATACAGACCTTATGACTTCGTTCTGACTATTGACACCTCGCATGTTCAAGACCACCCAGGGGTCCTTGTTTTGAGGGATGTCTGTGAGAAGAGCAGTCTCCTGAAGGCGCCGTAGTACCGGTAGGGTATCGTTGGGTTTCGATTTGTGCTTCAGTACCGAAGGCATAGGTGGTACGTGAGCGAGGGGTTGACGGGGATGTTGCGGTTTGTAACGAGGGTCGGAGGGTAGAAGACCAGCATGAACAACGTATGTGTGTGCAGAAGGGATATGGAGAACAAGAGGAAGGGACAGAAGATACTCGTATTCCCGTGTGGACATGTCCAGTGCAAGGGTGTAGTGGTCGCCGAACAGGATCCATCCATCAGGTATTCTCTTCCACCACTTGCTCTTGTTCCTCTTCATCTCTTTTGATAGAAAGTCATCCAGCTCTGCACCTTTGTCTTTTGCCTTGATCCATTTAGAGTGCACTCCGTCGAGCCACAATTTCCCATCCCGCCGATGATCTATCCACTCTAACCACCCTCTCCACTCGATGACCTTTTGATCGTGATTGCCACGGACACCTGTGATGTTATTCTCGGTCATGTAGGATAAAACCGCCATGGATCCTTTGTGTGTGCCCTTCGCAATAATGTCTCCTGCGTGCACCAGTACATCCGATGAGGGGTCGTATGATAATTTATGTAACAGAGATCTATAGATCCGACAAGGTGAGATGAAAACACTATGTTAAAGGTATATAGACTCACTCGAAAGGTCCGATACTACCATGAACATCGCCGACGATGATGACTCTTCTGTTGGAGTCGTCTGGTGAAAATTTAGGACGCGCGTTCTGTGTCAGAGAGGCTAAAGCACACCTAGGGGAAACTCTTCCGCACTAAGCGTCGTTACATGCTTGTAGAGGCTGAAATCTGGAAATCCTGTACAGCGGTCGACGTCAATGTGATTCTTTCATAAGAGATGTCAGGGGTATTTAGCACACACCATGATCGCCGAGTGAAAAGACAGATTGTCCAGCCTTTATCCCAGTGGAAAAGAAAAATAGCACGAAGATGGCTACGACCAGGTAGGAAATGACTTGCCGAGCGCTGTTCATGACAGCGAGCGGGTGAGTTGGAAAAATGGGCTCCAAGACACGTCAAATGCGCACACACACTCGAGCAGTTTACTTCCGTCAGGGAGCCGATGAGCGGCAGTACTAGTCCTGGATGTTCCGAGGATTCGGGGTAGGATTGAGGAGATCATGATACTGCGCAGTGCAATAGTACCATGTGTGTAGCTTGGAGGTAGACCCTGGGCAGGAGGCCGAAGGGCAACAAATTAGGACAGTCCAAGGACAGTCACATCTTCACCTCAAACTCTGAGGGAATGTTTTCTCCCATTCTGCAACGTCTAGGAAAACCACGATTTTATTCAGCTGTGGCATCTAGATTCAATGCAGAAGCTCTCGATGCATGGATATTATCAGCCCAATCTAAACAACTGATCCTATCTGACTCGTTGGCACCAGGTCATGCCGCCGATCTGTATATCACCCTTCCCACTCGAGACGGTACGCGTAGCGCTAATGCCACTCTACCTACCAATGGTACACCCTTAGCATACGGGCACCATCTCGCGTTCTTTCACCCAAGGAACCCCGAACCTACATTGCGTTCAGATGGAACAGATGCAGATTTCTGTCCACCCGAACCATTCACGCGTCGGATGTGGGCTGGTGGAACGTTCAGTTGGGATAACAGCAATCCACTCTTGATCGGCCAGAATGCGTTCGCGCATTCCACTGTTACTTCTGTTGCGAAGAAGAGATTCGAGGGGCCGGGTAACCCGATGGTGTTCGTGGATCAAACTATCTGGTACACGGCTGAGGGAAATTCAGTGGCATCCATCACAGAGGAGAGATCTCATGTCTATGTCGTTGCTGGGATGAACAAGCAAGTCATCAGACCTGGTGTGTAGGGGTGTCAGAATTCCCAGAAAACGAGCTCAAATCCTCATACCATGACTATACAGTCGATGATCTACCCCCATCACCCGATTTCTCCTTCACGTATACTCCCAGTCCGACGACCCTCTTCCGCTTCTCAGCTCTTACATTCAACGGTCATTATATTCACCTCGACAAGGAGTACGCGCAACATGTTGAAGGATACCCCGGTCTGCATTATCCCACTGAGAATGATTCCAATTTGCTTCGCGCGGTCTGATTGTTTTTACTGACAGAGAGACTTGTTCACGGACCCTTGACGGCTTTGATGCTCCTGGAGACTGCGATCTTCCACAATCCTGGCCTGAAGCCAAGCTATTTTGAGTACCGCGCTAGAAACCCTGTGATCGTCAACCGAGTTTGCACGATCAACGGAGCCTGGGAGGGGAAGAAGCTGAAGTTGTGGTGTGTGGATGAGAACGGAACGGTAGGAATGACGGGAACGTTGGAGGTAGCGTAAATATTTTGCTTTTGCTCACTATCAGAAGATGCACATGATATACCGTCTGGTCACGATACCTAAGTAAGTGGACCAATCGATCGTAAGTCGAAGATAAAGCAGGTCTATAGTTTTGTTCGCAGAATTATGACTGTTCGTGCAGAAGTTGTTGGCAAGTTGTTCTGGTATGTGGCGAGACACTGAACTTGATCTGTGTATTGACGAGGCCTGGAGGCACCAGAGCGTATTTAAAACGGTTGAACATCGACGATGAAGACACCATTGTATACGGGCTGCTGAACTATACACAAACCAAGTGGTGGCCACACGGATCTACATTGGACGTCCTTGGGACGTCCAACATCGAAGTCGTGATTTCGTCGGCGGTTGTTTGATCGACACTGTGGTGCCAAACATACTGTAGGCTGATTCGCTAATCTGAGCTTGATCTGAGCACGAAGTTCCTCGAGCTCCCCATTTATAGTCAAAGATAATTTGAAAAGATGCTTCGAAGACGAAAATGATCTGTAAAACTCGAACGATAAGCAAAATATAGACATCGGAGCCTATGTGCAAGTACAACAGTCGACAGACATCGTAAGATTGAAGAGCAATACAACTTGAAGATAGCATCAGAAGCCTAGCATTAACAGTATTTAGTACCTCGTTACAATACGTGGAAGAAAATGCAATTATGCTCACCGTATTTGTTTCCAGCCTCTTTCCTATTCCTCCGTCCTTCCGCAATTCTCTCCTCCAGTGCTTCGCGATTAGTATACGCCTCACTAAGAAGTGTAGAAAGTTGATGCCTCGATCTAGCCATCCCTCCTAATTTAGCGGCCTAGAGAACAATCGAACCCATTCAGCAAACCAGGACAAGAACATAGATATCGTAGCGAGACGCACGTTTATATTCATCTTCGGCGCGACTGGTGCACCATCAGCACCCTTAGTGACAGCCTTCTTCTCTTCTCTCGATTGTATCTCAATCTTAGCCTTCTCCATCTCTTTCATCGCATCCACCTCTTCCACAGCTGCAGTCTCCAACCCTTCGAAACCCTTGACCATACCCTTCTCGAGGGCACGGACGTGTGCATTGTAGTCTGTTTCCCACTTCTTGAGGAAATTTGCATAATAAACTTGATCGTGTTGAGCCCATGCACCGGAGGGTAGTTGGTAATAGCCTGGGTATGGGTCTGTGGGTGCCGGTTCTGGAGGTGTAAATGTGGGGACAACGGGTGCAGACGAGACGCTAAGTGAAGTTGCTGAAGATGGGGTCGAGGACTTTGGAAGGGTGGGCAATGGTGTGGATGAAGAGCCTAGACACACCTTGTCAAGACACATAAATATATACTAGAACGATGGAACGTACCTAGCGAAAAGAAATCAACCGCTGGTGCAGATGTTACTTTCACTGATGACACTGTTCGCGCTGGAGCTTTTGGTTTCCCTTCCTCCACCGAAACATTTGACCGTCCTTTCGCTACAGATGTCGGCATGAAAGAGAATGACGTAGATGACTCTGGTGGTGCATCTACACCCTCCTCGTTGTCTGCAGCATACGAATAGGGTTCCCCAGAGTCTCCTGCATCTCCTTGATTCGATGAAACTGGAGTTGCAGATGGTCGAGACGTATTGAATACAAGTCCCGGACCTTTACCTCCGCCTAAGACGCGTTCTGGGGCAGGAAGCGTCGGGTTTTTCTGTTTTGGTTTGGGAAGCATTGCCAGCAATGACGAAGACCCTGCACCAGACTCTAATCGAGGTTTCTTGGCCGCAGGTCGTTCACTCTCGAATTCATCGTCATCATCGTTTCGAGCTGACAGTGCAGGGAGGCCTATAGTGATCTTCTTGGGTCCTCTCTTTGATTTAGGAGGTGGAAGTGATATGGACGAAGAGGAAGCAGGAGGTGGAAGAGAGATGGAGGATTTTTTGGTGGGAGGAGGGAGTTTGGATAGTAGTGATGATTTAGGCGGTACAGAAACATTTTCTGAATCGCTGTCGTTGTCGCTGCCACTACCATAGTCTTCAATCCCAAGCATCATGTTGTCGGTCTCTACGTAGGAGCTTGAGGTGTTGAAGTTGGTAATTTAGCGCGTATTGACGGTGGTAGTTTGTGATTATTATGTGCAGTCGCCAACAGCACCCAAATTTCCCCATAAGCTTCAAGTTAGAAAGAACAACCTATGCGTCGTTCATGCAATGTGTATAATATATCCTAAGCCATTATGTATGTAAAATGCGCGGTCTATTATGAGAGAGTGAGAAGCTAGCGAGCGTGTTGTACCTAGCGCGAAATACAGCGTCCATATCTAACAAGGTCCGTTGAGTCGAGTCCAATCCCAGAAAGCGAAGAGTAAAAAGTATCCAGCGTTCATTATAATGGTTCCATGGATCCGCATGAGTGAAAATAAAA
The DNA here is from genome assembly GCA_009761415.1 of Sarcomyxa edulis. Classification (NCBI taxonomy): domain Eukaryota; kingdom Fungi; phylum Basidiomycota; class Agaricomycetes; order Agaricales; family Mycenaceae; genus Sarcomyxa; species Sarcomyxa edulis. Next base: position 1,295,013 of record QUOL01000007.1, read on the forward strand.
ATCGTGATTATGGGCGCGCTGAACGAGAGGAGTCAGCGCTGTGTGTTGACAAGGAGGAGGAGTCACATACCAAGCTGCTCTTTTCGGTAGAACCAGAAGTACCCGACAACAATGATCAGCTGGCAGAATAGCGCGATCCAGAACAGAGGAAGAGCCATAGGACTCCCTAGATACAAAGTTAGTGAATGCAGGAGACTAGAAAGAAAACAGAAACCCACCCTTCAAACCATCTGAGAAGTCCCAACTAGCGGCATCTGGGAAGACACTACCTGGGCCAATTCTGTTTGGTGCAGTTGCTCGAGCAATCATGACACAGATGGAGCCAATGATTTGAGAAAAGGCCAGAGTGGCACAAACGTGAAGCCGAGATAATGTCTAGAGGTGCACATTAGCATTTGATCATGACTGGGAGAATACACAGATCTTATTTACCTGCAAAAGGATCATGCCGAGTCCGACACCCTGTACAGCATCGAGAACACCGAGCCAGAGCCATAGACATATACTGAGGTAAGGTCCGGCACTTCCTGCCCATGGGATGTACAACGCAAGAGAAGAAGTACCCCAAAGCATCTGGTAAGTCCAAAATCAGTATGCTGTTCGGGATATACAAGTTGAACATATATTCACCTGACACCATCGAGGAGCCCCAAGACCAACAGCGAAGACTGGTAGCAACCACGTATGCGTTTTACTGAAGTGTGTCAATACAGCGAGCATTGCAGCCCAAACACCAATGAAGAACGCAATCACGAGCAGAAGAATTTGATACTTGGGGATATCTACGCTCCATAGGAAACCCCAGTTACGTCCATAGGGCTGTAGGGGCTGTCAGCTGTGAAACGACTTCCGGATGGTGAAAGAACTTACACCACTGAGCCAGTAATCGCGCAAGATTTCTGATGCAAGGAACCAAAGCACCAATTTTCGACGGAAGAGAGTCCTCAGGAAATGTGGGACTTTCGGGGGTGTTTGCCGATAGTACTCTGCGCAGAGGATTAGCAGACATAGAGACAAGGTTTTCAGACTACTTACCAGGCAATCCGTAAAGCATGAGGTAAGCGAATAAGAAACTCGCAGCGGCCAATGGCCAGACGATGAGGACAATCCACCAGGGTGGAATGTAATCCGATGCCTTGGTGCTCATAGCGTTACCCCAGTACCACAAAGCAGCCACCCAGATCTGTTGAGAACCTTGGACGATACAAGCCCTGAGAGTCCAGACCTCCGTTGCAGCACCCTAGATATACAATCAGCAAAGATGAAGTCGGGTGATATACAACACGTACAGCTTCTTCTCCGAAATTGAGACCAAAGAACAGGAAAGCAGCGGCTGAAGCGACGGCATATGCCCATGTCGCAACACTGGCAAGAGCTCTATGAGCCGGATGAAGGGCTGTCGCGACTGAAGGTAGACCAATGAGGAAGAAGGCGAGACCAAAGAAGATCCAAGGCGCTGAGAGAACGTAGACTGAAGGTCTCAATCGGAACAACGGATACCAGACTGCTGATGCCGCGAGGAAGACTGCTCCGAGCACATACAATTCGACATTGTCCTGCCAATTGCGACCCGTGAGCAGTGTAATCTGGAAACTGGTCGCACTCAACATCTAAACGGACAGATCAGCGATGTATATAGCACTAGTAGACAAGAAATAAGAACCTGTCCAAGACCGATGACAATAGTATATAATGGCCACCCTCCGATTTCGCGAGACATTGCGATTTGCAATCTCGACATGATTACTGCTTCAGGCGGGCCAGCGTCGTGACGGAGAACGCCATCATAATCACCAGTATTGAATTGAGGATTTGGAGCTGAAGAAGACGAAGTGATCAGATATAGACACCAGACATCATCAAGGTATCCCACTTACAATCGGGGCGGGAGTATAAAGATGGTGTTGGTGTACCCCATACCGAGTCGCGTTGAGATGATCTGACACTGGCGGCGCTGCTCAGTTTATCTTTACGGACCTTACCGAAGAAGGCTTCTTCGCTCTTGACGAGGTATTTTTCAATCGAAAGTTCGTGTTCAGAATTCTTGGCGTTAAGCCCCTGTAGCTTTTGTACGAACTCGGATGCAACACCACCATCTGCGTCAGTGAACTGCATGAACCATAGTGAGTCAGGCGAGGATGGAAATTAGACAAACAAACACTTACAGATGCCATGGCTTTGTTCAATGGAGAATTTGATTTTTCGTCGACGATGGAAGCAATGGATTCTACAGATGATACTCGAGAATGGGCGCCGAAAGGTCTATTGGGTGTCAAAGCACCATCTAAGAAAGGATCGGGGACGTGTTTTTGATCCCGAGCAATCGTTTTATTCGCTCTCGCAAGGAAATCACCATAGCCTTGGGGTGTCTCGGGAACAGCAGTACTGCCTCGTGAATGAGAGGAGTTCGAGAAGTAGTCGTTTTGTTCCGTGTCAGTGTCGAAGGAATTTCTCTGTCCGTCAGGTCTAGGAGTGTTCAAATAATTTTGTTCACCGGGCGTTGCTGCGTCGGGCGTCCATTGACCGGGAGTGCCAGGTGTGTTAGCTTGATAACTGTCAGCGACGCTACGACTATCCCAGTCAGGCTGCGATGGATACTCTTGGTTGACAGGGTCCCAATCATCTGTATCAGCCATGAGACCGACACCTCCGCCGTCACAGTCGGATTCACGCCATGCATTAGCACCGGCCAAGCCACGACTGGTGTTGATACTCCGTTTGTGGAAATCTTCCATCCGTTGACGCCACTCGACGACAGGGAAACGCTGTACGGCTGATCTAGCACGGAGGACAGCACGCTCTTCCTCTGTCGACTTGAGAGCCATTTTGATCGTTTTCGTCAACTGCGACAACATATGTGCTGTGGCGCTGGATTCAACAGGGTACCACTATAAATTATGCAGTCAGCACCAGATCGATAGCTTGAGACGAACATAAGACACTGACCCATCCAGGCATCAAACCGAGACCTCCGAGACGACTTCCAACACCAAGAGCACCCTTTCTACCGAATTCGACGGCAACGAGACCGAAGGGTTCATCACGAGATGGAATCAGAGCGAAATCGGCACCACTGAAAAGGTAAGGCGGCAGAGCGGTGAACTCGGGCTTCGAATATACGCGATCAGGATACAGCTCCATAAGTCGGGCAAGCTTTTCTGCGGCGAAACGTCCATATAAATCAATGACAGGTCCAACAGCGATGAGCTGAATAGTAGGCCGTTTTTCCAAACTGTGGGATCATCAGTCAGTATTACAGGTCACTGAAAAGAAGAGAAACAGACTCACAGAACTGGCATAACATCTGCAATAAGATCGACACCCTTTTGCTTCGACCATCGACCAACAAACACGAATAAGTCTGAGTCGGGATCTTGTTTGATACCGGCCCATTCCTGAGCTTGACGTTTGTGTTCTGGACGAGCTGCTTCTGCCACTTCATCAATCTGAACATCCTTGGCTACGACTGCATGCTCATCGAGAGCCGCGATATCACTAGGATCCGGATTTGGCAGAGAGTCGACGTGTTTGAGAGTCCAAAGGGCAGGATAACGAGCCCAACTACGTTTACCGTACTTGTCCGACACACCGGCGACACCGATACTCTTTTGGTGAGTACTGATGAACGAAGCGGCAGCATGCAACAAATTGAACGTGTTACCGAATTGAACGTATTTCGTGCAGTTCTCCTTGCTGATGTTGAAGGCTGAACACACTTCCTTCATCTCTTCCTTTGTACGGAGGGGCCATAGACCTTGGAACTCGGCGTTGTGAAGCGATAGACAGACGGGTATAACTTTTGGAAGGAGATATATGGCGGCAAGGGCACCGTGGTAATCGTTAATGTGGTATATGTCGACGGTGGGGTATCTGCGAATGGTGGCGGCGATGGCCTGATTCCAGGTAGAGTAGAAGATAGCGGAACTAAGATCGTCCATTCGAGCGGGATAAGGATCGGCTTTGGTCTGTGCACGGAAAACGGGACTGTCGAGGATTACCCAGGTAATGTTGTCGAGAACGTGAGTTTCCACCTCAATGAGATATGGCTCGCCGAAAATGATGACTTCGATGGGTTCCGCTGGGTCGCCTACTGGATATTCAACGTCCTTCACCTTGGGTACTACCCAGATGAGATCAACATCAGTCATTGCTTTTCCCATCAAACTTGACATGACACCGAGACCACCAATCTTGACCTTGACTTTCCAATCGATAATCTCATATTCGAGCGTCGCGATAAGAACCTTGCGACGCTTCGCCTTGTCTTCGGGCCACCCGATGATCTCAGCGTTATGCTTGCCGTGATGCCCAAAGATCTTTTCAGTCATCGGTGTGTCGTCCTTCAGGTCAGAAGTAGATTTGTTGCCGAGCCCGAGGATGGGGAAGTAATTTCTATGGCTTTTGGTCTTGACACCATATTGATTGTGCTTGATACCGTAGAACGACCACATGAAGATGACCACTGCAAGAGAGCCGGTGATCAATGGAATAGCGAGAAGAAGCGCGTACATCGTAGCTCCGACGGATGCCTGACCACGAGGTTTGAGACTCCAGGTAAGCGTCGTATCGTTCACGAGCAGGGACCACGCAAGATGAGGTTTCGGAGGAGCTGACATGTTGAGGTAATTCGGCGCGGCAGTATTGGGAGGGAGACGATCCATGACACCATCACCATCGGTATCACCGTAGTAATAATTGTCGAATCCGAAGACGTTCAGCTGCACATAAGTCGGCCAAGTTGCCATGATCTCGAGCTCCCATAGGCCATCATCATTCTGTGTCATCTCCGAAGTGATACCCAAATCGAAACCCCACTCGTTGAACGGTCCACGAGCCAAGAATTGAGGGACTCGTCGTTTATGCCCGCTGTAATCATAATCCGCATGCACGGTACCAGAAGACGACAGAGTCGCGTAACTCCAATCTACGTCATTCATATATGCGTTAGAAAAAAGGAATCATCAACAACAAAAAAGTAATACGAACATTGTACCATGATATGGTGGCCATCCCACCAGTTATCATCGCTATCAAAGACATCAGAATCCATCTGTGTCGTATCCTCCCAATTTGCCCACGTCGTCCAATTCTGTCCGAAATTAGGCGAATATCTAAACATATCGGCACCATAAGCCTTGTGTGTGAATTGGTACTGGCCATTAGAGTAAGTGAAGATGCCGGAGGGAGCGTATTCTGAGTCGGGGAAGACCATGACGTTATCAGCTTGTCCTTTCCGAAGCAAAAGATGGTCGATGGACTAAACAAAAAAAGGTCAGTTGAAATCTCCGAGAAGATAGAAGATTTGCATACTCCAGTTTTGAGCTTTCCATCAGCCGACGTAGGATTATCAATAGTGATAGTCAACACTCCATCAGCGACATTCGTCAACGTTGCGGACCAAGACCAAGCAGAGACTGACGCTCCCGAAATGATAGCCGCATCAGGATTCGTAACGTTCGCACAAACGACATTTGAAGCAGTCACCGAACCACTGCCCTGTCCAGAAGACGACATGTTATACGAAATAGCATTCGTGACGCTCGTACAAGACATCGCAACATTGAACTCGATGCTGATGTCAATGGAAGTGGCGTTCGCGTCGGTGTCGTTGACGAGAATGCGCGCATCGTGTCCAGGTGTGAATTTCGTGAGGGCAGGAAGTGGTGATAGCCACTGCGCTTCAGGGACAAGCGCTTTGTATCCGAACGCTTCCAACGTAACCGAAGGCAAACAACCAGTCCATGGTGCTTTGCTATCATTGTTATAAGACGTGAGGGAGTCCGCGAGAGTGTACGTCTCGTACGGCGCCAACAGATTGCGCACGACCGTCCCAGATTCGAATGGCGAAGAAATCCACGAGTCCTGGAGACAGTTGAAAGTGTAGGTCTTGGTGGAATTCTCGTTCGTGTACAACATCCAAACTTGGTCCGAGAAGGTACCATTCACCGTCTGCACATTGGGAATGGCAGACCGAGAGACGGACCACAGACCCATCTCCGTCGCTGTGTCGTTCGAACCAGATCGCTCGATGTAGTAAGTCCAATTACCACGCTGGACGAGATTGAAACCGTCCTGGAGGGCGCCGTACTGTGTTCTCATGTAATTGAATTGAGCGAACAGGCGGCGGGAGTCCATGGTAGGGTCGAAGTGATCAAGGGAGTTCCAGTCGTCGTGACAGCCGAGGAGGGATTTTTCGAGGGGAATGTTGTAGTACTGGTCAGAACCGAGCGTGTAGCATCCATGTCGCTGCCAGGCTTTGTTGCTTGTCATGGCTTGTCGACTGTGAATCGCAGGGTCAGTACGTAAGTCTAGTGTGGAGACGAAGAACTCACCTGAACAGGTAATTGGAAGCAGTAGAGTCGTAGAGGTACAAATTTTGCTCCTCACCATAGTACAGCTACATTAACATATTAGTTTTTCGATCGAACGAATGGAAAATTGGAGCATCGCGCACCAGAGGAATTCCAGGCATGACCACAGTAGTGATGAAGGTCGCCAAAGCACTCCTCTGAGTCCCGTTCATCATACTAGGCCAACGGAAAACATCGAAATTACTCGTCCCATACATATGTCTCGGATCGACAACACCAGTCGACGGATTCAGGAAATCGTTGTTCACAAACATCTGATTCCACGCGGTGATAAAATTGGTATCAACGTCGTACGCCACCTGAAGATTACCATCCATTCCCAGGAAACGAAGGAGTGAACGATAAATGGAGTAGTGGAAAGCAACTGCATCCAACGCGTTCAATGGCGCGGCACGAAGGAAGTATTGATCCATGTCTGCCGTAACATTGGCAGCTGCTAAGAAGCCGGCAGGGAGCTGCGTGGGAGTACGACCGCGACCGCTGATAAGATCATCATCATCATCATCAGTGATCTACACTCCAATGATGGACGGAATGAAGATGGAAATAGAACTCACAGATACAAAGAACCAAAGGTATCACCACCAGTGACTTCACCAGTAATGAAGAAATTCTTCTTGCCCAGCTTGGTCGCGCAGGCGCGTGTACTCGAGGCCCATTCTGCTAATGCGTCGACCGTCACTTGGGTAGCCTTGTCGACACGGATAGCATCGAAATCAAGAGCTGTTATAGCCATGCATGAAAAGACCTTGAGCTTGTCCATGACTTCGGTCTTCCATTCCCTAAGACGGTCCTGTACGGAGGCAAACTTGGCTAGTTGACGTTGCCAATCGGGATGCACACCGAAAGCTTCCATATCTCCGTATTGATCGAAATCGGACTGCAGACACCCATTAGTCTCGACGGTAACGACAGTGCCGTCATCTTGCCAGAATTTAGGCAATACACAGGAATCGTTCCGCGTGTTGATGATCTGTGGGGGGGATCCAATCGATCAAAATCCGCGCAGGTGAAAAAAGTTAAATGGGAACCTACGTCGAAATCGGCGTATTCAGTAAAGTTCCAAGGTATAAAGTCTGGTAACTTCCAAACACCGTCGTGCTCGTTCAAATCGAACGGGGTACTGGTGTTGAGATAACTGTACGGTAAAGTAGTTGTCAGGTCGCGTTTCATGTATTGAGAGAGCGCGTACATACCCTTCGAAACCGATGAGATCAGCCATGGTACCGACGGTGAAATCGACCATGAGATACATCCCGCGGGCGTGGATGGCGTCGATGAGACTGACCCAATCGTTGATGGTTCCCCAATGAGGGTCAAGAACGGTAAAATCGAGCGGAGAATAACCTGAAAATAGTCAGAAAGACATTACCATGACAGATATGGAAGAACTGACTATCTGCTTGCCAAACCATGTTCAAAAAGGGGGTACCGGATATGAAAATAACACCAATGCCCATGCCCTGGATATAGTCCAGTCGTGCTTCCAGACCCTTCAAATCACCACCGTAACGCAGCTGAGTTTCGCGCCAATCGGACTCGAACATGGTACCAAAGTAATCGTTATTGGAGGGGTCGCCGTCTGCAAACTTGTCCATTAGAATAGTATAGGCAGGAAGGGCGCGCCAATTCTTCGGTGAAGGCGTGTACGTGGTATTGGTACGAGATGTCGTGTACTGTGTTGGATCTGTGGCATCTTTGTTGACATTGAGATTGTAATCGACTAGGTCTTCACGGTAAGGAGAAGCAGATACGAGGTTTACGAGGAGAGGAAGAGCAGAGAGGGCGGCTTTGAGAAGCCGCATAGCGTTGTAGTTTTGAAATCAGAATCCAGATTCCAGGATACTCGGCGGGTTTGAGAATAGTAGAATGGATATGGATTAAAAAGAAATAGAGGTACTAGACGGTCACTGGCAAAGGAGGGTTGTTGTGAAGAGAGGGATTTAAGAAGAGTGACACGGACAAGACACCACGGCTTTCAGATCCCGTTCTTGCCTCATGCTAAGCCTATTGACACCTGTTGCACTCAGCCACACGCACAAAGGTACCCGTAGGCGAGCTACCGATTACAGATAGCCAACGGTGATACCAAGGGTGATACCAAGTGATATATCTGCTAATCTGTCTATCCAGTTGGCACCAGGCAACCGACGGCGGGCGGGGCAGGCAGAGATTCAACAGCGATTCAACAGCGATTTTACCTGATTTTACTAGTGCCACTCAAGATACACCTATGCACACCGGTGATACTAGTGCTCGCCCATAGCTATAGCACGCAAATCCTCAGACGCCGTGTGTGAATTGTGCTGTGCTTTGCAAGTTTTTTGATCTGCAAAATGAATATCGCGTACCAATTAAGGGTGGTTTACGTAATATTCTGATCGTCAACGAGCTCGTCGCGTTGTCATCGCGTTCGACGTCGAGCTCAACAGCGAGCAACAGCGTCAAGAGCACCCTTGCACGCTGTTCGCCACGTCGTCCAGGTGTACAACGGTCCTGGCTGGCATTTCATTACAATAACGTTCCTTCCTGCTTCCTTTTTGTCACTTCATTTCCCATCAAGCTTCAAGTTCGAATTCCTTGTTCTCATCGTCTTGTCCCGGTCTCGCAATCTTGTTCATCCACGTCTCACAACGACCCCCAGCTTGGTACTCAGGCGGACTTGCCATTCTATTCGACGTGAAACGTTTTCTAGTCTCAGAGTCACCGTTTCGATCACTGGCACGCATACCATTCCCGGTTGCTCATCACTGATCTCCGAACTCAATTCTACAAGGAATTATTTCCACCTCTGACATACACAGCGCATAGCACCTCGAAACCCCCCCTTGGTGCTACAGGGCAATCTCAAGTAATGTCCGCTGCAATGGCTACAAACGGTAACTTTCATCGGGACGGCCCCGATACCTCTTCGACCGCACCATCTTCCCCCTCATCTCCCACCGCCAGCTCGTCTATTCAATCCCAACAGGCGGTACCGCGCCCGTATATTAGCCTTAACGTTCGTGGCCAGAACTCTCCCTTCCCTAGCACACCCACTTCCTCCCAGATGAACGGGAGTAGCATTCTCGAGCCTCCCCCTGGCGTGGCCTATAACGAATTTATACGAACTTGGACAGATCATCACGTAGCCCGTTGGCTCGCTGATATTAAATGCGGATCACACGCAAGTACTTTCAAGGCAAACGATATCAGAGGGGACATCCTTCTGGAACTGGATCAGATCACGCTGAAAGAGATGGGGGTCTCTAGTATTGGCGACAGACTGAGAATCGTAAATGCTGTCAAAGCTTTACGAGCCAAAAAGTCTGCGAGGACAATCTCCTCCCACCGTCCTACTCTGAGTACGGACCCACCGAATGATACTGTTACGAAGAGCCCACAGGACAGGACAGCAGAGACATCGCCGACTTCTCGACTGACCGCCAGGCGTCTCGAAAGTGGTAGACCCGCCCCTCTACAGCTTAATTCAAGTCACAGTCGAAGTGACCTTCCTCGACTGATCCGTGAACACTCGGGCCCTGACTCTGCACGCTCAACCACCACTATTCAATCTCAAAGTTCACGAGATGGCATCCGACCACTTCCCCAGCCAACTCCAGTTGCCCCAACGAGTCAAGCTCTAAACACCCCCAACACCACTCATTCAACCACCGGCTCGCTGCGACCCGGCCTACCCCCTCTACCTCCTCCTCCTCGCGGTCAACCCCCTCCACCTCCACCCACTCGCACCCCCGCACGTGGCCTCCTAAACGGCGCCTCTCAGCTCACAGGAAGAAGAACCCCTACCCAGGAAGTCCCACCCTACGCCACGCAACCCCCACCACCCGCGCCCCAGAATCAAAGCCTTCTCACCCCTTCATCAGCAAGCAACTGGGCAGGCTACCATCTCCCTTCAGATCCACGTCCAGGTAACCCGGGAGGTGGCAAGACCCCCCGATCCACATCACCCTTACCTCCCAGTCGCGCAGGGAGCATCCCACGCACGGGTGGTTCCCCCGCCCACGGCAGAAATACCTCACTAGGGAACAACTCACCCAGTACCTCCAGCTCCGCGAAACTACCACCACGACCCTCCACAACGAACAGCCATCCTTACGCTAACGCCCAACCAGCTCTGCAGCCCCCATCAACGGCAGCTCAAGCTTACAACCTCTCGCCTATCGCAGAGTCATTTATCAATGGTAACAACTCCGGCACGCCTTCTCCACCAACATCATACACCGTAGGACGCGGTCCCTTCACTGGAACCTCTACGCCTCACGGGGCCGCACCTTCTTTGGATGACCTACGCCGTAAGCTTGTCAAATTTTTACTCCCGGAGGAAGGGCAGTCGTGTAAAATCGAGGCAGCGAATTGTGCTGGTGGTATTGAGGTTCTGGAAAAGGTGTTGAAGAAGTTTGGGAAGGGTGGTTCGCGGGCGGATGGTGGTATGGATCATGTGCAGACTGACGCGGGTGGTTTGATTGTCGATGGGTGGGGTGTGTATCTAGATTGGGGGCAAGACGATGGGCCAGGTGAGGCTCTTTCATAGGACTCCCAAATTCATTTGTTTCGCTGGACTGACGTTGCTTTCACTTGACAGGTGAACCTTTGACGGAAGCCGAGCTTCTATCTGTCTGCCATGCATCTCCAGATCATCCCGCACGGGAACATGGATTGACACTTCGCAGGACCGCGAAAACCCGACGATACGACGAACGCAGCGGTACCATATCCCCTACCCACGGTAAATTCCTCGCTACCGGACAAACGGGCAAGAACACCAAACGCGCGAGCTCCATAAGCATATTGAGTGGTTTAGGTGTTCGTGATCCAGAAAAGGCCCTCGATCCTCCTTCCCCTACACAGTCTGTTCCATCTGACCGGAGAAGTCCTGTACCATCCAATGTCAGTATCTCGAAGAAACCTTCCAAACTACGAAGCTTCTTTGGACAGAGACCGCCCAGCGAGCTGATCACCACACATTTGACGGAGTTCTTCCCTAATACTGAGAAGAAAGTCTTGGAGCGGACTGCTAGGCATAGTATGATGCGAATATCTTCTGGCAGACGCGATAGCACCGTTTCATGGAATCCTTCCGCTACCAGGACTTCAATGTCGCCAACACGGACTTCATTCTCTTCACTATCTATCCCACCACCCCTCCCCGAGAAGTCATCACCACCCCCTGAAAAGCAATCTCCAGAACCCGTGGCAGGTCCTTCGGAAGATATACCCCGTATGTCGCTGTCCACCGAAGACGGCAGATTCGTTGACCTGCATAGTGATGATGAACCAGAACCAGAGACACCGATGGCGCGTACCACACAACCACAACTCCTCCCTCCTATACCTTTCCCTACACAATCATTCTCCGAGTCCCTAGAAAGCATCACTGGAGTGACTCCGTCGACGATACGCCCCGCTTCAGGTTTCATGTCCAACGCGTCGAAACGTATGAGTTTCATGACGGAGCTAAGAAGTAAACGAGATCGGTCTGATACAGCGAGTCTCATGACCGTCGATGAGATCACAGCTAAAGTGGAGAGTCGGAGACAGAGCATGGGTATTGACCCGAATACTCTAACAGATACCGATGACTGGACCAAGGTAGATGCTGAGGAAGACATTGACACGTGTCCGGTGGACGCTACGTTAGGTAGCGAAGAGGAATCGGAGGAGGAGGAAGACGAGGAAGACGAGGAAGATACTCTAGCTGATTCCGAAGACGACGATAAACCCAGCAAAGCAACTACAACAGCTAAAGGTTTGCTACACATTTCGTTATGCTATCCCGATACTGACTGTACTCGTAATTCTTTCCTAGCTACCAAATGGATCAAAGGAGCGCTTATTGGTGCCGGCTCCTTTGGAAAAGTTTATCTCGGAATGGACGCGTCAAACGGTCTCCTCATGGCTGTGAAACAAGTGGAATTGCCGACCAGTTCTGCGCCAAATCAAGAACGCAAGAAGAGCATGCTGAGTGCCTTGGAACGAGAAATTGAGCTACTCAAAGACTTGCAACATGAGAACATCGTGCAATATCTCTGTTCGTTGTCTTACTTCCTTATCGAGAATACTATGATTCACTCAAAAGTTTCTCTTCAATTTCTTCTAGATTCATCCCTTGACGACGATTACCTGAACATCTTCTTGGAATACGTCCCAGGAGGATCCGTAACTGCACTTCTCAGTAATTACGGTGCATTTGAAGAGACCTTGGTTAAGAATTTTGTTCGCCAAATCTTGGAAGGCCTGAATTACCTACATGAACGGGATATCATCCATCGTGATATCAAAGGTGCCAACATCCTCGTCGACAATAAGGGTGGGATCAAGATCTCTGATTTCGGTATCTCCAAAAAAGTGGAAGACAGTGAGTTCTCGTGTTTCTGTGCATTTCTTACTGGTCTCATTGTAATCGGCAGATCTTTTGGCTGGCAATCGGGTCCACCGACCGTCTTTGCAAGGTTCTGTATTCTGGATGGCTCCAGAGGTTGTAAAACAGACTGGACACACGCGCAAAGCCGACATCTGGAGTGTCGGTTGTTTGGTAGTGGAAATGCTCACTGGGGAGCATCCCTGGGCCCAGCTCACTCAGATGCAAGCCATTTTCAAGGTACTTCCGCAAGTCAGTTTCGTTACGCTTACGTTTGACTGACCCTCAATCGCAAAGATTGGCTCCTCTGCGAAACCGACGATTCCTTCAGACATTTCGGCAGAAGCGCAAGATTTCTTACTTCGTACATTCGAGCTCGATCACGAAGCCCGGCCTTCAGCAGGAGAGTTGTTACAGCATCCATGGATTGCCAAAAAGCGTACCAAGGGGGCCAAGGCAGCTGCAGCAGTAGATGTCACTGCGTGATCATCTCCTCTCTTTCTTTTATCTATCTTCGTACTCTCTTGTTTATTATGAGCTGCTTGCTCTATCTAATCTCTTCGTGTGTTTGTAGAACATGGATGTCACTGTATGATAATTCACAGGTTTTTAGGGGTTTGTTATCTGTGCAAATGAGCATATCATCGAATAGATCAATCCGAGCTTCCGCATAGTGTATACGAATTACTCTTCGTCCTTGTCTCGTTTTCTCTTCGCCGCTGTTCCCGAATCTGCTCTGCTTCCAGGACCCCAATGAGGTGTAGGGTTCATCTGGTATCGAACCAATTTTACTTTTGACGAGGGTGTAACTGTCTGGGGATGGCGCTTGAAATTAGCCTCGATTTTTGGCTCCTTTGCGAGGAGTCGTCTTGCAGGAGATCCTTCTGGGATTTTGTCCATCCTGACGGGATGCGACTTTATCCAGGAACGGAATACATCGTGGACGTCCTCGCGGGTTGCGGATGTTTTCAGCGATCCTGCACATGCATGGGATCTTGAGACACTGTGCCCAGCGTGGAGCAAGGCCGAACTGTATAATAACAGGAATATGAGAACAGGAGCGAAGGAAATTGTTAGTATCAGGTACGCACGCGACTTCTTCTAGAGAAGGACAGGTACAGTGGAAAAAGCCCGCTACTCTTGACGGCGTGAAATAGAAGGGTGTATGCAGTTCCTATGCCAAAGAATGTGAGCCAATCTTGGAAGTAGTGTAACTCAGACATACTGACCTCCTTTGCGACGGTCAACATCCCTTTCATTCGCGTAGAGGTGCCGTATTTATCTTCATTACCCTCCAGATGATCCAAAACCTGGCCCACGAACTCGCTGTCATGAATAGGACCTGACCACATTGGACCAGCCATCTAAGAACGCCATTATCAATTCGTAAATGGCAAATTAAGAGAGAGAAACTGGTTGGCGCTGGACCTACGTGCAATGTCGATTCGCATTCCGGGCATTTTTCCGACACTGGAGGACCCGACTGTTGTTTAAACAGCTGGTTGACGTTCCCGGACTTTTCATTTACTCTTGATATCATTTTACCAAGCGGTTGGCCATAGAATGATTGACAAGAGCTGCATACATAATATGTTGAGGTATTTCTGTAGTAGATGAAGCGAATTCGTTAGGTGAAATCTCGAAGGGCGATGAATGATCACGCACATTGCAGCCTTCTTAACTTCTATGGGGGCAGATCGCACCCGAATGAAGAGTCGGACATAAAAGTCGATGGAGAGCGATAGCATAGGTTGAATGTACCGTCCATATCGAGAGGCTGAAGTTGATATAGTGTTAAGGACCAGTCGAAGGGCCTGAATTCCCTTGAGAACAGAAGATGATGAATAAATCAATTACGCACTGCTTCATGGGTGTATTCTGCCTTGACAGATACACCGCCATAATTTGAAAAGCTTTGGGAGACGACGTGTTAAAGATCATCAAGCCGGGAATGAAACTTAGGAATACCATTTTTCGGGATAGTTAGTAGTAGCTAAGACAGTAAGGTCTGTGCATGTGACACATAGCAGACCTGGAAACTCGAGGGGTCAGCTATGACTAGAGATCGATAGATTACTTCGATTGACAGACCTCCGTCTTTGACACATTGGACGGCAGCATCGATGAAGGGTGCTGCAGTCCCATAGGGATCCAGATCAACTACATCGACGCGGTGGCGTTCTTCACGGTGGTTGTACATCAACGTACTACAGCTTCGGTCAGAAGTGAGCGAATTCAATGCGAAAATTCAAGACGCACCTGGCATCGCCTTCATTGACTCTAACCTTGCCCAACTTTGGCTTCGAAGGAGCAGGCTTCTCCAGGACTTCAGTTCCCTCTGTAGAGATTTTGACGTCTTGTTCCCCAAGCTCGTTAATTTCAATATTTCTCCGCATTGCGGCAGTTGCGGACGAGGAAAGATCGTTGGCAATGACATATCTGAGTGATGAATCAGAATTGTTGCTCGGATTGACGATAAGGGAGAGCTTGCGGACTTGACAAGAGGAATTTCTTTGGCGTAGCGGATAGACCGTAGACCAGTGGCAGAAAGGGCCTCCAGTAACACAAATTTATACGGTGGATAGTGAGCCTTTACAGAGTAGAGAATGTTTAACGGATAGAAGACACTCAAAAATCAGGGAAAGTCACCTCTTTCTGGTTAACAGTAGTATCAAGTCCACTTTCCGGAATGTCCTGTTGCAAGCTGACTGGAGCCACCTCTTCAGGCTCACCCACCGGTTCACTTACGGTATTCACTATCAATATATCAGTTCTGTCTAGCAGAGAAGAAACAGGTTAAATGACACACATTTTTGCCGTTTCCTGTCAGAACCATCTTTTGATTTTTTCGCTTTTCGTTCCTGCATCTGTTTCCATTTGATCTCCTTTGTTTTATTCAACTCTTCACTCCAAACTCTGATGCATGCCACGCTCAAGTCACGATTGAATTCTTGGACTGGGTTGAGGAAAGCTTCGTTCGTAGAAGGTAGTAAGATACTAGAGGTGTTTTCCGTATGCAACGTATAGCCATCAGGAATGGTGATCGGACGGGGTAAAGACATAGCCTGAGTATCAGAGTAGAATCTGCTGCCTATTTGCGAGCGCAAAGGCTTGCAAAACTGAGAAAGAACAGACCGGATCGACAGTTTGGGCACTTAGAGGATTGAGGCCAAGTCACTTTGGCTCGATCTGCAGAAGCCGTTGGACAACAAAGCCACAGATTTTGCAGCGATCATCGATCAATCTCTTCTTGAGCCACTGAGTTTGATTTTTTTTTTCTTTCACGCGTTTTCGAGTCTCGTTTCAACACTAGGGCTTCTGTTCTTCCCTCAGCTAGTCTCGCGATTGAGGCCAAGTAGTTCAGGGACGGGGCATTTACGAGTCATATCTCATATTCTCCACCAAAAAGTCGTCGTGAGTTGTATTGACATGAGTCCACCCCAACCTCCTCGAAATCATGCTTGGGGCCGGGGCCGGGGGCGAGGAACTCCAGGTGATGGCCCTCCCAGATTTCGAAAGCCCGCTAGTCCGGATGCGACACGTAGCTGGAATCGCGGTGCTTGGGGGGACGCTTCGAATGCAGGGCCTGCAGAAGGATCATCAGGAGGGTGGGGGAGCGCTTGGTCTACGCAGAATCCATCCTCAGCTACGGATCCCCCTCCCAAAGATAGCCAATCCACCTCGACTACTTCATGGGAAGACTTGATCAACAAAGAAGCTGACCAGGTCCAGTCCACATGGGGAACTGGTAACAGCTCTAATTGGGGTGACTCATCAGAGTCGCTCTGGGATGTTAACAAACCTAAGGAAAACTTGGGTGCTCCGAAGGTACCTGCAGAGACTGCGAAACCTATCGAAGCTGTGACTCCCTTCAAGTTGCCAGGAGTCACTCGAGACGGTAATGATAGGGTGCAAGCCGGTATACCTCCCCGGAACAGAGTAGTCGATAGCTCTAATCCCAGGCCCGTCAAGGACGTGCAAGCCAATATACCCCCTAGGACCAGAGTCGTCGATAGCTCTGATCCCAGGCCTGTCAAGGATCCTGCCATCGCAAAACTAATCGAGAAGGCTAACCCGTCGGACTATAGGACTGAAGTAATTCGGTATGTTATAGTACTTGACGTGTGTATTTCACGACTAACTCCCCCATTCTAGTCGCATCATCGTTGCCGTCAAGAGGCAGTTGGAGCTGAACCAGATGGACGCGGACGATAAAAAGTGGACACTCGATCAAGACTCGCCTTTTCATAACGTGCAGCTGGAAGATTCTGCCCGCGAAATGCTCAACAAAAGGCGTATGGAACGCCAGCAGATGCGTGCCAGGCTTGAACGAGGTTTGTCGGATATCGTTTCCAATCTTGCGCAACTCCCAGAGACATCTCGCTCCTCGTTGGAGGCGTTCGATCCCGAAATAGATGGGAAAGAACTCACAAACTATGTTCGGGACCTCTTTGCGTGGATTGGGACTGTTCGTAAGTCGTTGATCGCACTCACCAAGCAGGCTCACATGCACGTCCATCAAGAGGACCAAAGCATGGAGCCTTCACCTGCTAAACGACGGCGTCTAGACTCTGGTAGTAGTCACAAGACACCGCCGATGGACGCTAGTTTTGAAGCATGTCTTGGGGATATGGAAACCCGTCTGGAATGGCTATTGAACCATCATGGCCTTGATAACAAGGAGGGTACAGGTGTCATCCCCTCCGATGCCGCTTTAGACGTGGAGAGCCACCTCCCTCCGGAGATAGATAACCAGGCTACTACTGCCAGAAGGGACGGTACAGGAGCGCCCTCATCTTTGCCGCAGACTAGATCGGAAGCTCAGCAGAAGGGATTTCTAGAAGAGCATGCTAACCTGTTGAAGCTTCGAATGGAAAGTGCTGAGCGACAACAGGTTTGCATTCATCCAGTGTTATGTTTTTGTCCTACTGACAGAGAGCTGGATTGGGAATTTCGAATGTCGTAGCTCGAAAGGCAGGCAGAAAGAACTAATATACATATAGAGCAGCTGTCGAAACAACTAGAGGGCTTACAAGTGCGACATCCGTCTGCGAGCAATCTGGACGATATCATCAGTTCGGTTGTTCACAGTGTGGTCGATACACAACTCCCTCCATTTCTCAACAATTTCACGAGAAATGTCGAGGACACGCATCTGCACATTTATGGTGCCTTGCGAGAGAAAATGGAACCAACGTTGGCACTCACCGAAGGTATTCAGACGTGGTTAAAATCAAAGAGAGGTTCCACCTCGAGTTTAGGGTGAATCTGAATTTTTGCTAGTGAGCGATGCTATTACGAAAAAATCCAGTGGCATCGTGATTACAATGGTCTTGAATTCTAGGTGACTATAAGTGATGTAAAAGTATTATGTATATGACATTAGTCCTTTCTTGATTCAAAAGCGATGAATGATTGTAGCGTAAAATGATGATAATAAGTTAGAAAGAAGAAGATTGTCCCAGAGCAATTCTATGCTGTCGATATTTAATACTCGAATTCTTCTGATACAAGATCCACAAAACCACGCTCATCTCCTCGCTGTATTCGAGCAGGATCAATCTGCGCTGCGACTGACTTCCTTACCATAGCGTTCAAGGAAGCTGGCCCACAGCATGCCACCACGGTAGACCCACTGGAATTCCTGACTTCCTCCGCTAGTATTTTGTCAAGTTTCGGTTTGCCCTGTAGTGCATTCTCTGCGACAAAAGTGACATCCAACATCTCTAGCTCGTTGATTCGAAGCCTCGGTTGATCAAAGTGCAACTCGGATTGAGAAGGAGATATTGTCTGAGCTGTCGTAGATGTTGGTAGATAATCAGAGAACGGAGCTGGGTTGAAAGGGGAGATGGGTGAGGGTATATTTGGACGAGCCGGCGATAAGGTACTCGAAGATGCTTCAGGGGATAACAACGATTCGGAAGAGAGTTGTGATTTGAGGCGTGGTATATGCAGAGTTGACAGCTCGGTAGACGGAACCTTGAATTCCGTCTCAGCAGGCTGCTGCATATCGCTGAGTAAATTTGAAGTCGAGCTCGATGACAGTCGATGAGGATCATTGATTCTATACGAATATCGGTCGTCCTTGAAAGTATCACGAGGACGATATGGGGGGCCTCCCATGGCGGAAAGAGCCTTTGACATTCTGGCTTCTTTCCCGGCCTTTTTGACTCGATTGTTCAGAGCTTCCTCTCCCGGGAGCGACAATTCGTTGTCCCCCTCCCAATTTGTCAGGTCGATCGTATAATTCTCGCGAGGGCCGGAGGTATTGACTTCTCCTTCGTCTTCGTCACCGTATTCACCGGTGTAATAGCTCAAATCAACGAAGCTGTTCGAGGGGCTGTCGACGTCTATCTCGGAGCCAAGATGACTCGAAGATCTGGAGCGACTTTGATACGAAAAGGCAGGTTCAGGGGGTTTCAGTTCTACGTGGTCCGATTCCTCGGATGGTACGTCGGATGAGAGGTTCTGTATTGGTGGAGGAAGCCCCGGCGGAAAATTCGTGACAAATATGTTCACTTCTAGTCCGGGAGGAGGGACCATGGCCATACATCTACGAATGATAGATGCGCACCACTGTATATGACCTAAGCAGAACGTAGTCCATAAGTCTAAGACTGAACAGATTATTAAAGAGCAGTAGACACTCACCGAATTCCCGTATGATCCATATAAAACGTACACGGCGAGTCTTGAACCCTTTCCGGCCCCATCCACCAGCTTTTCCACCTAGATGCTTACCGTCTCGTCCGGCAAGACAAAGAGTCACATACTGCAAGACTGATAATCCAAAACTTACTCCCGATCCTCCCGCAACAATCATGATGGTGGAGTATGAACCATAACTAGCGCGTACAGCACTTCCAAAAGGGCCTTCCACGTACATCCGGAGCAACACACCGAAAGAGGGCATTATAGTGCCATTGGGTGGTTTCTCGCCTGGTGCATGATTTTCGCCGTGCATCAAGAGCGACGAGACATGATCCCACAGATCCTTCGTCCATCCAGATTTTGCGCGAATAAGAACGATAATGGCACGGCCCGCGTCTGTAGGCGATTGCTCGTCACATATAGATGCACAGGTGAAGGGATGCGTAGTAAATTTAGAGACAGAAGGGACGTTGACAAGAAAGTGTTGACCAGGTGCCCAGGATAAGAACCCAGGCGTAATCAGTGTAAGACGGATGGTTGCTCCTGAAAGAAGCTCTGCATGCGCGTATCCTGGCGGTGGAGTGTATGCGAGAGCTCCTGCAGGGAAGATTGAACCGCGCTGCGAAATAGTTTTAGAAGCCACGTCAGGTGGGTATCCTGATGCGGTGGTGTGCTTCGTCTGTGGTGCCTCGATGGGAAATGGATCGACTTGACCGGCGACTTTCAGCGGTGAGGCAGATAACCCACCGAAGAAACCATTGATATGCAGCCACCAAGTTCCACGCCACAGTCTTTCTCCTACCCACAAACCAAGGGCAGCCCAACACCACCACCAGAGCGGTGGATGATGGATAGCGGACATGATGAGGGTACCGGGAACAAGTAAGATGTGGAGGAAATAGAATGCTTCGTAATGCGTTTTGCGGATAGGGTTGAGAGATAATATCATTATGAGGGTCATCAGACCGAATGCCTGAGTTACATTGAAACTGAATTCAGCAAGAGAGAGAGAATCGAGGACAATTATGGTTGCGTACAGTCCAACCGTATATGAACTTCTCATACTGCCATGCATAATGATATACCAGATAACCACTAGCTGGTTGATGGTCTCTGGCCAGCTGTACACTCCACAAGGCGACATGGAGCGCAGAAACGAACCAGACTAGCCTCGCAGACCATCTATGCAGCCATGACAGCTTGTCGAAATGAAGCTGCATCGTGAAAGGAAGCGCAAAGATAGCGAATGGCGGAGCTTTGAGGGCGAACAGGATGCAGAGTGGCAGGAGTGCAAATGCAATAAGACCGGTCCGACCTCCTGACGTCCACCACGCTTTGGCAATGGTGTACTGAGGCTGGTATTGATAGTAGAGCGATGCGTCGTACGTGACCTCTCGTGAATGTACAACGGCTTCTTCTAGATCGCGGCGAAAGTTGAATGTATTCTGGGTCGGTGAAATATAGTCCGCTCCGACGAACGATAGAATTAGAGTACAGATAAACAATAAGGCAAGAGAGAGGATCTGGCCGTTTGGAGGTAGAGACATAGGTTTCCCGCGGATGCCTTTCTTCTGATTGCGTTTCCCCCGCCATGTTCGTCTACGAAGTGCCCATTTGTTCCAACGCGCCCCTATGTATCCAGCCCGTAGTCCACCCAGGTGAACGACTGTGAAAAGGATGCATATAAACGCAACGATGAACCAAAGAAGATACGCATAGCGGCGAGAGCCGACGCTTAGCATGTGGATGACCATATAGGCTGTAGTCCACTCCATGGCGTCAGAGTACGGAGGCGTGGTAGGATTAGCGGTATACGGTGAACTAGCCGTCGCAGATGAAATCGAGGAGGCCATATTGGAGGGTCGACAATGAGTAAGAGTAGGACTCCTCTACGTTTTTGGAGCCTGGTTATTATTAGGCCGCCGTAAAGGCTTGACTGCGCCGAGAAAATAGGTTTCTCCCAAGATTTTCGAATACGCTGTTGCTAAGAACCTTTAAGGTGCATAGAGAGATAGAGAAACCGCACCCAGAAGTGGATTCTTGAGTGTAGGAGATAGTGGGGGGAGTGGTACAAGCATTGCTCCAAAAAATTAGATCGGAAGTTAGGCTGAAGCCTGAAGCTGAAGAAACAGTGACCGATTTGGCAAGCTTGGCGCCTTTTATGGGTTTCTCAATGGTCTCGTTCAAAAGTATGCTCTAAGGACTGCCGGTCACGACAACGACGACTCACCCCGACATATCGCCCATGAGAGACCCAACTTCGACGTGGACACTGGAATCCGGCCCCCGAGGCAGGTCGTACGTATTGTCCTGCGGAAGATCGATCGGAAGCATAATGTTCGAACATTTGCGAGGTCGTTCAACTTGCAGCTTTGTAGGTTGAGGAGAGGCATTTTAGCCAATCTAGAGGGAAAGTAGAATGACTTTGAACGAGGGATCTATCAGTTGAGGGCGTGAGAGCAGAATATCTTGAGCATCATTTTCGTTCATGATCACAGCTTGCGCGCTCTTGAAGGTGCCGAGTGTCAGGGCAATACGCAGTACTATGACCGGTAAGCATCGCCTTGCAGGTTCGACGGTTCAAATGGATGACAGCCCTCGACTTCATTCAGATCCACCCAGAGAACTAATTACAGATAAACGATACCATACAGATACACAACGCACGGCGCTAGCATAGGTTTACTCGACCGTCTCGCCAGAGCGAACCTAATGGATTGTGATCAGCTTCTACTTGTTGATAGAGACAAAGCTCGACACACCTCCTTTCCAGTCTTCTTGATCCTGGCTAAGAGGTCATCATACGGAATAGTGCCTTTCACGATGACCTCTTGCTTCTCCAAGCTGACGTCGTAGCTTTCAACGCCTAGGAGATCTTTCAGTACACCCAGGCTGTGTTCTAAAGGACAAAACTCACCATCGGGTTTCGCTTTTTCTAAGACGCGAGTGACAGCTCCGCTGCAACCTCCACAGGTCATCTATGATTCAGATTCCCCTAATCAGCGACCGATTGTGTTCAGAGATCTGATAATCCGGCAGACCTTGACATCGAACTTGTAGGTGTGCGGGGTAGACTGTGATAAGTGTTCTGTATCAATATACGATCCAATGTCATGGTGAATAGATGAGCCCGACCATTCTGAGATCTCAAAGTATAGATTCTGGTCAAGTCGAAAGATGAGAAGGACGTAGACCTGGACGACGCACGAAGCTCACCGATATGTAGTTTGGGAAGAGGTTGATGTGGGAATGGGCAACTTGCTTTCGACTGGTACGTTACTTATAAGTAAGCTGCAGCGCTTCAGCCTCACCAGCTTTATAAGAACGATCGCGCCATCCCGACGATCAGTGATCGCGGCCGGAGATTGCCGAATCAAGCACAACTCTCGCATGCAAAGCTGCCGTTTCTGCTATTTACGGACATATCTTCGGCCCAGATGACACTTGTTTGAATGTTTTCCTCCATATTCTCCCCCGGTCTCCGACTCTCCATGCACATACGAAGTGATTAGACATACGCCGAGGTTCACACAGCATCGCTCAGCTGCTGGATACCTGACCATCGAAACCTGCTATTATAATCCAAGTTCTATACATACACGCAGGTTGAACGGGTAGATTACACGGATAGACCGTCTATAATCCGCGATTAAACCTATCGTCGATTAGATGTGCGGTGTCCCTCGTGCATCTCGATTGGCTCGTCTCCTTCGGTGGCGATAGCTTCCCAGCCCTCTTCAGCTGGGGGGCGCCCCCTGATACGGGCGAGAAGCGACCCAATCCATGCTGTCATCATTACTGCCAGTGAGCACAAGAGGGAAAATTCAAGACAACTAGAAATATACGTACAGAGTCCACGGGGCATATTCTGCTCACTCCGATGTGTGATGTAGTACACCGGAATACCAGCCAGAACGAAAACTGGGGAGAAGATTAAGAAACAAAGTCAGATATACAATGCATGGTATGAACGTACCTAGTACCGCTATAGCTTCTAACGGAGCCGCGATGATAGGCATACAAAGAAGGAACAGCGCGACCTACAGCGAATATGAGAACATCTACGACCGTGATACGAAAACACTTACTGCACAGAACGTCAGCGGTGTGATTATCCAGGTTTTGTACGGTCTACATAGAGCCAAAGGATCGTTAGAGGTCTTGCCCATAATCAGATGCCACACACCGTTCCAACATCGGCTCCTTTATTCGTAGAATCACCAGGCCAAGGACCTGACCACACTCATCAATGCCACGCCGAGCAACAATGTCAGACGTGAGACTTACGGTCAAGAAATAGAATGCCCAAGATGCAACCACGGAGAAGTTAATAAGGGATCTAAAACCACCACCAATCGCAATGAAGGCAATGGTAATTCCAGCTTGCAAAAACGTGGCATTCTGCGGCGTCTTGCGGGTTTTATGTAGACGACCGAACATTGCAGGAAGAAAACGCTCTCGACCGGCAGCATAAATAAGGCGAGAAGAAGTAAAAAAAGATCCTTTAGGGAGATTAGACTTTAGGTCGAGGATCCTCGGAGCGTGTGATTTGACCCACCGTTGAGGGCTCCGAAACAAGAAAAAGCCACCATGAAAGCAAATATTGTCCCGCCAAGAGGACCAAGAATGGCACGGCCAAAATCCATGGCGACTGTGTTACTCAGTCCAACGGTGTTCTAGGCATAACATCGAAAGTCGGCAAAGATGAGTGTTCAAAAAGGTAAAGCGACGCACCGTATCCAGAACTACGAAGTAGGAAACATTGGCAAGTAGAAACAACAACTGGCATGGATATCGACGTCAAAACCCGAAGAATACGCCCGACTCCGACATACCGTCACGATGGCCATGCTGAAATGGATAGCTCTTGGAATGTTCTTTTCGGGATGATGCATCTCTCCGCCAACATAATTTGCTTGATCCCACCCGTCGAATGCCCATAGTCCTGAGTATAACGCCAAGGAGTAAGACGACGGACTTGAACTTGAATCACGAAACCAAGGCTTAGTGAACGAAGTCGAAGCTCGGCCCCGAGCAAGTTGAACGATGCCCAGGATAGTTATAGATATCTGACCAACCAATGTTTTGGAATGTAGATCAGTAATGGGCATCCTGACATAAAGTAACGATAAAGCCACACCAAAGCTGCCACCTATGAATGATATATAAGATTACAACAGCCAAAACCAAGCGTCTGGAAGACTCACTTTCACGGCTGTAAACACGACGGCGGCACGCGCACCTAGCTTACGGGTCGCAATGCATATGACTGTAACCACGAAGACGGCACCAATGGCAGTAAGTTTGATAGCCCATTGAGGAATTTCATCTGGCGATACCTCAGCGCGGGTAGTATGCCAGAATATCCGATTGAGATACTCTGCGAAAATGAGGCTGATTACAGCGTTTGAACCTGAAAGAGCAAATAAGACTTGCAGACTTTGCGTAATAATACTGCTCACCAGGTTTCAGAGCGATGATTGCCGTCCATGCAAACAGATAAGAGATGAGAGGACCATATGAATACGCCAGATATGCTTGGGCTCCTCCATTCAAAGGTATTGCAGAACCTAATTCGGCGAAACTGCTAGCTCCAGTCCACGCCAGCAGACCTGACACGAGCCAAACAGCCAGGCTGGCACCCACACTGTTGGTATTTGCTACGACGACTCCAGGGGATGAACTATTGATCTCGTTGAGTCTGAATGCCTGAAAAACGCGTTGATTCCCTTACAATATGCCGGAGCCAATCTTGTCCATGAATGTCAGTCATGGATCCGGGCCAAGGTTTTGCGGAAACAGATACCTGTAGTCCAATAATCAAAGCAACCCCTACATTGCATCCTAGTTACATCTCATCGATTTAGACAATAATACCATTGTTACTTACCATTGACCAAACTGATGCTTTTCTCCCCGTTCTCATCATGCGCGTTATCTGGATCGCTCAAACTCGTGCTGAGAGGTAGAAGGTCATGCTGGAAATTGAACCCCGAGATAGAAAACGAACGACCTCGGCTGGGTGGGGCAACAGGTCCGTCGGAGAGTTCGAGAGCTCTCAAGGAATCCTCCGAATCACGCTCGTGGGACCGCTGAGAGGGTGACGCCGGGTAGGAATCGTCAAGTGGAGATTTGAGCACGACGTATGATGCATCTCGCGACAGGCTGTTCATGTAGTTGGGTTAGAATGGAAAAGAAACAGCAAAGAAAAACGAGTCGCAAGTCGGTGGCAGTTCAGTGCATGGACTTCTAACGTGACTGATGGACGCATAATTACGGTGGCCAGGGAGTCCATGGTCTAATTTCGAATTTTTTTGGCGATTTCGCGTTCGAGCCTCACACAAATCACATTTCGCGCATCACATTTCGAGCAATCTAAGCTACTATACGTTGATATAAGACGGTATACTGAATTTGTAGTCCTTTTTTCTGGTCCCTATGACCTGGATGGTACTCGGACAGCCGTAAAGATGAGGTTTGTTGACAATAAGCATGCGCTCATATGAAACTCTGGTATTAGACAGGTAGTTACATGAGGTTATCCGATAGATGGAGGTACTATGCGTGAGTGTGTACTACCAGGGAAGTTTAGGATATAGGACAGTATAGTCAAATGTACAAGCAAGCCGGCGAGCGCGTATGGATATTGCTATTGCAAGGCTAAGTCGCCAGAGTAGTGCTTCTGAATTCTCAGTTCAGACACAGAAATAAGAGATCCATATACAAATCGTAGCATAGAATGGATTGTGATGCTGACTTGATGCTGACGCGCTGACGGTCCACTAAGTACCCGACTGGATGAAGTAGGGATGCGGTTACCGGTAGGTCAAGGCAAGACCACAAGGTCACTTTCTTCTGCTTGGAAAAAATAATAGCAGACCAGCTCCCCTGTGGTTTTCAACACGCGAATTCGAGCTTTGTGTTAGCTGAGAAACGAATCGAAGATACCAGCACCGGCGACATACCTAAGGGCCTCTTCTCCTCGACTGCTCTGTCAATACCGCTCCGTGGCTGCGCTTTGCTGTGCTATGCCCTTTCTGGATAGATGGATGGTGCCAGTCTCGTACAGGAATGCATGAGAACGATAATATATTGGCCTGCAGCAAGCCTCAAGCTGCATGATATCGATGTGGTGCGACTCGGATGACTAATCCAGATCCTGAGTTCCTTTACTTACTCGACATTTGGGGCCCATTTGAAGCATATTATACCTTCCTAGGGAGCTAGGATGAGTAGAATGTATGTAGAAATAGCTTAGGTTGCTCGAAATGTGGTGCACGAAATGTGATTTGTGTGAGACTCGAACGCGAAACCGCCAAAAAAATTCAAAATTAGACCATGGACTCCCTGGCCACCGTACATAATTATATTTGTTTCTGCTTGCGGCTACGTGCGTCGTGCAAGGTCAAGAAATATCCGATAACTGCTACATTTTTTGTACAATTTGTACGATACTAAGCATGTTGATATGATCTGGAGAATGCGACACGCAAATACAAGAGTCTCCATGCGAGAAGAAGACGGCGAACCCAACGTGAGTGATCATTTTGAGAGAGTGAAGTCGGCACTCGGACGCCACGTCGCTATGGCGCGTCTAGTACCATAGCACTGTAGCTATATCGTGGTAGCATCCAGGAGTACGATATACTGTGGATGTTGTCTCGAGATAACTCAAATGGGCGGTACAGATTCCAGTATAGCTTGCGCCACTACGGCATGTATATCAGTGCATCGATCCTGACACCCCTCGATGCACTATTGAGGATCATCAGATACTTTGAGCTTCAAGGAGATGAATGCACTTGCCTGTAGAACTTCTTGAGACTTCATTTGTCCAGATTGCCAAACGCTCGTTATTGTGCCTAAAGCGGGCATGCACGCTAGAACCAGGCTACCGTTGGATGCGCGAGCTTCCTCCTCTGTAGGATCTAACCAGACCTCCTTCCCTACCACACACTTACAGGACCGTGAGGGATAAAACGAGGACATATTACGGAAAGACTTACAGCAGCGCAAGACGTGACAAGACCAAGCATCTCTATACCAGCATCAGCAAGAGCAGTACTGGCCGCCACAGATCCAGAAGCTACGCAGCCCTCAATTCCATCGGTCTCGATTATAGTGAGAAAGATGTCGATAGTCGATTTTGGTAGTAGCTCTAGTCGCACTGACGATACGATTGCTTGATGAATGGCCACGGCTATTGATCTATCCTCTGCATCCTGATGACAGACAAATCAGAACCAGAACGCGAATATTATAGAGGGAGAAGAAAGTACACGCATTGGTGCTCGTCTTCGCGGACACGAAAATGGAGCAAATTTGACTTCAACATTTAGCTTTCCGTTTTCACTGAAGCCTGTGTTTTTAGACTGACGGGGACCATAGCTACAGTCACAGAGAACGTCAAGACATGATATAGCATTTAAGAAGATGTAAATACGAACACAGCGCAAGCAATTTTCGTCCGTTCAGTCTCAATGTAAGCGGATCCGTTCGCCTGCGTAATCAGGCCAGGTTTCAGGACTGTTTCAGACAGTAACGAATGTGAGTAGAGTCCTAGAATCCATCGTGTGCAGTGGAGATCGCACATATTGGCCTGATGTCTGCTGAGGCTCGTCCTTTCCGAGGTTTTCCAGGAAGCCAATGTAGCGGATCTTGGGCATCTTCTGCCTTGAATATAGGTGTAAAACTCTCTTCGGGTCCGTTAATCCGTCGTCTGTCGAAACCGCTCTGAGCCATGGTGGAACGTAGAAAACGCGTATTGAAACTCCGTCTGCTTTTCCATTTCGCGACTTGAACTCTTCCATGAAACTCTCATTCTCCCTTGCCGGTGCAAAGTCAAAACCAGTGGGCACCGCGCCCTCTCTCAAACGACCTGCTGCTTTCTCGATTGACGATGATGAACCTCTTGACGCTGCTCCCACATCTTCTAGTACTAATCTCAATGTAGCACCAAACAAGAAACTGGTTGCTCATAATGTGGAATCTTCCAAAGCGATGAGAAAGCGCATGGATGCGGAGAAGAAGGTGGATGAAACAGTATACGAATACGACGAAGTATGGGACAAGATGCAACTCGCGAAACTACGGCAGAAAGAAGCCAAAGAAGCGAACGCAAAAGAACGGAAAGTGCGTACGATTCATATATGTTTTCCCTTTGAATAAGACTAATGCAAATGGAGCAGCCCAAATACATTAACGGCCTCCTGACCTCTGCTGCAACACGAAAGCTCGATCATCTGCGTGCGGAGGAAAAGATGATGCAGATAGAGCGGGAGGCAGAAGGCGATGAATTCAAGGACAAGGAGGCTTTCGTGACACAGGCATACAAAGATCAGATGGCAGAGGTTCGAAGAGCGGAAGAGGAGGAGAAAAAGAGAGAAGGTATGTCCTCCTGTAACGCCGAGGCTTCACCGTTTGTTGACGCATTCTGTGTGTTGAATAGAATTGCAAAAGAAGAAGGGTGGTTCGTCGTCTGGCATGGCGCACTTCTATCGCAAACTGTTGGAGGAGTCCGAAGAGAAGCACGAGGCGACGGTAGCTGCTACTCAGAAGCCAACCATCGGACCACAGGGCCCCATACCCAACCTGACCATAACGAAACCACCCGACTTTACACCGAAGTCGGACTTAGAATTGGCAATGTTAGCACGAGAGAAAGGTAAAGAAGTCGAACTCAACGATGACAACCAGATCGTCGACAAACGCGATCTATTGGCCGCTGGACTAAACTTGTCTGCTCCAAATACTCGCCGGCTAGGACTTCTGGCCAATGGGAAATCGACAGCTGCAAGTGGCGCAGAAGGCCAAGTTCATCGAGCGGCGGGGACTGCTGCCAGCAGGAAGGAAATCAACGAGCGAAGGGCGAGGGAGATACAACAACAGTTGGAAGATGAACGCGAAAGAGTGGCGAAGGAGAAGGCAAGGGCTGAGCACGAAGCCACACAGAGAACTATTGCAAAACGCAACACCGAAGCGGACGTACAAAGTGCCCGAGAGCGTTACTTGCAAAGGAAGCGGCAGAAACTGAACGAGGACGCGTCGCAGGATCAGGATCCGACACCATCATGACAGTACTTCACCCGGAGGAGATAGTCGTTGAGGACACTTTTGTTTTGTATTACCAGATGTTTTGATTATTGCATTGCTATCCAATGGACAAATTTACATGGCTGTATAGTAAGAAAGTCCAGCATCTATACCACAAGCAAGCAAGGAATAAATTAACGCGTGTATGGTCGTGAAGTGGCGTAGCTATTGAGGGTCCATGAAAGTCGTTTGAAGTCTATTCTCCGGTATAGTAGGTACCACGGTATCGAATGCCTTCAGGACCATGCTGGTGGATGGTCTCTGATCAGGCTCGTCGCATAGCATGAGCTTGATGACTGGCATAAGCTCCGGTACATCGTATTCTGTTAACTAGTTGCACCTCAAGAAATTAGCACTGCGTCCTAGTTTTGACAGTAGCCAACGTACCTGCAATGCACGCAGCATTAGTATCGCCAATGCCCATACATCTATTTTGTATGGATCGGCAGGTTCTCCACGCTCGCATTCCGGTGGTACTTCCGTTCCCTTGTACCCACAAATTCGTGGACAATGTATG
The DNA here is from genome assembly GCA_009761415.1 of Sarcomyxa edulis. Lineage (NCBI taxonomy): Eukaryota > Fungi > Basidiomycota > Agaricomycetes > Agaricales > Mycenaceae > Sarcomyxa > Sarcomyxa edulis. The sequence goes on from QUOL01000007.1 coordinate 1,325,005, forward strand.
CCGTCAAACCGGCGACTAAGCTCAAAATCGATGTACGCATAATGACCGTTGTAGTCCGTCAGCATATTTCGTAAAGATATGTCGAGATGAGCGATGTGATGTTTGTGCATGAATACAGAATGCTATCGCACGTCAGTTGTGAAGCAAGATAAAGGGTGCATATCAGTTACTCACTTCGATGCCTTGACGCAATGCGCCAAGAAAGAGTTTCAAGGAGCAAGGTATACTGTCTCCAATGAGTTCTGAAGACCATTCTTCCATGACAATGAACGCCAAATCGTCCTCGGGGACTTCTATTAAGTCCAGTACCGCTGTGAACGTGATTGTAGGTATCGATCAGGAACGATATATTAAGATATGATACTCACGGATGCAATGGTTCATTGGATCATCTCGGAGCGGAGGCATCGACAGATATTGAATGACTTCGAACTCTCGACTAAGCAGGTGAACGGCTTTTACTATAATTTTCACCCCATCTACGATTGTTCTTCCTCGAAAAAGATTATCAGGCTTTGTGAACAGACAATCAGCTTGACGAGCTGAACAAAACAAGCGGTAAGTACTCACCAGGCCGGGATCCGGGCATAGTGCATCATCATCCTGGTCACCACATACGCGCGCGTATCCACAGTCTTTCAAGACGAACGCGTCTAGGTGGTGGGCGAGCAGATAGTCCTTCACGTCACCGTAGGTATCCAGATGGAATCCACGGCATTGTATGAGGTCTCGGTAATTTACCCAGTACGGCGTGATACGACGATTCACTTCTTCCTCGTCGAAGGATGATTGAGAAGACGATGAAGAGAATGATAGAGATTCGCTGTCAGAATCCCCGATGATGGTGTGCATTAATCAATAGAGATAACCGCTCTAACACGATGGGATGAACAGAGGAAGGAGATGCAAGAGCTGACCCGAGGAGAACGAAAATCGAGAAAAGAGGCTGGAGCGGATATTTGGTGGATCAAGCCCATCTTGAGCGTAATAAGGAGCATGGAGCACAACGGTCCTAAGAAGATGTCTCCGTATGGGTTAGCCGCCAGGAAAGAAAACCCTTTTGCAAACCAAGGTGTGTCCGAGCATCGCATTGTCATGCTTCAGTATCGGGACCGGCGAATGGCAACCGACATCGCTGGTCGAAAGATCATACCCGATAAAGCAAGATCGGAGTGACTCAAGAGTGAGTGGGGAAGTAACTTCTCAGGCCAGCGCACGGAGAACACGTATGTGAAATGGGTATGGCATCTGGAACGCAAGATTCTGAGAGATCTATTGAACTCAGCTTGGATTCAGCATCGAATAAGAACCTTACCTGGGTCTTAGATGGGCGTTATGACCCCATAGAACGACGCTAGATACCAGAAAAAGTCAGTAAAGGTGTCAATGACTATGGCCCGAGGTCGAAAGATAAGCCTCGATACGTCAGAAAGTTTGATCTGGCTGGTTCCTGCATGAGAGAAAGAAACTAGATTGGGGCAGTTCAAGGGCAGTTCCGTTCGCATTGAGTGACACGGCTCTGGGACAAAATGAACCTTCTTTGTTTGGGCTACTCTTTCTCGGTGACCACGTGTGTCTCGCGTGCCTTCAATTTCCGAGTCTTGCTCTTGCCTCTTCCCCACCATAACACCTCCATGGAACAAGGGACAAAGTCCAAAAAGACTGTATTTGTAGGAGGAATCGGTGACGATGTTGACGAGAGTGTAATCTACGAGAATTTCTCGACTTTTGGTACGCTTTCCCGAGGTATACCGTCTTGACTTTACTAATGTCTCTTTTGCTAGGTGACATTATAGAAGTACAACTGCCGTCGGCAGCTACGAATCCAAATCAACAAACCGGTCGGTGAATAGGTCTCTTTCCGACGAATATTGTTCTCACCCAGAATTAGAGGCTAAACATCGAGGTTTTGCGTTCGTAACTTTTGGATCATCTGCCGATGCGCAGGACGCAATCGACAACATGGATCTGAATGAAATGCGCGGAAGAGTTATCAAGGTGAACTTGGCTAGACCCATGAAAGGTCCAGTGCAACAGGGCGGAAATAGAGCTAGTGCGTATCCCACATATCCACACGATACAGCGAAATTAACGTATAATCACAGTCTGGGAGTCAGAAGAGTGGCTTCAACAAAATGCTAAGCCTTTAGCCCAAAGTGGAGGTTTGTGACCGTAAGTCCATCTTGGATAACTTACTCACGACTTTATTCCTATATATAGGAGTTCAAGCCCGCACGGCGAAACAGAATGACCAGGATACAGAAGAGGTAGCAGACCCTGATGATGAACCGATGGAAGAGTGACACATACATCAACATGTTGATGATACGTCGTCCACCTGATGTGCTACGACTCTCTTTAAGGTGTGTGCGTTCGCACACAGATTTCAAGCCTAACAACTACGCTGCCTAGTGAGGCTTATAGGTCCCAGTGCCTTGGTGTGGCGTACCCACGTCTGTACTTCCACCGTTACACCCCTGTATACATCTGTACGAAAACACTGCTTGAAATGGTAAAGCGCAAACGGAAAATAACAAACTGAAGGAACTGAAGGAACATGCAGTTCGCCGACTGGAAGTTTCCTTACTCGTGAATCTAGCCATATGCGTGATGCGTATGTACGATACCTGGCCTTTGAGACCTTCGGTCGTTCTTATCAACTTCAAGATAGTAAATAGTAAAATTACATATTCTATTCTCACCACAAACTTCGCGTAAGTATAGAGCACCGGTATATATGTACATGTCTAGAATTCTTTCGTCTGATTGATATCTGATTCTTCAAACTGTGCTCGGGCGCGCTTTATATCTTCTTGCATGAAGAGTAGTTCTTCCATCCGGGCGAGTTTTTTGGCATCGGCTGGTCGTGATAACGCACGACGCAAGTCCTCGATTGAAAGACGGCTTTTCCGTGTAGGAGCACCTGCCGATTGACACTGATACACGATGAAAGGTCAAATTGTTTCAGAAAGAAGCGAGCGAGAACAGAATGACGCACCACATCAGTGATGAATTCTACCAGGATCTCTTCCATCACATTGACAGTATCATTGGCTGGGTTACGGTCATCCCCGAAGCCGTACATTAGATTTTTCACTGCACTCGGGACATTTAGTGAATGGCTATAGGCCCTTATAGACCACAAGTACTCACGTTCTTTCGTGAATAAACCCTTGAAGTTGGATTGTTTCCGCGACCCACGTCCAGTCGCACCGCCAGTAGAAGCAGCAGTGACACTTTCTCTCAGATAGCTTGGTGTATATGATGTGAAAGTCGTAGAACGCTGAGGAGCAGGTGGGATGGTAGATGTCGACGCTCCTTGCACGGTTACCTGAGGTTGTGTGGCCTGTACAGGTGGCCTAGGTACTGTAGATTGGGGGTGCTGCTGCTGAGGTACATAGCTGTATTGGTACGGCCATCCATAGCCAGTGACTCCTGTCTGATATGGTCCTGGTGCTGCATAATGATTGGGATACCCTTGTTGCGTCTGAGGATGTGGATGACCGTAAGGCCCGGGCGCAGGAGGATGGTATGCACCGTACGGATAGGTCGCAGAAGTAGGTGGCTGCTGCTGATTTCCAGGCTGGGTATAATGTGGGTAGGACATGAGGGAGGAGGGCAATCGTTCTTACAAGAAGAGCGTAGATTCGATGAACTTCCAAGTCCAAGTCGCGTGCCACGTTCCTTATTTGGCTTATCCCGAGTCCCGACACAACCTTGTCCGACGAATTCGAAAGCCTTGAACACGTCCATGCCACTCAAATGCCACTCCAGTCTTCACTGGCATCGAGATAGATAATGATGCACTCATATAAGAGTACAGGTATTGCAGAATTTTCTTCTACTCCATTCACTGCACGCTAGGATTGTTACATCGATGACCTTCGTTGTACAGACTAAACTATTCCGGCATCCGAGTCGGGCAGGGCCATTGATGTCGCTCAGGCTGGCGAAAAATCTAGCTGCGTTCTCCAACCTATTTTCGAACTTTTGGAACCCCTCCTCGATGAAGTTTTGGCCTCTCAAACTCTCCATGACCTGGCCGGCATCGGCCATGCATTGCTCCTGATTAGAGAGTTTGCGGTAAGCCATTGGGTGGCTTTTGGTTGTTGCGGAAAGCCGCCGGATGGCTCCGCTCACTAGCCTAATCGAGTAATTGAGATCCCCGAGCGTCGCCCGAGGGACGTTCAGGTATACTCAACGCAGGCTCGTCAATTCACTCGTAACTTCGAGTGGTGCTCATCACCTCAGACTCCAAAATATGGACCTCACACATAGATTTCACGCATCCAGAAACATACCCATAATATATTTGATACGTACTGAAGGACATAGACTAGAAAGCAGTACAGAGTGATTTAAGTACGAAGGACGGGGAAAACATCAACATAGATGGGAGAACACTGGGTAATCGTAATAGTTCAGAAGGTGGTGAGAAAACTGTCCTTCGCCATCATGGTAGATCCAGCTATTGTCCAGGAAAACCATCTTGTTTCGCGTGCCAGGTCAGAACGGTAGCCTTCCGATGGGGAAGTATGGACCTGGAAGATGATCTATGCTTGGTTCGTGATGGATTAGAGATGAAATGGAATTGAGGTATTCATTCGATGAAGAGGAATAGGACTACGAAAGAGGGTAAAGCCATTGAAAATCGCAAGCGAAAACCGGCCATGGGTGGCTTTCGCAAACTCTCTAATGTACTGGCATTTGGAGAACTTTTGGACCGAAGGCAGCAGCCTGTACGGTGATTTGCTAGACGAATGTCTTTTGTGTCTCTCTCATGAACAGACTCACCGATAGCTAGTGCATCATAAAGGTATTTCCCGGTTTTCAGAACGTAAGATCAGTATTGGACCTGATCTCTTTTCTATCCAAGGGCGGCGCACGTGCAATCTCTTCATCGCTCTTGCATCTCAGTATCGACATCCTCGATGTTAGAGATACCGGCAAGTTGACAATGATGCGCAGTCCCAACGGTTGTAGACAAGAACGAGCATTCTCGATCTAATGAACATGCGACATCATCTGTATGCATTTGGGTTGACCTTTCAAACCCCTCGAAAACAACACTGAAGGACTAAGCTCATCTATCATAGGATCAAACGTTCCCAGGTCTTTTCTAGCGGCTTCCAGATATTTGGGGAACGATCGAGTTTAGTGATGGTGTACTACCGTTCGACCTCGTCGCACCCAAGCCGACGGGAGGCACTCAGAATCACAGGAAAAGTCGAGACAATGTGCCATGCCTGGGAGAGAACGCCTGAATGCATCAGAGTTCTTGCTAATGATGGATGACTTGTAGATCACGCTAATCCCTTGTTAGTTCCGTCTAGACGATAGAGTGTTGATAGAGTGTTACTGATGCGGGCGCTTTCTGTACCCGTGACTAGGTATTATTGGAGGCTTGAGGAATACCTCGTGAATCCTGACCGAGTCACTTTCCATCTGAGTGCTAGTACACTGGAGAGACGCTGACATCAAAGACGGAGGACATGAGAGACGCGAAGGTGCCGGAGACCAGCGGAGACCGGAAGTTTCCTTTTTCATTCACCGCGGCCTAGTCTCCGATCGCGACTTCGTTCGGCCAATTGTGTGCAGCCGTCTCTGACTGTTTTCGGCGACAAAGGTGTTCAGCTCTACTGACGGGGTCAATAGAATCAATAATCTGGCCATCAAAGTATTTTAGCATTACCTCGACATATATCCACAAGGCGACCATGGGTATCACTGTCCGGCGGAGCTATTTTCCTTACTGGCAGCTAGGCTCTCTTTCTTCCCCTCACCCATCCATTGAGCACTCCTGGTAGTACTCGAGGAGTCCTTGCCTTACATTCTTTACCATCATGTCAGATAATCCCGCCGAAATCTATGGCCCGTCTCTTATTGGTGAGTGCGGACATCGTGTTTTTCGATTGGTGAAAACGCAGGATTGACCAGAGCTTGATAGGCCTTATGTTTTGTTGCGTGTAAGTGGACCTCTTGACTGCCTGTATTGTGCTCACCTTCGTACAGTCTGTATGGAGTGACCATGGCCCAGACTGTGTATTATTACCGATCATATCTGTCGGACCCACTGTACCTCAAGATTATGGTAAGTCTGGCAGATTGCAGTCGTCATCGTACTAATCACAGAGCTACACCTCTTGAAGGTCGGAGTGTGCATGCAAGTCATCCTCTTCTCGTCTTTGCGCAGCATTGATAACGATCGTGCGCCCTATACAGGTTCTTGGACACAGCACATATCGCCCTCATCTGTGAAACATTACACTTCTGGTATATACCATGTAAGATGCCAGAGAATTATGGCGGTTTACCCCTCTTCCAATTGTACGCTTTCTATGCATTTGTTCCGCCTTCCTCCGCTCATTTCTTCTCCGACTTAGGAGCTTCGGGGTGAGCATGGCTTGTCATTACATTACTCTTCTAAACTCACCTTTGGTCGCCTCGTAGACCTCAGTGCTGATCACGGTAAGTTTCGTTTTAACACGTTCGAGATCTCAACTCATTTTGTTATTTCTCTCTCAGTACGCTTTAACGAGCATAGTTCAAGGGTTCGTCTTAAGAGACCCGCTCTCTCGCAAAGTCACTTACCGTTGCTCCGTCTAGGTTCTACATCCGAAGAGTCTATATTCGTAAGGAACAATGGCTTACAATTCGCTCAAGTTTCTAACCCTGAAGTGTTCAGTTTCGAATCGGAATGTGTGGATCACCGGAATCCTTGTGAGTGACATTCCCCCATTCGTTTTATTGTTATCACTACTGAACGATGTCTAGATGGCTCTATCAAGTATTCAACTAAGTAAGCTGTCCCCGAGTTTTTGGAGTGATGTACCTACTGACATGGTTGGTCAGTCGGAGGATTAGGTGAGCTCTGTCGGCCCCTCACATCGTGCACCTTATTAATTCTAGCCGTTGTCAAGTTTTGACCGTCGACTTGTGAGCCCTGTGGAACATCTGCATTATCTAGTTGTGCTCACCACAGGTCTCAAAGATTCATCGATACACGAATTGCTTCCATTCACGGCCGAGTTAGCCAAGTCAGCACCTAGAGCTCTCCTTTCGAGCATTGCATATCTCAACGCGACGTCTTTGCTTCAGATTGGTGGTAGCCTCGAGCTTGTTTCTACGACAGTATGCGACCTAACGATTTCAGCGGCTCTGGTTTACTTCTTGCGGAAGTCGCGAACAGGATTTAGCGGGTAAGAGCTTGCCTGGCGACGTCGTACTCAATATTCATAACCTGACAATTACCTTCCACACAGAACCGAAAATTTGATCAACAGACTTATAATATTCTCTGTGAACGTTGGTTTCTTCACTAGGTATGTTGGAGCCATGCATCCTCACTAAGGAGCTTTCTGATGCCTGGCTTCAGTGTCATTGCTGTGTGCAACTTGGTTCTCGTAAGGGACACCTTTTCCTTGCATCTGTGCATATAATCAAGGATGCTCTCCTTTGTTTTAGTGGCTGGCCCTGCCCACGAACTTTATTTTTGCTGCATGTGAGTGCCATTACCTCGATACCGACTGCACTGTAGCTGACTCGTGTCATAGTCCACATCATCATCAGTAAATGTAAGTACTCTTCACCTAGTATCGTCATGACGAAACTGACGGCTCAAATCAGTCTACGTGAACTCGTTGCTTGTATCGTGAGCATTTTGACCGCCCTGTTGCCTTGCGTACCTGATATATATATTCACAGGTTAAACTCGCGAAAAACAATGAGGCAAGCTCTGCAAAACTCGCGCGATGCTGTGTCTATACCCTCCAGGGAACTACAAGGTAGCTTGTACAACATCTCGTCCGTCAAATTTTTTTGGCTCACACACTAGTGCCAGCTAGTCTAGTATTACTTTCTGCTGTAAGTACAGCAAAGGTCAAGTGTATGATTGCCCATAGAATTGTACTTCAAGTCTAGTATTACTATGGGCCAAAGTAATACATATATGTTTTACTTGTGGTTCGACTTTTGGTTAGTTTTACTTCTTTTTAACTTCACTGGTTTGCTTACTTTGGCTGGTGGCTTACCTTGAGCTGGTATTACTTGAGTATTACTTGATTGCTGAGATATACTCTGATGCTTATTACTTGGGTTTAACTTGGATTCCATTTGAATATCACTTGGGAATAGTATTACTACCCTTTTACTTGCCATTTTTACTTGGATATCACTTGGGTGGCAGGGTGCTTATTACTTGGGTATCACTTGGATATCACTGGGGGACAGTTTTACTTGCCATTTTACTTGGATATCACTTGGGTGGCAGGGTGCTTATTACTTGGGTATCACTTGGATATCACTGGGGGACAGTTTTACTTGCCATTTTACTTGGATATCACTTGGGTGGCAGGGTGCTTATTACTTGGGTATCACTTGGATATCACTGGGGGACAGTTTTACTTGCCATTTTACTTGGATATCACTTGGGTGGCAGGGTGCTTATTACTTGGATATTACTTGGATATCACTGGGGGACAGTTTTACTTGCCATTTTACTTGGATATCACTTGGGTGGCAGGGTGCTTATTACTTGGATATTACTTGGATATCACTGGGGGACAGTTTTACTTGCCATTTTACTTGGATATCACTTGGGTGGCAGGGTGCTTTTCACTTGGATATTACTTGGATATCACTGGGGGACAGTTTTACTTGCCATTTTACTTGGATATCACTTGGGTGGCAGGGTGCTTATTACTTGGATATTACTTGGATATCACTGGGGGACAGTTTTACTTGCCATTTCACTTGGATTTCACTTGGGTGGCAGGGTGCTTATTACTTGGGTATCACTTGGGAATAGTAATACCGCACTTTTACTTGCCATTTCACTTGGATTTCACTTGGGTGGCAGGGTGCTTATTACTTGGATATTACTTGGATATCACTGGGGGACAGTTTTACTACTCTTTTACTTGCCATTTCACTTGGATTTCACTTGGGTGGCAGGGTGCTTATTACTTGGGTATCACTTGGATATCACTGGGGGACAGTTTTACTTGCCATTTCACTTGGATTTCACTTGGGTGGTAGGGTGCTTATTACTTGGATATTACTTGGAAATAGTAATACCGCACTTTTACTTGCTATTTTACTTTGAATTCACTTGGGTGGCAGCGCACTTATTACTCGTGAAAATATATATTTACTTACTTCGATGGCGGACCTGTCCGCCGGACCGTTCGTGACTTTGATGCACCCTTTATACCTGGTACTGGCCTGGGGAGACTGCGATACATGTAAACTACTTGTAAGGAGACAGTTCATCATCTACGCCTACGCCGTCACCCTCCATCTCGTCATCGTCACTCTCCACCTCGTCATCATCTTCCCCATCGTCATCATCCCGCTCTTCGCCTCGTTGCCTAAATTCCTCTTCCAGCCTACGACCGTCGTCCTGATCAATATCCATCATATCCCTGATATTCGAGAAATCGGTGCCATTCCCCTCCACACGAGAATCCCCGAGTTCCCGAATCAAGCTTTCGAACAATGTGCGATGCTGACCTTTCCAAGCGCGTAGGGCAGGCATTGATGCCCGATTCTTTGCGTGAGCGAGATATTGTTGTGGCCACGCCATGGGGAGTTGGGCAACGTTGAGAATGGGGTACCAGAGGTATGCGAAAGATTTTGCGAGGTCATCCAGAAGTGTAGCTTGTCGTTGGGCGTATGCATCGAGACCCTGCTGGATATCGCCACGAGTGTCGGTGCGAGGATTGCTCGGGGAGCGCCAGGAGTTCGCTCTCCAAGCAAGAAAAGCCAAGACCCTTCGCATCTCCTCAACAACGAGTTCAACTTCCTCTTGCCATCGATGAGCTCGTGCCTGAGCTTTAGCCCATTCGACGCGCAGGCCTTCAGTCAAAAAAACAATTAGATAGCTGAACATTGAGCTAAAGAGGTTGCGTACCTTCCGATATCTCAAATTCATCACCGTTCTCCTGCGGAACCGACGCTGTGAGCCATATCCAACTTGGAGCCCTCCTCCCTTCGCTTCTCTCGTCGTCCATTCGTACAGGTCCTCGGACATCCTCAGCATGAAGAACCTTCAATCGAATCTGCCAATCACCCGAAGGATCCAATTTCAGGAGAGCATTGCGTGCGGCACGGTAGCGAGCAGCGAAGAGATGGGTCTTTGCAACAAGTCGGGTGAGGAGGGAACGAGCACGCGTGTTGGCTCTTTGACCAGTGCCCGAAACATGTATTTTCTTGTAGTTGAAAACTCCGGTTGTAATACGAAGCTGCCGTCGAAGGGCCCCGAGTGAGTCATCGGCCTCTGCAAGCCGAAGACGCCGTTCCTTCTCCAAAAGCCCGGAAACACATCCTGTCGCCCACATTCCTGCAGGCATACTAGACGGTAGCCACAACTCCGTCGACTCAGCTTTCTCGGAGGAATCGGAGTCGACCATTGCACTGGTGCGATTGGGGGTCGTCTGTCTGAGCTGGGTGATGCCGGGCATGTACAATGGTTGGATAGAACGCCATGTCTCGATTCGACGAGCGAGGGTGGTGCGTTGGTCGTTTATGGACTTGGCTTGGGAAGTCTCGTGCTTAGAGTTGACATTCTTCGCCCGGGATTGAAGCACTCGTCTGTGTGGATGGTATGGGATTGAGAACTTGAACCTACAAAAATGATAATGAAACTCACTGTTGTTGTTCGAGATCAAGGCCCATACTGATGAAAGTACTGGCTGTAGTCTCATGCACGGGCATAGAGTCTTCCCTAGCATCCACGCGTTCTTCGGCATCCATCTGTTCTTTGACGTCTTTCATTGTCGTTCCTGTGCAAGATGTTCAATGAGACACAGATGCAAAACGAAGAAAGAATGGCTACTTACGATACATCGTCTCCTCAAAGGGATTTGGCTGACTCGGGTCCTCCTGCCACTTCGCCACCATGTCTTCCCATTCGGCGATGGTCTCGCTGGGGAATGTGGCCGTAATAGCTTTGAGTAGAGCCGCGTGTTTTTTGCTCATCGGAATCGCCTCGGTTAACTTTGATAAAAGATGTCTTCCTGCATATCTCTGGATGAGTCTAGTTCTCGAGAGACACAGAAAGAACATACCCATCCCCACCACTTTTCGCCAGTTCCAAGCACCCCAATGATCATCGAGGGTATCGTGTCGAGTACCGGGTGCCATGAGTTGAGTACTCATAGCAACAGGATTGATGTGAGACCACTCTCGTTCAACTCCTTCTCCGTCAGTCCGCCCCATCCAACGTCGGAAATTGAGAGACCAGCGGCTTTGACAAGATTCGCCATGAGCGTAGATGTGAAATTTTGGGATTACCATATCCAGGTGGATTCTTCGTGGGTCAAACTGCATCCTCTCTGGGAAAGCCCGCATCCGGTTATAGAAATTTTTGCTGAACTGGCATGCGATGTCGTACGAGACGACAAGCATCGCGATGCACGTTCCAATGAGTGTCGAAAGTAGTACATAATCCATATTAACATATCTAGCGCACGATGAATGATACTAGTGCGAGTTCAGTGTCAACAACTTACTTCTCTCCCTTTTGAAGATCTGCGGCACTGTTTTTGCCAACAAAGGTATGACGAGCACACACGACATTCCCGACGCCATTCACAAGACAGTCTTTAGAAAAACGGGTGTTAGCATGATCGACAGCATGCAGTCCAGAGTCACACGTGTTGATCTGGTATTGAAACGCCGGATCAGAGACAGAATGATGCGGTGTAGGACACAATTACCTCTTCCTGGTCCCCATATTTAGCGATGAGAGCTTGGAAATCGGATTCGTTGACAAAATAAGACCATCCTGGTCCTAACTCCTGGTCCTTCTTGATTCCACGGTCTTTGAGCTTCAAACGAAAATTTCCGTCCATTGCTAAAAACAGAGTATATATCCATCTGTATGAGAAAATTTGTCATGGCGTGCCTGGAGATCGACAAAAAACACATACGCCTTCGATTTAGGAGCCGAAGCCCAATCATCTGGGAGGTTGCGACCTGGATGGGGACAAGCAGGACAAAGGACCGCCAGCGCGCCTTGGGGTGTCTTATCAATCGGAACTGCATCATGTCCTCGACCCGCTCGCTTGAGCATCTTCAGATGTCGCCATCGCCGTACAGCCTGTAGAAACTCGTTGTAACGTTTCTGGCGTGATGTACCTTTGTAAGAAAAAGAAGAGAAAGAGATTATAGAGTACGTACGGGAGGTGTATGCATTCCGGTGTTGTCCGTCGTATGAACAAGAGCATTGTAGAAATCCCATGCCGTAGTCTTCCCTTGCAAAGTAAGATGATGAAAGTGTTCGAGAACGGAAAACGTGAAGGCGGTTTGGGGGCGTGCGACACTTGCAGGGAACCATGACGCTCGAAGTAGTTGGTTGCCGTAGGACCACCCTCCAGATGAATGCCCACAGTCGCAATACGAGACATTGACATGATGGACACCATTCGTGTGAATGAGCACCAAGGGCCGTGTGAAAGTTCTTGGCATTGTGCACGGTCCTCCATTGTGGCCAAGCTGTAAAGCTAAGCCCAAGTCGTTCAACGATGTATCGACCCAGAATTCACCGCTCCACTTCTAGAGAATACGATGTTAGAATAACGAAAAGGAACTCAGAGAGAAAAGATCACCTTGACACGATGCAGGGGCAAGCGTGTGTGGGTTGACAGAAGGCACGACTCGCACAGAAATGGTGGGCCCCAACATTCAACGCACTTGTACTCGCCGTCTTCGGCATGGCACTCAGTACACGTTCGATCGGTATGAAGATTTCCCCAGCCTTCATGGCGCAGAAGCTCGTCGAGCTGCGTGGCACGAAATGCTAGCCAATCCTCGGTTATTTTGACCTGATGAGGATAGTAGATTAGTATATCGTTCAAAATAAGACGGCTGGGGGAGTTCTCACTCGTGAAGGTTTCCGAGATGTCTCATTGGCAGAACCAGTATCCAACCTATCTACTTCCACCCTTTTCTGAACTTGACCTTCGAAAAAACTGAAATCGAGTGCATCGTCTGAGGGAGCAGCAAGATATTCGGGTGCCGACTCGATGATATTCCACTCCTCGTTAGAGATATCCACTTGAGAGGCAGTTGTTTGAGCTCCAAGACGGCCACTTGAAAGACGATCGATCGTGATGCTTCGTCCCGTTACAAATGACGATGCACCAGCTGAGGGAGTTTGGATTTCGGGTGCTCGATGTATCTCAAAGGACGCAGCATGAGGATCGACGGTACGTTTGCGCTTGCTCATGAAGATGTTATTAGGCTTGAAAGGTTGTGACAGGACAAGAGTGGTAAGATGAGAGCGATGATGGTCTTTATAATTGGTGGATGTCGGTAGATGGGACTTTGTGCAGAAATTAGAGAGTCGTTCCACAAGATCTGTGAGTAAACTGGTAAGTCTTGCAACTATAATGCTATACTATGGTCCCGGTGTGTTGGACTTACTTGATAAAGCCCTGGTCAGGACAGGACTGTTCACACTGGTGAGAATGAACGGCAAACATGTGAGAGGATGTCGAGGAGCCGGTTTCTCGATCAGAGCGAAATCGCAAAATCTGCGACTTGCAGCTTCAAGGCAGCGCGCACAACTTGAAGTGATCTCAATTATCAGTGAGAACAGGACTTAGATTTGCCAGGAACTAGCCCAATAGGAAAATCGCCTTGAGATGGTGGGTTTGGACAACATAATCGCGATATAAATGAGATCTACATATTCAATACACAGACAGAGGCAGATATCTGTAAGTTTCGACCACTTCTCGAAAGTCGCGCCTTCAACAACTTCGACTTTCGAGCTTGATACAAAGCTACGAGACTGCTGAATATCACACTAGCACTACATCAGCAAACTCAGATTTTTCGTGTAGCAGACCCCTTTTTTCTGTAGACATACCATAGATACTCATAGGGCTTACAGAGTGCTATAGAAATTGTGAGAGTCTGTGTAGCGCAGCGTAAATCTACATAGATGACTGCAGACTCTATGTAGACATCAATGCTATCTACGGGTGCCTACGTAGAGCTGCGCACCACAGCTCATTGATAAGTGTATTTTTTCTTGATATTTTCAGTACTTCGGAATACTCATATATTTTTCGAGGGAGGACATACGAAAATCAAACTAAATTACATCATACTTTTGGAAATGTATAGCATAGAAAAGTTCCTTGGTGAAATACTTGTTCAGATAGAGCTCCGAACTAAAATGCATGCTATTCTCCTTCGTCAGACGTGGATCCGCTTTCGCGGCATTGACAGGGGTGAGATCGACGAGCTCGCGTACTTGGTGTAAAGGCACGATGTCACCTATAATGGTCGTGTCCACACGCCGGCTACGCTTCAGGACAGGAAAACCGGTGACAGGATCAGGATACGGTCCTTTACGTGTAGGCGAGATGCGAGGGTTGAGTTGCGGAACGATGTCGAAGCGCTGAATATAAGTGAGAAAATGATCAGGCCCAAGAGCCCCAGAGCGGGAACGGCCCTTTCGAGGAACGATACGAAAGATAATCTTGAGCTGGCCGACAAAATGCCCTGTCAAACAAGATAATAAATATGCTGGAAAAGATGCCACTATGGGTGCTACTCACCTGCTAAACCGCTCTGTGGCCACTGTAAAGTCGGATCAGTATTGACGATCACAGGGTCGCAACGTCCGAAAGACCATCCTGTGGGATCGGAGGGGGGAGACGCATTGATCGTTTTCGGAGGAAGGATGCTATAGGGCTCGTGATACTCTTTGACTTGAATTCGAACCTTCTTCCAAACTTGGAGTAAATCGAACGGTAATTCACAGTTACCAGATGCGATGCGGCGGCCACCGACGGAAAAAACTTTCGTCCCATCTTTGATGTTTTGGAGGTAGTCTGCAAGAGCAGGGCGTAGGTCAGAAATGCCATATTTTGTCGCGATCTCGTCAATTGGGAGACTTTTAAATGATGGATCACGCGTGAGATGGAATGCCGCGTTCGGACTGGCGAACGTTCGATAGGGGAAGTGGGCATGGGGTTCTTCTCCACGCAGAAGACGTTCGGCTTCGAGGAAATAATTGCAGAAGATGCGGGTGGGTCCGGCTAAGGAAGAGACTGGCTCTATGTGAGCAAGCAGTGCGTTTGTTGAGCTAATGCAGTGAAGTTGGTCTCTGTCTCTGTCTTCGTATTCATCATCGGAATCTACGTCTCCATTGTCGGGTAGTCGGAAGTCTACCTGCGCATCGACCATGGATGTCGCGAGATCGAAACGGCGTATCTTGTCCAGCCGGTCCAGATACCGGCATATCTGGGTTTTGTAGTTCTGATTGTTACTAGCACGAGCCGGGTCTTTGATTTCGGTGATGTGTGCATTCTCGGTCCGGTCTGCAGACCATTGGATGGGGGCTCCATTTGCACGGATATTAGCGGTGACACTCTGCATGAATTCGAGCTTCGGTATGTACCAATTCTGAATTGGCCGATTACCCTTTCCTACGCGGGCACGCGCATCAAGAATTGACTGTTTGTGATCATGAAAACTCTTGAGCGCGGAATCTATTTGAGAACAGACGTCCTCGGAGATTCGTGGGGCCTGAGAAAGATAGCGGAAGTCCATCAAAGAGCGAATGGCGATGACAAAGTCAGCCGGAACAGCACCAGCAATGACGGCAACAATATATCGCTGAATGTCACGGTGTTCACGGCCAGTGACCTGCTTCAGCTTCGAGATTCCTTCTTTGAAGTGTCGAAATCCTGTGTGGGGACAAAGAATGATGAAACGAAAGTCGATTTCGTCGGCACCAACAGCATAGATGCACCACTTGGCGTCGTGATCCCAAAAAAACTTGTGCCAGTGATGAAGAGGTTCCGGCGTCAAGAAGAGAGCTGGCTCGGACAAGTACCAGTCCCTCCAGAAGAGTAAATGGACACCGTTTAGGCCGATCTTCTTTGCAGCCTTTACGAACGCCTCGAAATCATCCCAAGGATCATACTGCTCAAGAAGGGCGGCGATTTGAGCAAGCGTCGTAGATGCTGTACGTGGCTCATGTCGAAACGAATCGCCGAATTGCTTATACGAGGCCATTGTAACGGACGATGTCTTTCCAGCGACTCCGGAAAGCATGGTAGATTCTGGAGTGTCTATTATACAAGACGCTAATGGGGTATGACAGCGACGAAGGCTGCCAAGAGGATCTGACATCATGACACCGATACGCGCGGCGATTTTGAGCGGATTGAGAACGAAGTCGAAACACTCGTGAATGAGGCGGTTCTCGAGGACTCCGCGGATACTTTTGACCTTGTAGATGAATTTCGGAACAGGTATAAGGGCGAGGAGAAGAAACGCGTGAAATGAAGCTTTCAAGCGGAAATCCATGAGGAAATTGGCAAGGCTGATAAGAAGAGGATGCGCGACACGATCACCAGTCATAGCAGAGATTGTGGTCTTGTCAGAGGAGATGATAGTTCCAAGAAGGGTAGAGTCTGGGGGTAGTTTATCCTGTATTCGATTGATGAGTAAATATACCAACTCGATGATGGCAAACATACCTGTATATTCCATGCGGCATCTCCAGTGAGCCACTCACCATATACCCGCATCAATTTCTCGGCAGTTTCGAAGACGCGTAGCGGAGAAAATTCGAGATAGTCTTTCATGAGTGGACTTTGTAGTAACGACTTTACACATTCAACTGAGTCACGATAGAATAGTTTTACGGGGTTTTTGGTTGGGTAGACTGTCTTCCATGGTTTACACTTCCATTCGGGACCCTTAGGAAGCATTTCCGCACGGTTTCGAAGGTCTTTTGACGTGGCAAAAGAGAGATCGAGTTGACGGATCTAAGAAAAATAAGTGTGTTGTATCGCGAGTGGGAAAACTTGAAACATACCATGTTCAGAGAGAGAAACGTATCGATGGATTTCATACTCAAGGAGGAACGAAGCAAAAACGAGGCTAGCTGCCATTCGTCTCGGGAGGTGAAAGGATAGTACGGAAGTTCACTCCGTTCTTTAGCATACATATCCGCCCCAAAGTCGTCCATAAAGGTCGTTCCTTGTCCCAGAACCTTCCCAGCAGTAGGATGTACCTCGATATGAGGTGATGTGGAGAAACGTGTCGATGGATTGTTGCGAATGGGTGACTGGTTATCGAGATCCATCGGACTCAACGGTGGAGAATCACGACCGTTGCTACTTCTGGAGGATTCAGATGGCTCTCTTTGAGAGCTGGAAGGGCGGTCTTGACCTTTACGAGACTGAGCCCGGAAGGTCGAAAGAGTGTCTGAGATGGTAACGAGTTCTTCGGTAAAGGTGGTGCAAGCAGAGAGAGGCTGGTTCATATGCCGAAGAACACTGCTTTCAGATGCGAATTTTTTCCCGCATCTTGGGCAGCGAGCCATTGCTGAAGGTGAAGGCTTGAGACCGAGGGCCTTGAGGGACACGAGGAGATCAAGACGATAAGAGAGAAGGTGCCGGCGGCAATTGCCGGCGCTCATCATCACCGTCGAATTGCCGATATTGTTCACACGTCCCCTTCATCGTCTCTTCCTTCACCACCACCACCACCATCATCCCGCGCTACTCGTATATAGTCTTCATCCTCCCATTACTAGTGAGGTATTCTGCCCTACATCAGGCCTTGCCCAACTCACAACATTTCCTTTCCAGGTATGTCGGATCTGCAAGATCCAAACCCTATACTCGAACTTGATTCTGGGCTGCAATCGGTGAGTTACTATGAAATCTCCATCATTTCTTAACTGATATCGCTCAAATAGTCACAGACCTCCACCATAGGCACACTCGAAGAGGCCCAATGCATCCTCAGCGTCGCACATGCAGAACGAGATGTATGCCTCGCCGAAAAGAACTTAGCAGACTCTCGCATCAAAGAAACACTTCTTCGCACCAAATTATATCGAATGCAAGCTAAACAGGCTCAGAAAAAACTGATAGCAGCCAATCTCAACGTCGGAAAAGTATTGGGCATCATCAGAAGGAGTGGACAATCCAGAGCCCTGAAGGTTGGTGCGCGTGGGGCACAACCTCGCCTTCGGAAGCTCAAAGGTGAGTTCCTGATCTTTCTCCCCTATCTCACAGCTGCATACTAAACTGGCTTGTGCTTTTCAGATATGTACTACGTCGACATCTCACGCGGCTCTAGAAACAATCAGGATCGAATTGCTGTAAACTTGGATTGATATGAGATGATGTTGATAAATTGGTACTACTACAATACCCATACCCATTCTGTAGCATCTGTTTCAGCAAGTGTGAGATGAGTCCGTAGCATACTAGTATGCCAAATTTGAGACTTTAATATGAATTTCTCACACGCGACCACTGCCAACTCTCTTCTCACACGAACGACCACATCGCCCACTACTGCGCACAACCTCACCATGCCCAAAGCCCCCGCTGGCAAAAAGCGGAAAGAACCAGTCGACCCAGACCCTAACGTCGAGCCGTCAAGTTCAACGAAACGAACAAGAGCTTCTGACGCTACATCTTCTTCAACTGCAGTCCCAGGAAAAGGTGCGATGCAAGTCAACTATCAAAGCTTGCGGTGTAGAGCCTGATAATCTTCTTTATCACCAGAAAACAATGTCCCCCCTCAGAATCAACGGCCTCAACGATCCACAAGAGGCCAAGGCGGAGCAATTGCTCGACTAGCTCAAGTCAGCGAGTCGATTACACACAAGAAACGAGCACCCAAATCCACGGTCACCCAGATGCCTGAGTCTGTTACTCAAAATCCAATGGCTCCCCCAGCACCAAAGAGACGAGGCCGTCCTCCAAAGGTACGTATATTATAGCCCTTGTAACGATAGAGGTCCTCTGACTATGGTGCCTCAAATTTAGGGAACCGAAAATGCAGTATCACACAGTACCAGTACTGGTGCAGCTGCCTCTAGCTCAAGAAGACGGGCAAAATTGGTAAGTTAACATTTTCTGTGTAATTTAGGCCGTTACTAACGAGACATCTCGTAGACTAATACAGCTACATATATTCAAGCAGAAGAACAACCTCGCTTCCTCGTTCCACCTGGTACAGAGCCCACCCCCTATCCGCCAACACCGGTTTCCGAACTCGCCATGCAAATCGCTCAAGCCAACCGGCGTAACATGCCTGTACCGGTCGATAGCGCCTCTCTAACCCAGTCTTTCCCCTCATCTGGCATACAGTATAGGGCAAGTACCTCGGCAAATCTCAGACCATCGTCCACGTTCCAAGCCACGTCGGCTCAGCACCCTCAGAGTCAAGATGATGCTAATGGACTTGGAGATTCAAGTCGTTCAACAAGGCATCTGGCTCCAAGCTCATCCCAGTCCCAGCCGATAGTCTCAAACCATCTTGTCAACCTTCGTAACCCTCCTTTGAGACCGTGTTCAGATGCTAGACAACCGGCGCTTTCGGAAAAGAATCCCTCCACGTCAGACCATCATTCTTCACCTACCTCCACCATAGACTATAACATTGATCCAGTACTTCGATACCCCGCATCTCAGCCAGCTTTGCAACGTCTCCAAGTCACTCCTCAGCCAGCCCTGCAGCAAACCGCTTCTCAAACGTCCATCGGTTCTCAGTCTACCAGCGGCACAGTAAATCAAACAATGGGCGGAAACGTTGGACACACCAAAAATGGATACCAGGCGCTGCAAGAAGGTGACAACAACTACGGAGGGAACGACAATCTCAACGCCGGCTACGATGACAATGCGAGCGATGGGAGTAGCGACGAGGATATGGAAAAGGAAGATGAGGATTGGGGTAACAACAAGGGCGAGGATGATGATGAACTGAACGAGCATGAGAACGACGAGGAAGAGGAAGATGATGACCAGGGTAACAAGACCAAGAACAACGGTGATGGCGACAGGATCCATAGGCATCACGTACTCACCGAAGACAACATAGGTACGTTGCACCAGGAGTTGCACTGAAAACCAAACTCACAATTCTCTCTTGGTCTCTACAGATGAAATTTCACCTGACGAGGACGATCGAAATGCCCTTAGGAATCTTCAAATGAGCCCACGGCGGGACGGCCTGGCTACTCGGGTACGCAACTACATGCTGACTACTAATAGCCCAGTATTGATTTCTTTTGTCCGCGAATATAGAATGCAGGTCCTCCTGAGCCTGATGATGACAATGACGGCTCTTTCGATGTGCTTGAGGAACACCACCGCCGCAATCGCAGATACCGCCCTTCCAATACAGACAGACTCCGTGACTACGCAGAGAAACAGCGCCAGAATCAGCACCGTTCAAAGGGTTTGGAAACGAGCGATCAGGAAGATCCCTCTCATGATCCGAGATCGGACTCGGACTCGAATGAGAGCTCAGAGCCTCTCGCTGTCAAGATACGCGCAGCACGACACTCTCGGACCCCTTACTCGCATTCGAGATCAAGACCCAAACCCACACGACTCGGATTCTATCCAAGCCAATGGAGTGATGTCTTAGACAAGGCGAAGAAAAAATTTCATCTATTTCTGGCAACTGATGTTCCTTTCCCTAACCGTGACGAGCACTTCTCCAAGGCAGAAGACTGCATCTCCGAGGCTATCGACGAGCATCAGAAACGGGGGGGACAACTTGAAAATGGTATGTTCCCATCGCATCATCATCCGAACAGACATTGACTTTGATGTAGGCTTTTTTCCGAATCACTTCAAAAGCATGGCAACCCTCGTAAGTGCATATCTCCAGCTTTTTTTAGCTAGTCGACCTTATCAAAGCCACAGGTATATGAAGAACATTCCACCTTTCGCGGTCGCTTGCGAGATATCGCCCGCGAGATCGTCAAACAGCATTATGATCTTTTTCCTGCATCGAGCCCTAATTCTCCCGCTCTCTCTCAACGTTCACGGCGTTCGTACACTTCACAGCGCGTCACAGAACTTCTGGATAACGGCGGTCAATTCCTGCAAAATGGAGTGGATGAACAGGTAATTATGTCTCGAACTCACAACTTTTCCACTATCTCTAGCTGAATGGGTGTTCTAGGGCTCTACAAATAACTTGACACATCCGGCCCTCGACGCTCTCTGTTCTGAGTTTTTCTATTCCTCCGACGACAGCCTCGGTAATCTTTTCCCTCACGAGTTCCAAACAGTTCCTGCCGAGAGTTATGCTCTTGCATGTACAGTGGTAAGCTGTTCCTATTTCCCATCGACTGAGCCGCGGTCTGATACTCACGTGTGCTTACTAGTTACACCACTGCTTGAAGGAATGGTCCACGGGTAGCCGCCAGAAAGCCTCTTTCACCGGCGACGAAAATCGACCAGTCTATAATGCAATGATGGCTCTTATTCGGAAGACTCGTCGAGATCGTCATCATGGTCCCAAGCTACAGGCTACTTTACAACGCATCGCAGACGAAGCAAGGTACGAAGTTCTGGATTTCTTGATGTCCTTGAGCTTTTGATTGATTTTCCGTGGGCAGGGAGGAAAGAGACGATCAGGCTGAAGCTGCGGACTACGGATTTGATGTGATACTCGATTAATGACCCCTTCATTTGCTATCTACGTACTTGTTATCTTATCTACAGAATTTAATGTTTTGCGCAAATTCTGAATTAAATTGGTTAAGCTCTTTTTATTCTCCAGATAAGTCGGGGCCTCAGGATAAAAAGACTGCTCGCTATGTAGATGTGTATTGAACCTACGTAGATCTACACGGATCTAGCAAGATGGTAGAAGACTCTATGGCGATCTACGTGGCGTGATGTAGGTACAAGGCACTCCTACGTGGATCTGTCAAGACATAGACATACTCTACGTGCTCTACAGTGCTACAGTTGTCTGTCTAGCACTACTGTAGACCTGTATAGCCGCCCCACAGTTTGCTGATGTACTGTTTCATGTACATGCAAAGTGATGAATATCCACACAATCTAAAGCAGAAACTTGAGTCAGAGTCGAGTGCCGCCACAACCGAAGATCTTGAAGAAAATCACTATCTTCACTCTGTAGCTTGAGCTCATACTGAATTTTGAAATCATGAAGGGACGACGAAATATTCGGTAGTATATAAAAACCCAAAACCTTCGAATGGAATGACAGGCCTTGCTCATACTAACGATACTCTGCAAAACTAACTAAGCCCTAATCGCCGTAATTCCATCACGATGCGCTTCGTAGAACATATGCACCGCCTCGTCTCTCGTACAGACGTACGACGCAAATGCGTTCCCACTGACCCCGTTAGTGACGCCTTTAACAACGAGCCTAGAAAAAAATGGCACGGTCAATCGTCGAATCAATTTATAAGACTGAACACATACCAATTACTGAATACTCCAATTTTTCTGCCAACGGTCACGATATACCACTTTTGCTCTCCGACCACATTAGCAAAGGGGGGGGGGATGATGATGTTCGGGTTCGGAGCATGTAAAGGCTGGTATGCGGGAGGCGGAGACGTAAGCGCAGGGGGCTGCGAAACAGGCACTGGTGCAGGTGGCTGGACAACAGGGACTGGTGCAGTAGACTGAACGACGGCAGGAGGCTGCAAGACGGTAACTGATGCAGTGGGCTGCGAGACAGGGACTGGGGCAGGGGGCTGCGAGACGGGGATGGGTGCAGCAGGCTGCGAGACGAGTGTGGGAGATTGCAAGACAGGCGAGACAGGCGAGACAGGGACTGGTGCAGGCTGCGCGACAGTCGTAGTGGACTGAGAGACCGTCGAAGGTGACTGCGTGATCGAAGGTGACTCCTCGACGGTGGAGGAAGGCTGTGCAGAGGTTGTCTCAATAGAGAGGGCTGGAAGACGAGGGACAGACGGCGCCGAAGACGATGTTTGAGTCGATTCTTGGGAATACTGTGTGAACACAACCTGGACCGCAAATGCTACCAATCGAATCACTAATTCAAGAGAAAGTAAGCACACTTGAAGTAGGGCCGTGAAAAGAGCGACGAGAAGATCCTGAGCATCAGCTTGAGGCTGATGCTCAGGAGCTTGGTTCGAGGGTATCTCAGGTGGGTGAGATGTGTCAGTCATTGCTCAAGTGTCTGTCAGTAATTGATCAATGGGGGGAAGGCCTGATTCGAGTGGATGGACCTACTGTGCAGATTGAAGATGCGGAAAGAAGGGTCGCTATTCGAACCACACGTGCAGTCACAATTTATTTGGACGGATAAGCGAGTTCACTAGGCGAACTACGGTAAACCATCAGTCACACTTCACATAACTGCTATTTCTGCGCACGTACTACATAAAACTCCATGGGTCGACCGGCGTGGGCCAACGAAAAACAATGGGTTTGGCTTCAGGAGCAAGTACCCAAATACCTTGCTGTGAAGGGAACTAAACAGACCGCTCAATTTTGGCCCGTGTATTTCGAAGGTTGGAAGGAGCAATGGCCTACGCCAGCATTGGATGCGGTCGTCGGGGTCATGGACGACGGCGATGATGCCGGTGGTGGTGATGCCAATGGCGGCGATGATGCCGGTGGTGGTAATGCCAATGGCGGCGACGACAACGACGAAGGGTCTAAGAAGAAGAAGAAGAAAAAGAAAAAACGACAGTTGACAGTGCAAGAGGTAAATGATGACCGTACGCGTTAAGAATAATGAACTTACCAGTGTTACCTCCAGCGTTTGAAGCAGTGGATCAATAACCACACGCGCGTCACGTCTGGTGGAAAGGGGCGCACAAAGTTGCTGGATCTATCCGGGAAGAAGCCTCGAAAATGGCAGCCGTACCAAGCATATTCGCAGCTCTATTACAAGTCCAAGAACCTCGGCGACATCATCGAGGGGGAGTATCGTGAATACTCGAAGACAGCGGCTGGAGACGATATCGAATCCTTGTTCGCGTTTCGGAATCGACGGTTAAAGGAGATGCTCGCCGACGAAACTGACGAGGTCAAACAAGAGGTCGAGAAGTTGAGGGAGACAGCGCCATCAGCATCAGACATGAATATATTGGAAAACATGTTGAAGGCAGGAACGGAAACATCGGACAACACCCTGCGTAGAAGGTGAGTAACCAAAAGCCCTTCTGAACGAGCTGAACTTACCAATTACCTTCAGCAATATCGCAGCATTGGGTAGGACTGTTCTTGCCACCCTTGAAGAGATATTCAGGCAGACGGGCATGATCGGAAACCTCCTCCTGGCTGGCGAAGATCCAGACTATCCGGGCACAATAATGACACTACTGTAAGACGAACGTCGATTAGGCCAATTCTCAACCTGATAATTTCTGTTTAGCTTCCAGACCGGAAAGACAGCGCAAGGGCAAAGATTTAAAGACGTGTACGCACAGAACTGGGACGCGAGCATCGAGAGCCCCTTCAGAGCCTTCGCCCATCGTGTTCTAGGTGCGTCTCAACTGTTTAGAAATTTGTCGCAGTCGGTACTGACGTGCAGTAATGACAGTTGTTGAAGCCCGTGAACGCGCGGACACGGTGTCAAACGAGCATGCAACACCCTCCACGTCTACTTCTACGTCTACTTCATCTCCCATCCAACCGATATCCACCAAGTCCTCAACTCAATCGGAACCAGCGACGTCCGCATCGGGTTTGACAAACAACAGTAGTCATGTAGAAGGCCGGGAAGATGCTGGAAAAGAAAACGAGCCGCCGAACCAAAGTAACGCTCGCGCTGGAGAAGATAGCCGGATGTCGGAATACGAGAGAACAAGGCAGGAAAACATAAACAGAAATCGAGAGTTGTTCCACGAGCTCGGTCTCGGTGATGCGCTCGCAAATCTCTTTGGGGATCCATCGAAACGAACACCTAGAGGCCCTGCAAACGAGAGAGAAGACACGGATGATGAAGCAGATTACGAGCCGGGTGACAAATCCTCTCAGACAGGAGACACAAATACGCCCCTCAGGAGATCGACAAGAGCGACGAAAAACACGAATCCCACGATGAACGAAGCTGGTTTCGATGGCACTTTGATTGACACAGGCAACAGTGATACGGGTGAAACCGGTGGTGGGGCGACTGACGAGACGGGCATTGTGGGACTTCACATCGAGAAAGGGAAGGAGAGAGAAGTAAACGTTGAAGACGGGGACGAGACTGTAGTCAATGGGAGTGAAGGGAAAGAACGAGAGGGTGATGACGGTGGCGCGAAGAGCGTCGGTCCCAAGGATATGGATATAGATCTGGAAAAAAGTGGGTCAGACACAGCAAGGACATCTAACGAGGATCATTCTGCTATGGATGAGGGAGACTCACCTGCAATCACGAACACTGCAGAAGGCTCAAACGTACGAGCATCGACCGATAATCCTTCTTCCCCTGGCAGACAAAACAACGGAAATGACCTGAACCCGCTTGACAATGGCAGTAAAACCCCATATCTTCCTGCGATAACTCCACCTTGGGCGAACAAAGCGCGAGAACACTTCGAAACCATCTTCAAAGGAGAAAGTCAGCCGCTGGTCGAACAATGGGCCAAATTTGAGACTTTACTCGGGGTTACGGATGGAAAACCTCGCCTCTCTGCTGATCGCCGACCCGCTGAAATTGCACGCTGGATCCAGCGTCACCGAAAGTACGACAAGCCGCCTGTTATTGAGAAACTATCTGAATACGGCGCAATTTGGCGCGTGTGGTGGAAACGACTACAACCGGAATGGCGAATCTTGGATACAGTGGAATGGCCTTTGTCTCGCGATGTGCCCGCTGACGAGACGTGGTCGCAGTTGGTTTGCGGTGGTTGTAACGGTTTTTTTTTGGTGGTCGTAAGTCTTTCGTGGTGGGTGGCTGCGGCTGAAAATGAACAGGATAAGAAAGAAAGTTTGTCGGCCTGCGAAGAGGTAGGGTGGGTATTGGAACAGATGATCCAAAGGATCAAAGCGAATCTGGGAGCAGAGAAAAGTAAGAAACGGTTGGCGGAGGAGGAAGCAGAGGGGGGGGAAGAACGGGGGGGAAAGAAGTAAGTTCGTACCATGTGGCCATCATGATTGCGATTGACTTTTTTTCTCAAGGGGAAAGCAGTCCTAAGTCCGAGTTGCCGTACACTCCTTTGTGGCCACTTGAGCGAGATCATGATCGTTATCGTCAAATCATATTGCGTGTATCGCAACGAATATAGCTCTATTCGAGAGAACAAAGGGGAGTCCCAAATAAGCAGCGCACGCGTCAACGTCACGTGGAAAAAATCAATTTCGGAGTAAATCGAAGTAAAATCAAAGTAAAACCCTGCCACCCAAGTGAAATCCAAGTGAAATGGCAAGTAAAAGTGCGGTATTACTATTTCCAAGTAATATCCAAGTAATAAGCACCCTACCACCCAAGTGAAATCCAAGTGAAATGGCAAGTAAAACTGTCCCCCAGTGATATCCAAGTAATATCCAAGTAATAAGCACCCTGCCACCCAAGTGATATCCAAGTAAAATGGCAAGTAAAACTGTCCCCCAGTGATATCCAAGTGATACCCAAGTAATAAGCACCCTGCCACCCAAGTGATATCCAAGTAAAATGGCAAGTAAAACTGTCCCCCAGTGATATCCAAGTGATACCCAAGTAATAAGCACCCTGCCACCCAAGTGATATCCAAGTAAAATGGCAAGTAAAACTGTCCCCCAGTGATATCCAAGTGATACCCAAGTAATAAGCACCCTGCCACCCAAGTGATATCCAAGTAAAATGGCAAGTAAAACTGTCCCCCAGTGATATCCAAGTGATACCCAAGTAATAAGCACCCTGCCACCCAAGTGATATCCAAGTAAAAATGGCAAGTAAAAGGGTAGTAATACTATTCCCAAGTGATATTCAAATGGAATCCAAGTTAAACCCAAGTAATAAGCATCAGAGTATATCTCAGCAATCAAGTAATACTCAAGTAATACCAGCTCAAGGTAAGCCACCAGCCAAAGTAAGCAAACCAGTGAAGTTAAAAAGAAGTAAAACTAACCAAAAGTCGAACCACAAGTAAAACATATATGTATTACTTTGGCCCATAGTAATACTAGACTTGAAGTACAATTCTATGGGCAATCATACACTTGACCTTTGCTGTACTTACAGCAGAAAGTAATACTAAACTAGCTGGCATGACTCGCTCACAGTATCTTACGGTAGACATCCGCGATGGCTTCCAAACACGTCCCACCAGCGTCGCTTTCCCGCTATCCACGTTTCAAAACACGGGCAGACCCGATGCGAAACCGTAACTTCGACCACTGTATTTTGCTTATCGTAAATAGAGAGTTTGCGGTAAGCCATTGGGTGGCTTTTGGTTGTTGCAAAAAGCCGCCGGATGGCTCCGCTCACTAGTCTAATCGAGTAATTGAGATCCCCGAGCGTCGCCCGAGGGACGTTCAAGTATACTCAACGCAGACTCGTCAATTCACTCGTAACTTCGAGTGATGCTCATCACCTCAGACTCCAAAATATGGACCTCACACATAGATTTCACGCATCCAGAAACATACCCATAATATATTTGATACGTACTGAAGGACATAGACTAGAAAGCAGTACAGAGTGATTTAAGTACGAAGGACGGGGAAAACATCAACAACATAGATGGGAGAACACTGGGTAATCGTAATAGTTCAGAAGGTGGTGAGAAAACTGTCCTTCGCCATCATGGTAGATCCAGCTATTGTCCAGGAAAATCATCTTGTTTCGCAGTGCCAGGTCAGAACGGTAACCTTCCGATGGGGAAGTATGGACCTGGAAGATGATCTATGCTTGGTTCGTGATGGATTAGAGATGAAATGGAATTGAGGTATTCGTTCGATGAAGAGGAATAGGACTACGAAAGAGGGTAAATGGAAGACCACGAGGGTGGTCTACACTGAGGAGGAACAAAGATAAAATGAAACTGAGTATGGATTAAAAGGTAAGGTACACTACGAGCGAAGCGAGGCATGTAAAGGTGTAGACAAACAGTAACAAAGCGAGCTACTGTTACACTCTCCCATGTTTTGAAAAATTATCTCCGGGTCGGCGTAAAATAAGTTAGAGGAAAGTAACAAGTGCGAGGAAACAGAATATAAGGGAGTAAGGTAATTGACCGTAAAATCCGCAAGAGCTATAGTCGATCAAGCCTGTGTGTCTCGAGAGTTCATCCAGTTGTCGAGAGCGATTGTGTCGTCCAATTCGCGACCGGCAAGCCACAAGTCGTGTTCTGGCCCGTAACCGGCCCAGCGGACCAAGTATTGCTTTCCTTTGCCACGGGGTCTCTCGTCTATGATTCTCTCGATGAAGTATTCGATTTCGCCGTCGACTGTGACAATTGGTCCCGGACGTGACAGTTCACGGTGGGGAAATTTCACGGGGTCGTTTTCGATGAAAGGCTCCAACTGCGAGGCATGGAAATTTGGGTGTATATTAGGGGAATTCGGAAGGTCGAGTACGTAGTTGGAGGTTTCCGGATGAAAGTCAAGAATGGTGTAAGGCCCGTCGAAGCGAGGCATAAATTTAGCGACGCGTCCATCTTGCTTCTGCATGTACTCGCGGCGCCGATTAATAGTGGACAAGAGAACGCGGTCGCCGACTTTGAACTGACGTTCGACGGCACGGGATTTGTTGGCGTGATGAGCCTGGTGAATTTTGGCAGCGGCGAGGTTATCTTTTGCGTCGAGCACGTCAACATCCAGTCGTTTCAATACGTCGAGCGCGTTAGAGTCCTCGAGGGAACTAGGGACAGGACCGTCCATCAAGGGCGGCAACAACCGCGGGGATCTGCCGGTTTTGAGTTGGAAACCAGAGTACCCGGTGGACGCATTCACGGTATTCATTATGTGGAAGCGGACGGCTGGCAGAGCGGCGGACCATCCTTTTTGATTACGTTCGACGTGAAATCGAATGGCTTGGATCACCGTTTTGTTGGAACGTTCCGATAGTCCATCAGTCTGAGGGTGATAAGAGGTCGAGAGCCGGTGTTTTATCCCAGCGCGCACCATCAACGCTGTCCAGAACTTCGAGATGAACAGCTTGTCGCGATCACTGATTATTTCTAACGGACATCCGTTTTCGCAGTACCAATTGTCGAAGAATAGCCCGGCAATTTGTTGTGCTGTAGAATCGGTACGGCAAGGAACAATTTGTACGTCGGTTCCCAGTCTGTCGGTAATCGTTAGAAGACAGTCGAAACCGTTCTCTTCGGGCAGAGGCCCCACGAAGTCCATCGTGATGCATTCGAGACGACCGTCGGGCACGGGGAGTGGATGTAATGGACCAGAAGGTCGAGCCGTTCTTCCCTTGTTGCGTTGACAGTCAGGACAGGAGGCGACATACGCGTCGACGAGATCTCGGCGCATATTAGGCCAATAGTAGTCGTGACGGAGGGTAGTGTATGATTTGTCCCCTCCAAAATGACCCAAAGCATCGTGAGCCATGTGAAAAAGAGTCTCTCTTAAGGAGGATGCCCGTGGAACCACGAGGCGGTCGCCCAAGTAGAGTAATCCATCCGTGACTCGAACGCCACTTTTGGTGTCGATTTTTCCGGAAGCGATGTCTGCGAACAGACTTTTGCAGAAAGAGTCGGTCGTGTATCCGAGCTTGATGTCGTGCAGGACGGAAGGATTCGTACCGACAGTGAACAGCGCGTTGACATTAATTTGTGGAGGCTTTGGAGTCGGGTCATCCTCCATTTCGGTACGGGATAACGCGTCCGCGACCGTGTTAGATTCGCCAGGGACGTAGGTGATCGTGTAGTCGTACTGACTCAGGAATTCCATCCATCGAGCTTGTCGTCTGGACAGATCCTTTTGTGTGTCAAAATTCTCCAAGGTTCGATGGTCGGTCACGATTGTAATATGAGTCCCCAACAGATCGACGCGCCATTTCTTTAACGCTCGGATGATAGCGAGCATCTCCTGCTCGTGTACGGGATAATTGAGTTGAGCGCCGGAGAACTGCATCGAGTCGTAAGCGACTGGTCGAGCTGTCTCCCAAGTAGGGCCAAAGCTTAGAGCGGCCCCTGTTCTCCGTTTACTAGCGTCGCAGGTAACAAAAATCTTATTATCGCCGGGATCATCATGTTCGATCCGGGTAAGACATTCTCGACTGAGAACTAGATCTTTTACGCCTTGAAACGCACGTTGGTGATCGTCGGTCCATGGAGGGAACGTGAGATTACACTCCTTGGTTGTGAGTGGTGTCAGGACAGCGGTGTGCTCTGCGAGCGCCGGCAGGAAATCGGCTATGTATCGTACCAGACCGAGAAACATTCGAACGTCCTTCGCCTTTTCGGGGCGAGGCCAGTTGACAATTCGTTCCACCTTTGCGCTGTCAGCTTCGATGCCACGAGCGGAAATGTGGTGTCCGAGAAAGTCGATCTCCGTGCAAAACAGATTGGTCTTCTTTATGGAGCAGTACAAATGTGCGTCGGCAAGGGCGGACAGAACTAATGAGCAATTAATTTCATGTTCCGCGACGGAGTTGGACCAGATAATGATGTCGTCCAAATATACGTGGCAAATCTTTCCAATGTACTTTTTCAGCGCCAGCATAACCCGTCGTTGGTGAGTAGCCGGAGCGTTACGCAAACCCATTGGCATTACGACCCATTCCCAGAGCCCGAAAGGAGTCAATGTTGCTGTGTATTTGATGTCATCGGGGTGCATCCGCGTTTGAAAAAAGGAATTCGTCATGTCTATTTTACCCCAGATTTTCCCCTTCGCGCAATCGGCCAATATGTCGCTTATGCGGGGTAGCGGGTAATTATCCGGTACAGTAACAGCGTTGAGTAACCGATAGTCGTTTACCCATCTGGGCAAAACGGCCTTGTCGGCCTTGGGAATGATGAAAGAGGGAGATGCATATTCAGAGGAGGAAGGTCGAATTCGTCCGGCTTTTTCGTGTTGCTCGATTAGAATCCGCCAGGACTCGCGAAACTTGCGAGGACAGGTGTATGCGCGTGAAACGCGAATTTTCTTCGCGTCGCTAACCACAATGCGATGGTGCACATCGTCGGGAAGTTCACTGGTATGTGGAATATCCGTGGGGAATCGATCCTTGTGCTTTTTCTTTAATTTGGCGTCGAGCTTGTTTAGTCGTTCTTGAACGGCAAGTTGTTCGATACGGGTACGAACGTAAGAGATTATCGGAATTCCCTCTGCAGGTTCGCAAGACGCGTCGACCCTTTCTTTGATGTCGTCGCGCAGAAATCGTTGTTGAAGCGCCAATCTAGTTTGGTCTTTCAATATCTTCCCCGCCGCGACCCATTCTTTACGCAAGGCTCTAGGGGATTTAACAGCGGCCGGGTTCTTACGAGCGAGCGTGGGGTCGGGAGGATGTAACAAGTCGTGAGTGGTCCCCCTGATTATCGCAGTATGTTGTCCAACGTCGATTACGATATTGTTGTGTCCAATAAAAGACGTCCCCAAAATTAAGTCGGCGTGGAGGCCAGGGCATAGTACGGCATAAAGAATCTTTGATTGGAACGCGTAGTCTTCAGAACATACAGAAAGTTTTACAAATCGATCAAGAGAAATACGAGAACCATGCTTTCCTGCGGTAGAATACGCTGCGTTGACGGTGAGAGGTTTATGGAGGGGTTTCGCTTCGAGATGAAGAACTTCTGCCAGTTCAGGCGAAATCAGCACTGTTGGGCAGCCTGTGTCAATAAGAGCTTTGACCGTCATAGGAACGTCCGTAACGGGACCGTCGAGACGACAATCCCACCACAGTGGGGGCAGTAAATTGGTAGGAGTAGGTTCAAGGACGTACGCATCAAGAGATTCAGAGTCACCGGAATCTTCGTCATAAACGGAGGAAGACTGGGTTGAATCCTCGTTCATATCATCGTCGTCGTCGTTTCCAAAGACGGCGTTGACAGATATCCCGTTGGCTTTTGCTTGTAAGGCGTTGTATGCTACTTTGGCGGCAGCCGCGGAGGCGATCGTGATGGGGGTGTAGTTTTCGCCGGAGGGCGCGTCGTTGGGGCACTTCTTCGCCCAATGGTCGGTGTATAACTTGCGACATTTGAGACAACCGTTATTCTCGTTGATTAAGCGGCGTTCTTCTTCGGTGATCTTAGGAGGGCGCGATATGATGGGAGCCGTGGACGAGGAAGATGCGGGAGCGGACTTGGAAGACGGAGCGGTTGGGCGGACATTATTACGAGTTTCGTCCTTCATGTGGGTCACCCATAAGTTCTTCGTCCTTCTGTCCTCCTCCGCTAACTCGTCATCCAGAGTTCTAACTTCTTCCACCCACTCATTGAGGTCCGTAACGTCGGATATCTCATCCTTTTTGTCGTTTCGTTTGTAAGCGGCGCGTAGTTCAGCATTGAGACGGTCGAAAAGGAATTTGCGCATGTCGCTTTCTTTGACATGGTCGTCTGTTCCGATGAGCAAGAGATTATCGGCGCGTACTGCATACTGCCAATCGAAAAATGTGCGACGACCTTGCATAGCGATCATCCTAGCCCGGATTGTGTCTTCCCAGCTCTTCGGGAACCACTTCTTCTTGAAGGTGGTGCAGAAATTGGCGAACGTCATTTTGAGGAGGTCGTCCTCTTCTACGTTGATCCACTCGATCATAGCGGGATTCTCTAGATGATAGATGATGCGACTGACTTTCTCGTCTTCGGGCACTTTCTTCGTAGCGAAGAATCGTTTACACATGCTCTCCCAACGATTGAAAACAGCCGGATTCATATCGCCGGAGGAAAGAGTAGGAGCTGCATTAGGGGAGGTCTGACTGACTTGAGCGTCGCGAGGGTTGGGCGTAGCGTGTTTTGCGAAGGACATTGCAACAAGAGGCGCGTGGTAAAGTTCAGAGTCGGAAGAATCGGGAGAGTCCGAGCTTTTCGAGGACGGGCGATATATGCGTTCGGGTGATGGCGTCAAGGACGGCAGAGAGGACGATACGAGCGATACGCTGCCAAACGATGAGTTTGGGAGAGAGGGACGATTGATTGAGCGAGACAGGGTCGAGAAAACCAGCAAGCCTGGCTATATGCTATGAAGCACCGTTGTGAAGGTTCTGGTAGTTATCTGAGGTTGTAATAGATTACAACGTCGTGGTTTTCGAGAATCGAGGGAGTCGTTCAAGGCGGGATGATGTTGAGAGTGATGAGGAGCGGTGGGGAGGTGAATAATGAAATCCCGCGGAAGTAAATCGAAGCCGCCGGGATCAATTCTTGATGAAATCGAGATTATGAAATTCGAGGCTTTTAGGATACTATGTCGAATTTTAAAAAAAAGTGGAAGACCACGAGGGTGGTCTACACTGAGGAGGAACAAAGATAAAATGAAACTGAGTATGGATTAAAAGGTAAGGTACACTACGAGCGAAGCGAGGCATGTAAAGGTGTAGACAAACAGTAACAAAGCGAGCTACTGTTACAGTAAAGCCATTCAAAAGCCATTGAAAATCATTCGCAAGCGGAAACCGGCCATGGGTGGCTTACATAAGCCACCGGTGGCTTTCGCAAACTCTCTATTGTCGTCCGAGTCATATTCGAATCTCAGCCTGCGAATCTCCTCTTGCAATGACATGAAAAGGGAGTACTTCAAAGGGGCTCATTGGTTCGAAACCGAAGCGCAGGTGCAAGAAAGTGCTACTTACCTCCCAGTGATACAGCCCGTGGATAATCATGGCACGTCTCTGACACATCTTTCCCAAGTTGAATTGCGTCGCAGGCAAAGCGGTACTCGACTCTGGTAAATTGATGTTCTGAGATGCAGCCCCAACCAGCAGTATCCGTAAGTCTTGTGTTCCCATGTGATACATCAACAGAGCACTCACCTCAAAGGTGTCTCTGTCGTAAGGAATCCCATCAGCCGTTCCTGTATACCGAGCTCTTCGCCCACACAGACGACAAGCATCACACGGAAAGTCCTCTTCTGCGAACGCGACTCCAAATTTTGTATATGTTTGCAGGCTGCGTATGAACTCCGGTGACCAGGCTGAAGAGTTGCCTGAATCAATCGAGCTCTGAACCCGTCGGCGTAATGAAGTCCATTGTACTGAGAAATAAGCATCTACGGCAGTAGGAATCACAAAGTTGGAACCTGACCATATCAGCAAGACAATTCTACCTTGCTTTCTATCCTCCACGAAGACTTTCCTATCCGTCATACGTTCACAAATCATGTAGACGAGAAATTGCGAAACACTCATGAATTTGCGAGGAACTTGAAGGCTCTGATGATTGGCCATACTGAATTCTGAGGGCATCGAGTACGGCTCTACACCTGGTTCATCGGGAACAATGAACTCGTTGAGATCACTGCCCTCAGTGGTACTACCAGATTGGATACCAGTTGCAGGACTGTCGCTGTTGGATCCCTGAGAGGAAGATGAAGTCTTCTCTTCATTTGCGAGCAACAACGCCGCGGTGTTTGTTGTTTCCTAGCTTCTTGGTGAATAGTTGATACAAGGACCACAATATGGAAAGACTTACTATTCCATTTCTGTTTTGTCAAACGTTGTAATGCCTTTTCTTTGATTAGACGGCTCTCGAGGGGCAATAACCGTATTCTCGTCAATGATCACTGTCAGGTCTCAGTACAAAGTGAAGGAAGTTTGGGCCTGACTGCTGCCCTCGCGCCATCGTCATTTCCAGCCTCCTGCATCCTCTTCCTCTTCCTGGAGGAGCCAGGGATCAATTGCCCACTGTCTTCATCCGAGCTATACTGTGATGGAGATGTCAAATGCGTATCTGTAATAGTAGAGCCCCTCGTGATTTTCCTAGTTTCTGCGTACCTGAAGAGTCGCTATGGGCTGGCAGGTTCGCTGTCGATGATCTGCCGTTGCTTTCCTTTTTGTCTTTTGAATGGATGATGGGACTGGAGGTCATCGTCACTTCCCGGAGCCGCCTTTTTGTTACTACTGGCAGGTTCGCTTTCAATGGCCTGGCTCTGCTTTCCCTTGCGCTTCTTGGAGGGATGATGGGAATGAAGATCATCATCACTTCCCGGACTCGCCATTTCGTCACTGCTGGCAGGTTCGCTTATGATGGTTTGGCGCTGCTTTCTCTGGCGCTTTTTTACTGGCAGCTGGGGCTGGATATCGTCGTTGCTCCCCGACTCGGAAGCCGCTTCGCTTGGTACGGGGGACTGAGGCACAAAAGGTATATCCCTTATGCTTATCTCTTCATCGTCGTCAGAGACAGAGTCGCCTATGTCTTCGGGTTCAGGAGGATCTTCTTCGCGTCGAGATTTCTCAGCAAGGAAATTCTTCCATTGCTCCTTTTCCGTGAGGTTATCGACAAATTCGGGTTTCGACTCGTCGTCGATAAACGAGAATGCCTTAGCTCGACTGGCGGCTCGAACAATAACCATGTCCAGATAATGTGGTGCAGACTAGGCTTGGGCTTTTGAGGATCTGCTTTATATGCCACTCCCAGTCGCTGTCACGGTGCAGTAGCTGAGACATTCCGCGCCGTGAGAGATAAGGGAGAAAATCACATGGTCACCATTGCAGCGCGTTCGTTGTAGTGTTGTTGGCAGACTTCGGCCGTTCTGCCAAAGCCACGTGGCAGAATGGCAATTGCCGGCAGATGGCCGAACCTCCTGGGCAGAATCTGGCAGAACTGAACCAGCTCACATAAGCTAGGACTGAGTCTCGGACTAATATTGCACTTTTCTTACGATTTTTTCCGAACAATTTGAGCCATGTTTTGTGACTTGAAAAATTTTCTTATTCATCTGCACCGAACATGTCTCCCAACAACCTTGGTGGCCGCCCTCAAGCTCAACTTGTCGCTCACAACTTCACAGCCCTCGAGAAAGTTAACAATAAATCCGGGCGCTATTGGTTCAGATGCAATCATTGTCCCGAAAATAGTGCCCGCATCGAAGGACGGGACAATAACCACATCAAGCATCTCACGGACCCCATCAAATGTCCTAATGCGCCTCCAGAAGTCCGTCGGCAGGCCCGAGTCTACCTTTCGGGTCGAGGTGTCGATGTCATAATTGGTATGTCAGATACTTCGGCAGATCCTGTGGCATCTGGCAGTGGTGAAGCTTCAAGCTCCCAAGTTACCCAGGTTGTGGCGGTTAAGAAGCGCAAATATGCAACTTTGGATGGTTATGTAGATCATTGCCTCACCCCCGCCCAAATTGACAAGGCAAACGTGAAGCTTTTCCGGTAAGTTCTCAAGAGTCTTCTGAGGTATACGTCACGGTGCTATTGAATTATTAGGTTTATTGTCCACGCGAACGTCCCGTTTTCCGTCTCGGAGAACTTCTTCTTTCGTGAATTTCTCGATGTTATTCGCCCCTCGTATACATCACCCTCCCGTTACGTACTCTCTCACACCATCATGGACAGCGAAGCTGCTCGGGTGCAGATGGAGGATATAGCTCGGATGAAAGATAGGAAAAAGTTGACCCTCCTTATGGATGGATGGGATGACCGGACTCATCGTAGTCTTTATGGTTCCGTAGCTGCTGAAGTGAATCAATATCCAGCTATATTGAGTCTCGAGGATCTTACAGGACGACGCGGCTCCGCAGACAATTTAGTGGAAGTTGCTGAGAGAGCTCTCCAGAAATTGGATCTCGGTGATGCGCGTAGTTTCATTGCCCTCACCACAGACAATCCCACAACCATGCAATCATTTCGTCGAAAATTCGAGGGAAAATACTACTGGATTATCGTGAGTTCGAAGAATCCGGATTTCTACAAACTAGGAACTGACCATCGACACTGTGACAGCCGCTTGCATGTTTCTTACATCAGATGAACACAATGATCGGCGAAATATGTCTATACCCCTGTATCAAGAAGACCATCTCCAATGCCACACGAGTGGTTACCTTTTTCAACGGTTCGCATTACTGGGGTGGTCAAGTGAATGAAGAGGCGAAGAAGCAGAGGATCACCCGAGGAATGAAGCAAAATTGTGAATCAAGGTGGTACGCAGTTATTTTGCAAGCTCTAAGTGTCGAAGAATATCAGTAAGTACATTCCAAGTTGTACGAACATTACGGCCTGCTAGAATCACACAAATTTGTCAGGGAACCACTGTCGCGTATCTGTATTCGTCCCGATGCCCAGAAAAGGATCAACAACTTGTCCCCCGTGTCGCCCGACGTAATCGAGATTGTTCTGCGAAAACCCGACTTCTGGCCACTCCTTCAACAGCTGGTAAAAACAGCCAAACCTCTGGTCGACACAATCGGTAACCTAGAGTCTCGAGCGACTACACTTGCCGACTGCATGCTCGAGATCATCAGGTGTGCCCGCTCTATGACAAGGCTCACCCTTGACGAAGCCGATGACACTGGATTCTGGATGCATGCGAAAGCTGTATTCAACCGTCGATTTCATGAGATGAACACCGAAATTCATTCTCTCGCACTTTTCCTCCACCCTCGATGCCGCAGACTTGCAATTTCCCAGGCTGCAAGTGGTCGGTCACTGGAGTTCATGATCCGAACAGCACTTCTGCTTGTCAAGAAGTGGAAATGGGACGAAATGCGTGCGTCACGTCTCGTTGATGATCTCAAACAATACCATCAGTGTCGGGGGCCATTTGCGGGGGCAGATAATGATGCATTGAGCTGGTGGGAGTGCATGCCCGTCACGTCGCAGAACCATCCGTTAAAAGCTCTCGCCATCACTCTCTTTTCCATTGTTCCTCACGCAGCAGAAGTCGAACGCCTCTTTTCGGCGTTAGGAGGTGTTCAAACCGCCAAACGATGCAAACTCACGGTCAGTAACTTCGAAACTCTTGGGAAGCTAAGGGCCAACTATGCCTATCACCTTTACCAACGCGATCGCGCTTCCGGAAAGTCCACTCATCGTCGTCACCTCCACATGCATACACGCGACACTGCAGGCATCAACACGGAACTCGTTGATGATCTCTCGGCGACATTCACTTGGGTTCCCCCCTTAGTGTCGCAGCAAGCCACTGATCCAGACGACGACCCAGACTATACCACACTAGACGAAATTGAAGAGGCATTCGAGGAGATGGAGGCTGAGTTGGCAGCACAAAAGGCAGCGAATACTGGGACCGCCGCCGGGTCCGGCTTGAATGGACACGAGGTCTTGGAAGGGGAGGTATACGATTTTGCTGAGTTGGACCGAATTGACGAGGGAGGACAACCTACGTCTTTCGACGACGATGCCAACATCATCGGTGATGACTTGCCTGAGGTGCGGGGTTGGAATATCGATGATCTTATGTCGTCTCGAGGTCTTTCTTTCCTCTGATCCTTAGATAGCCTCTTAAATCTCTTAGAATTAACTCTCAGATGCATGTCAGAACGAAAGAAACTCGAAAAATAGTTATGCCAAGTTCTGCCACCCTTGGCAATTGCCGTTCTGCCGTTCTGCCGGCAGAACTGACCTCAAAACGTTCTGCCATACACACTAGTTCGTTGACGCGTTCGAAATCACAAATCTCGTAGTACACTTGATTGTTGCGAAAGCAATACAGAAACCATTTGATTTGACGTGTAGATTGGTGCATTGGTACATTGCCAGAGGTTCGCTGAGAGAAAAAACAAAACCGGAATGACAGTGGGAGAGGACGAACAGATCTCTGAGATGTTTGGATCCGAAGTGATATGACACTTGCGAAAGTGCGTAGTACACACGTACCAGAGGGAATTCCAGTCTATCTGCACAAGTTTTTATTTAGGACAAAGTCGGACACTGGATATCCTATACAACTTTATCTTTCGAGTCAACGATTTGTTCAAAGGTCTTGCAATCGGGTTGCCTAGATTGCCAGCATTTTGGGAGGAGTAGAACGAGGAGGAGAATTTTGAGATTGTAGAGATAGTCGAGGAAAAGCAAGTCCGATCGATTATCGAGTCTACACGGGAGCGCGTTCTCGTGCAGACATTGCCCAAGACTCTGGGTCGCACCACATATGCTTATTTCATGTCAAAATCACACCAAAAGTGAAGGTACTAGAGAGGAAAGGCTACAAAAATGATCATCAGGATAATGATACTATATCGAGAGTCTGCGTGCTCACCTCGGTCGACATCACGACGTCGTCATTAGTCTCGTTCGGTACGACGGGGAAGGTGACTGGACGAAACAAAGGTGGAATAGCCGTCCATGGAGCCTCTGGGTTGCAGGGCGCAGGAGGGGAGCCAGTAGCAACAAATGACTGTGCATAACATTCCATACGAAGTTCCTGCTCGTACAATTGAGTGAGTGAGTGAGTGAGCGCGTTGTTTTGAATGGAAAGTCACGACATGCCTCAAATGCCTTATCGTCCAGACCGGGAATAGACGTGATGCTTTGATGTATTTCTAGAGTAGCTTGATAGGGCTTTTTGTGGGGCACCTTACGATGACTCGAGATAGATCGAGCGCCCATCCTAGTGGCAGCAGACCTTTGAATCTTGTGACGCGGCGGAGTGAAAAGAGGTATAGAGGGGAGAGAAGTAAGTGGAGGTGGAGTAGGTGGATTGACCAGTTGCTTCGCTAGAAGAGCTGCAGCCTTGGCCTGGAAGGATTCCGCATCATCAAGCCCTTCGTCATTATCGACGTTCATCAATGTTAGCGCAGGTCGATTTCGAGGAGCCGGCATTTGGATGACTGGACGATCAGTCGTCGATCCATTTTCATCTTGCGCGACCGGGGAACAGGATTGCCTAGCATATGAGCCCAATCGCTGGCCGTTGACAACATCAAGATCGAGGCAGTAGGAGTCCATGACTAACACAGGAGAAGGAGCAGGATCGTTGGTTGAGGGAGGAGGAGGAGGAATATGCATCATTATGTTGTACAGAAAACAGAAAAAATAAAAGCAACGAGCCACAACCGCCGGTAGCTTGAGCCACGCGATTGTTCTCCATTTGAACAAAGCTATTATTGGACGGTCAGTCTCGTGATATCAGTATGCGATTATTTTTATTGGAAGCTACTGCTCCAGGGGTCTCACTCGCCATCGTCTCCGCCTCGTTTAGCAGCCATCTCAAGGGTTCTAGCACTCTCCATCATGCCATTGACTTTCTGCCACTCAATTTCAATGACTTGCCGTTGGTCGAGCCATTCACAAATTCCGTCTGCATCCGTCAGATCTTTCGGTGGCCGGATGCCCCCACCGTGAGCAACCCGAATGAACCCTTTGCCGCGCAGGCCGTCCAATTCATCGCATAGAGACTTGAAGAGGGAGTACTAGAAAGATCTTAGCAATGTTAGTCATTCGATAATGAATAGAGCTCCTTACCTCCCAGTGCGAAAACTCGTGAAACACTCTCGTACGTTTGGCGCAAAATCGACCAAGACTGAATTCCTTCTTGAGAGTGTCATCGTCCTCATCGGTATCAGAGGAGGCGGGTAAAGGCTATTATAGACTGTAAGTTCCACGTAGTACTATTTATAATTGATAAATCACCTCAAAACCTGACTTGTCATACGGCGTTCCGCTGAGCCTTCCTGTAAGAGTTGACAGTCTTCCGCCCAGGTGGCATGCATCGCAATTGGGCAAAGCGAAGTCCATTGTGACTAGCTCAAACTCCGGGTATTTTTCGAGAGCTCGTCTGAAGTCGGGTCTCCAGACTGACGAAGCTACGAGAGAGTCTCGCAAACCTGAAATCTTCCTCCGAGCTATTTGCAGTGGAACAGAAAAGTATTCTTCATCTAGAGATAGCTTTGTTAGTGTCTGGACCACGAGTAGAGGAGCACACACTTTTCATTTGACGTTTCATGAACGCTTTCCGCCTGTTGGGTGGTTGGACAGCAACATGCACGAAGAATTGGAAGATTATCTTGAAATGATGGACCAGATCTTGGTGTGTTTCCATACTAAATTCTGCAGGTAGCTGGGCCATTGGTTGCGCGCCGTCGTCCTCGACTATGAAGTCGTCATTGTCATCAAGCTCTTCAGATTCTTTTTCCGAGTCAGAAGCATCGGAGCCTCTGTCGGCAGACGGTTTTGCTCCTTTGAATGGTTTGATGATCTCCTCATCTTCATCTTCATCATGATCATCATCTTCGTCGTTATCTTCGTTATCTTCGTTTTCATCCTCGTCCTCTGGTTCTGATTCCGATAATTTGCCTTGTTTTCTTCCTGAAGACGCATATACTGAGCTAGTAAAATATGCGAAAGAGCATCAGACCGACGTTTCAGCTTCTCTAGCC
This sequence comes from Sarcomyxa edulis, assembly GCA_009761415.1. NCBI lineage: Eukaryota > Fungi > Basidiomycota > Agaricomycetes > Agaricales > Mycenaceae > Sarcomyxa > Sarcomyxa edulis. The sequence continues at coordinate 1,365,957 of QUOL01000007.1, forward strand.
CTTGCTGATATGCAGTCTTCTTTCCACGAGACCGTAAGCGCGTTGCAAGTATTTCTGGAGGAATAGATCGGCGATGAGATCGCAGGACCGTGGAGGTAGAGGCAACGTACTTTTGGTATCCACCTCATCATCCTCAAGTTCCGGTGAAGGCGACTTCACGCCTCTCAGCAATTTCCGCCCACGAGGCTGTATTTCCTCCGGCTCTTCATCGTCTGAAGTAGTAATCTGTCGTTGCTTCCCCTTGTTAGATCTCGTTTTCCATCGTGGCAAATTTGTTTCCTCTTCTTGAAGGTGGTCGTCTGAATCAATCTTCACGTCTTCATCGTCGCTATCGAGAACACGCGTCTTGCGCTTCTTTGATCGACGCTGAATTGACTCTGAGTCCTCTGAGTCGTCGGTCAATTCAATGACTTTCTTTTCAAAATGGATAGCGCCAACGCCCGAGTCGCTCAAGTCGCTTCCAGCAGCTTTGCCAAATATGTCAATGATAGAACCGCGTTTTCGTTTGCCTTTAGGTGCAGCTGGCCGTCGTTTAGTGCCTTTAGGTCTAGTGCCTTTAGGAGGCTTGTACTGCGGTGGAGGTGAATGAGAGGGAGATGAGCTGAAAGCATCGAGAAGAGTTGTCTGTTTTAATGCCTTTGACCGAGTTTTGGCCATGATTTATCGTAGAATGACAGTCAAGAACTAGAAAATCGCCTGAGCAGAGTCACGGTCAAGTGTAAGATCGCGAAGACATGCACCACGTGAGAAAACGCGTTGCAACTGAGTGACTGCGTAACATCTGCGTTTCTTCTCTTCTCCTCCTTCTCTTCATCTGCGCATCCTCGAAGTCCATCCCAAATGATTATTTGAATCGAAAATCGACCTATTTTACTCTGGGGATTCACTCATTTTTCCTACAATGAGCTCCTTAGCTCCTTCGTCACCGACTACTGCACCATTGCGGATCGACATCAGTGCAGTTGACAAGGTATACAAATCAGCCAGAGTCTCCGTGGAAGTAACCAACCCATCGCCTACCACTCCACGGAACCCACCCTTGTCTCCGTTTCTCGGTTCTCCCAATTCCGAGAAACCGCCTGCATCCCCTTCTTGGCCAAAGTTCACTGCAAAGCCGAGCAGAGCGCGAAATGAATCGCAGAAATTACTCGCACACTTGTTGACACAGCTGCAGAATCGGCCAATGCCTGCCCCCATCTTTGACGCCTTCAAGAATCAGAACAGCGGTATGGGTGATAGAAGCTTTGGTGTCGTACTGGAGACGGTCAGGGGAGCAGTCAGAATGAAGGCTGGGAAGAGGGATGGAAAGCTCAACTCGCAGACTCTCGGGACTTTTGAAGACGAAGATGAAGACGAGGATGTCGTGTTCTCGACGGACGTTACATACGACCTGATGATGCAGCTGAAAGAAGTACTGATCATTTCGGTCGCTCAAGGATGGCACATCTTCCAGCAAGAGTGAGAACTTGCGGTCCCTTTCCTCCCTTCACACACTCTGAAAAATTATACCATAGCGCTTCGCAGGGAATAGGGGAACGTCGAGACCGTATCACGAAATCTTCTTCACCGTTTCGCAGATCTCGAAACAGTCTACAGCCTGGCGGTCGACGCTCTAGGTCACCGTCTCCCGCTGCCAGAAGTCATGATGTACAAGCTCCTGAGCTTCTGTCGCAATGCATATCTGTCCTCGCATCAATTGTTTCTGAGGATTGTCGTTTCAAAGTCGCGCTGCCGCGCCCTTCTCGCCCTCCAAATGCTCTGCAAGCATTGACATTGGATGTCGCGCAATTTCTACTTCATACCCATCGTCATGATCCGAAGATCGTATCCCAAATCGGGTTTGCGATTATACCTGCTCTAGCGACGTTCCATCCTGAGATGCATATTCGTTTGCTGACCTTTTTCGAGGATGGAGTCTTGCGAGGAGTCCTCGAAGAACTCAGGCTGATTCAGGGTGTCATTGAAAACTCTGTACACAATGGTGAATTTTATAGTTGAGAAATTTCCCAGTCGAATGATTAACGTAGCGTTCATAGATTTGGAACTCAATACTTCCGTGGAACCGCCTATAGTATCAATTCAAGTTGATGAATTCCAGGAAGAATCGAGCTTTGAGCGACAAGCGACTCAGAGCTGGATTCCTTGGTCATCCTCCATGGCGACACCAGCACTCGCTCTCCAGTCGACCAATGCGCCCCTCCAGCCACCCCAAATATACTATCTCTCGTCGTTGGTTCCCCCATTATTGGCTGCCATCATGGAATGCGTCGATCTCGCCCCACATCCGAGTTCGCGTGTAGAAGTATTGCATCGCTTCTATCACCTACTCGAGATGGTGATGAACGCAAAACCCGATACCTACTTAGACATCCTAGAGGTCGTTGCATATCACTCTCCAAAGGCAAGGCATCTGGGTGTCAGTTTGCTTGCGACATTATGGCCCCGAGCTATTGGTCACTTGGTAGTCACCAAACCCCTGCTCATCTCCACTTACTTCGACTCCTCCAATGCTAAGGCCGTGCAACGCCTCAAAGATCACTCGTATACACATCAATTCGTCCCCTGGCGATTCACCCCTCATTCGAATCGGCCTGGTTTTGAGGGCATGTCGAATTACGAATGTCGCTCGTGTTCCATCCCCATCCGCGGGTTTGGACTCTTCTGTCCTTTTTGCATGTGCGGAGTGCACTTCGATTGCTATGATGATCCAGAAGGGTGTCATGTCATGCAGTACGACAACGCGTCTGACCTAAACATCCAAAAAATCGCCATGTACAGATTTTCGTTCGTTGCACCCAAACGACGTGATGTTGCGCCAAACAGTATCAGGAGAAACAAGCATTCATTCCAGATCGTCAACCTGTTTACACTGGCTCTGTGTTTCGTCTGCCGTAAACCGCTTTGGGGTTGTACTATGCAATGCATGAAGTGCTCGTCATGCCTGCAATTCGCACACTCCTCCTGCCTTTCCGACTCTGTGACGGATGTACCCCGTTGTGGTTCTACCAGGATTGATTCTAACTATATGACCATCACTTGGACTGATTTGCGTCAGTCTTGCATCGACCATTACGATGTCCTTCTTTCCGAAAAGGACGATCTCGCTCAAAGAACATACGAAGAAGTCTCCATATTTCTTGCAGTCTTGTGGACTCAGTTACAGATTCTACTAAATGGCGTAGCCATGGGATCTATCGTCGTGATGCAGAAGGGCAAAGATGCCGCCAATGCCAAACACAAAGTGGACGAATTTGAGCTTCAGCGAGTAGTTTCTTGGTGCGAGGAACTCATATCGTCAGGTGTATTATCTCCTTCAGTGACCACACAAGACTACCTGCAAGAAAACCCCGTTGCTCGCTCAGATTGCTACATGATGTTCGATTGGTCGGGCTTGCTGTATATTTCATCCACCATCAAATCACCTTTCAATCCTCAAAAACCACTGAATAGCACCTCGTCGGATCTCCTTAATGTCACATCTCTTGATCCGTTTCAAGAGCAAAGTTCGGAGACAACTCCAAATCCTTTCGAAATCGTTTCCTTGGCCCACATGCGGGATGTTCTTGGATACGAGTTACGCGTATTCTCTGATACTGCTGCTCGTTTTCTGCTGTCCCACTTGCATCAACTTGGATTTTTTGACCGAGTCGATTCAAACGATGTCCTCTTCGACGATACGTCACGTCCCAACCAGACTTATTGCGTGTTCCCGTTGCCCCTCGGTCTAGATATTTCCACAGACGTTGAGACGTTAGTTTCGGCGATCGAAGCTTGTCTCTCTGATTTAGACTTATCAGTAAACGAGGTCGGTTTTCTCCTCCTTGTACGGAGACTCTGGCCGAATGGTATGTCTACGGAATACGCTTCGCGGAGACTTACAAGGAACGTTCTTTCGTGGATCCTTGCTGAGGTAAGAAGGACCGCAACCTGTTTGGCACCTGGGCGACTTCGAACTCATAACTATTAGGATGATAGTCTTGCTACAATTCTTCGTGACTACTTGGCGAAGCAACAGGCGCTTCCAGGTGTTCGCTCGGGAGCTGATCCCCTTGCCTGGCCATCTTCTCAAAACGCGAGACCTGCCCCAGCCAGCTCGAATAATGGAGGTGATTACGTAGCAGCTCGGCGTGCTCTACTTTCTCGATATGCTGTTCGTTGGCTCCTGGCTTTGCATGATCAAGATCCGAGATTCTACGCGGAATTGGTTTATGACTTGTGCGTGGAATTTTCGAACATTATTCCATTAGGTTTTAGGTCCGACCCGAAAGACAAGGTAAAGCTCAGGTCTTCTTCCCTTTGTTTCCACTTTACTCAGGACTTGGCTGCAGAAAAACGTCGTCAAACAACTAGACAAAACTTTGCGTTCCATCACTAGATTAGCTCAAAACTATGTGATGTTCACCGAGTTCGATGGTGTATTTCTTCGTTGGTTGGAGTCGGTATCGTTTTATGACCTCTGTCATGAAGTCAGTGGCCCGCATTCATCTCTCCATTCGATGTAGCTGATGTCTAGAAATGCAGCATATGCCAGCATTGCATCGACTGTTCCCTCGTGAAACAGAAATCTCTCAGCGTCCTGGCACAATCATTGACCTAGGGACTGCCCTCGCTGACGGTAATGGATCCATAAGCTCCGATCCATGGCGTATCGTTCTATCCACAGCCTCTACAAGCCGTACCGGTCTGTTGCGCAGCTTGCAGTGGCTCTGCTTGTTCGCTCGCTCAGGGATAGAAATACCAATTAGCATCTATCTGCGCTTTTCGACTTTGACAAAACAGTTTGACGTATCGTTAGCGGATTCACTTCTACTTGTTGAAGCGTTGATGTCGTCAATTTGGCTAAAATCCATTGGACGACAAGAACTACAAACTGTTTTCACAAGCCTCCATTCTCGGCTTGCTTCTCGCGTTTTGGACGGCCTCCAGAGCGAGGCTGGGCTATCTGACATGTGAGCTCTGGTTCTTGTATGCTATGCTCATCAGCGATCTGAGTCGTTTTCTAGATTACGTTTTATCAGGCTTTCTCTGGCGACCTGTCTGTTGTTGTATGGTTGTGAAAGACATGCATTGATCTCACTGGAACTCATTGCCGAAGCTGAGATACGTGATCTCCCTTCACGGTCAGTGCCCACTTCTCATCCACGAGGGACCTCTCTGAACCACTTTGCAGAAGAAAATTGAACTCTCGCGGATCGATTATTACTGATCCAATCATCATGGATCCTGGCTTGATGAATGTGCTCGAGCGATACAGCAACGCAGGAAATGACGAAGTGTCATGCCTTATCGCTAAATTTCTCAACTCGTTCATAACAGAATCCTCGTTCCTCGAGCCATATGAAGTAGATAATTTTATCTTACGGAATGGCAAAGTCCTCTGCACATGGTACGAAGCTACGAGTTTTACATCATCTCAGTACTGACTCTGAGAAGTGCATGGCAGTTTTATGAAATTCAACGTCATGATATCTCGAAAATCAGAACTACTTTCCTTTTGCGCATCCTAGTCGTTGATGCGCAACCTTTACAGTCGGTCTTGAATGACTGGTGCCTCCCGATCGTGAGCTGGGAGATACGGTTTGTTGTATATAATATGTCGTCGCCTCATATCTGACTTCCTCGATGATAGGTTGCAAGCTATGGCCCGCCTCTTTCGAATCATTCTAGAAGTCACGAGTCCTGCTTTCACCGTCGAAAACCGGCAGTGGAGATCCAGCGTTATCGATGTTTTCTACGTCTATTTCACTGCGTTATGGGCAGATGAGAGGGTAAGACTTGGAATTGAGTATCCATTTCATAATGATTTCTGATTTCTGATTCGATTTCAGGAGGAAATCAGATTGGCGGTTGATACATGGTCTCAAACTTTATTGCCTCCTCATCTTGATGCCATTGCTCTCTGCTGGAACGAGTCTTTGGCTACGGCTCCAATATCAGAACGGGTGAAACTTGTTTCTTTTTTGATACAGCTTCGTCCTCATTTCTCAGAATGGAAAGGTGAACTAGACAATTCTCTAGATGAACCAGACTAACATCCACCGGCAGTACTATCATGGGATGTTATCATCGAGACACTTGTTGAAGATGACTATTCGCAGAAGAACGGTGATGACGAGGATGGTCCTGCATCTGCTCATCTAGTACGCCAATATGCATATCTGTGTGGTGTTGATGTACTCATCATAGGCATCACTACTAGTCCATGTATGGAATCTCGCACAGAGACGAATTCGGCTCGACCTCGGACAGTATAGATCCAGACATGGCCATGCTACGGGTGTCCCTCATACTTCTCAGCTTACAAATGATCGCGGATGGCATCACCGTGGACACTTTCACACTTTTGAAGATCAAGTTTCATTTGATCCAGGTCGTTGGATATAACAATGTATCGGTCGTTCCTGCGCCAAGTGGCCATTCATTCAGCGTACGCTTCGGTGAAGTGCGGGAACTTCCAGACATAGCATTCCCTTGCGTTGTCGAGCTTCTGACAGTACTGGACGCCCCTCACCCCTTCGATCTCTCTTCTTCAGCCATGGGTGGACCATATACCGAGGAGGGTGACTCAACACCTCTCCTTGTTGGATCTATATTTGTCGATGTATCACTTGGCATGCTCTGTCATATCAAAGATCTACTGTTACTCCCTGTTCTGGTACTCAAGAGCTTACTAGAGTCGTTGATTGTCATCATACACAAGCACGACTTTGAAAGTAGGCCCTTGAAACATCTACAAAACACGCTGCGGAGAGCTGTTGTCCGAGCTCTTGAACTTCTATTACTGGATATCAGCTACGAGATCCGACAAATTGCCTTGTCGGTTGTGCAAGCTTTTGTCAAGCGATGGCCATCTTTCATGGGCTCTTTGGTCTAGTGAGCGCTTTATGATGATGATTGATTATTCTCCTATACCTAACCATAATATAGCATGTCTATCGAGTCTACAACCAAACTCATAGCCTCTCTGAGCCAGTATGGTCAAGACCCTCTTGTTGTTCAAGCACGGTTGTTCATCGAGTCAACCCTCACCACGTAAGAATTTTTTTGTCCGCTTCCAGTCCTAATACTAATATGATTCCGTCACAGCTATTCCAACGGCCTGTTCATCTCCCTGTGCAAGGTGCGCTATAGGCTACAGTTTTGGTGCTTGGCTGATCTCCTGCATAATAGCGACCTCTGGACCAAGAATTCTTTGTTGTCTTGAAACAAGTAACTGAGTCAAATGCAAAGGGCGCTGGATCTTCAGAGAGTCTTCGCGATGCTCTCCTTCGTGACACCCTTGCTCGAGCTCTTGACAACGACCAAGCCACGTTTCAGGTTGTTCTCAACAACCTCCGCGACTTTGTGGAAGTGGTATACCACCAAGGCTATAGTGCAGAGCTCATGCAATGTGAAACATTCCAGCCGAACTCCTTCTGACTGTCGCACTGACCAGAATATTCAGTTGTGGGACACCATCTCACGCTTCTGGCTCGTCGTACGTCTGAATGGGCAGCTGATGCTGTCGATCCTACCCCCTTGTTGATGATTCCCTCGGTTCTTATGCAATTCAACAAACTACACAGTCGTGTAAGCAAACTCTACCTTTCCTGAACGAGACAGATCTTATCAGCTTGCTCTTATGCACCAGGATATGCTTATGTATACGGACACCGTCCTGCGCGTGGCCTTGAATAGATTGAACGTCAATACCGCCAGTCTATCGCGACTTGTTCATGTCACCACAAATCTCTACCGAAAGGTTCAACCGCGAGATCCTACAGGCCAATCCAACAACATTGTCATGGTAATATTCGAAATCCTTGCGGACGGTCTACGGATGAAAGCTCGGGTGCTTCCTTCCACTTTGACGTCCATGATAGAGGTATGTCACGTTTAATTTCTGTCGCATCGAGTATCTCGTTGATTTGCGTAGACTCTCACAACTGCTGATATTGATGGTTCCGCCACGCTTGCTACAATGCATCTTACTTCATTCCTCGGCTTGGTGGACAATGGCCTTCACTTTTTGCAGCATCACAATTGGGCAGACGTTCATTCCGATAGCGACTTTACTGCGTCTATGGCCGTTGCCAAGATGGTCTTAGAAGCTGCTACTCACGATAATGAAATTATGGCTAGGTTTTCTGATCAAGGGCAGGAAGTATGTGGTGAACCGATATCTCTCTACCATATAGGAATCTGACGTTTACTCTAGAAACGTCTGAATCTGGGCGTTCGTGCTTGGAATATCCTAGCTCTCGCTGCATTATCGGATCCTATGAACAAATGGGGCTCCATGTTGTTTGCACAGTTACCTGTATTCTCAATAGCGCAGTTCTCCTCCCTACGATTCTACATCCAATCTGGGACAAGGATTCAGGAATCCGCCACGACCGACATCAATCATGCGTACGTTTCCATCAAGTTGTGGCTCATGCTGGCGCAGAGGGAAACTACGACCACATCCGGCGGGACTGTTACGGCTCTTGCTGTCTGGAATGAGCTATGGCCACCGTTCGAGAGCCTCATGAATATTCTTGAAGCAGAGGCGCAAGTAGGGACGATTTCGGTGAGCTGCACACTACTTGTCTCCGAAGTATCGTCAGGCTCAAATTTCTTTGTAGACGCTAACAACATTAGTATGGTCGTCTGTTGCTGACCTTTTTCTCTTCACACGGCATCTGCATTCGCCACTCGCGCTAGAAACAGGATCGCAGATCACGACGTTGAATCGTCTTCGCCGTCTGGCAAGTGGAGACTCCTCTGGTAACAAAGTAGGTGATCTTCAGCATACTCTCTGAGGATATCGGTCATGAACCCCGTCATAGATTACTCGTGTGTTACGCAACATGTCGGCTGCTTCTCCTGTAATTCCTTTTGAAGTGTTGGTGAGCCAGGCAGCCAAGGATATCATGGCCGCGGAGAAAATACGGATATTAGAAGCGAAGAGAGAGCTCGGGAGGACAGTTCAGGAGAGGAGAGCCCCAGAACGGCATCGACGAGATGGATAAATGAAGTGATGTATTACATAGACTATCTGTATATATTCAGTGGCTGGTAGCAGCACATAGTACTGACTTCATGCTCACCTCAGATTAGGCGGTACGGAGCCTAGCTTTCTGTGCTTTTTTACGATTCTCTTTCACAATAGTCGATCCGACAAATGCTCCAATCGCTGACAGACCGACAACTAGGGCGAACGCTGGTAGACGAATGGCCCATTCCCGGGCGGGAAAGTACCCATGGACAGGACTTGAAGCGTCAAAAAAAGGCTTGAAAGACACGTCGTTAGTAGGCGGCAAGACGTGTGTGCGTGAGATGGCGCACGAGTAAGATCGCCCAAGTCGTGTAGTATACGTAAATCACCCCAGCTGCCAGCAGCATAGATCCTCCGAGAGCTTTGTCGCTTGCACCCTATTGAAACAAGTTGTTAGAAGAGAATTACAAAAGATACAAAAGAGGATATCCATTGTACCATGACTGCTTTCTTTTGATCAAGTTGTATGAAGTTCAGTTACGAGATGTGATCTCGCGACGCGCAGTGCGCCAACACTCACACTCAATTCTGGACTATATCCTGCAGGCAATTGCTCGTCAACTCAGTGCGGCAGAGGGCCCCAATAACACAGAAATACCCTCCAGGATCCTAATTTCCTTTCATATAGGCTTGCTAGTCGGGCTTGTTGATGGATACTCATGCTTTCGCTTCCTTAGCTCACGTTCAGGTCCTCTTGATCCCAGTGGGCACGATTCATCAATCGGTATTCGAGAAATGCGCCGCAGAAATAAGGAGTTTCGATGATATACGACTGGGAGACGTACCTGCAGACCAGAAGGATGAGAAAGGTATCCGACCCTATCCTACTTCATAACGCGTTTAGTTGACATCTATTCTAGCGCGTTTTATGCCCAGTCCCCTTTCACCAGGACACCTTCACCTTAGCTTTCCATCTCATCCACCCCCATCTTCGCATGTCCCTCTTTCACTTCTACGACCCTCGCATTTTCCTCTAGCAGTCGTCGGGGTAGCCTCTTGCTCCAGCTCTCAACCCGATACCCTTTCCTCCATCCTTACCCAATTTAATGCACTTCTCTATGAACTATTCCCTCCAGGATCCATGTTTCCTTTAGCCAGGAACTGCTTTGTCTTCGAAGAAGGTGACGGCAACCTCAACTTTGGAGACAATTTGCCTGGCGTAGTTGTCATTCCAAGCTTGATGGGCAACAAAAAGCTGTATATTGGAACTCTTCTTGCTGATTTATGTTCTAATGTACTGGGCGAGTTTGGAGTTGTCGTACGTACTTTCACCTGCCCCGATAATAAATTACTTAGGCTTGAGATGACAGGTTCAAGCTCTAGAAAGTCCTCTAGGCAATGAATATCTGAATTCCTCCTTATTGCCTATATTACCTCCAATGTCAGAGCTACCTGCATCTCTCGATGGCAGATTCGACTCCTTCCCCCAGCTTTCCTCGCACAACAGTCAGCCAGAATTGATTAGGGCCAGCAGTACACCTCCCGTATCCAAGCGAAACTCTACTTTTCGGCAAACAACTCTCGGTGTCACGCCTCCAAAGAAGCGATCAAGTGGCATTGGAGCTGCATCATCGCACGGGCGATTAACGAAAGTGCTTGGTGATTTCTTTTTACTGGCAGGAAGAACGGAGGATGCATATGTGTGGTATGATGTATATCGCACCGTATTGCCTTACGAATGTTCATTCATTATTTGTAGGTATTCTGAAGCTATAATATCGCTCAAAGCGTCCCAGGATCATGTTTGGCATGCCTCTGCATTGGAAGGAATGGCAACAATCGCAATCCTCGATGCATGGTCCGCTGGACATGGACTCGTATGTTATCTTGTCATATCATGTTCTTGTGGGTTGTGCTTAGCTCCTTCCTCTCTTAGCAAACCTCCGGCGCTGCTATGAGAGAACCATGGACAGACGTTTCAGAGAAATTGTCTCAAGCCACCGCTCTGTACTACAAGGCGCCTTCAAATGACCCAGATCAGAATTACCCCCTTTTAGCATATCTATACTCTTACAGTGTTCTGCGCCACGCTTCCCTCCTTTTCGCCGTTTGGTCCGCTAAAGGATGGGGTCCTCTTGCATTCACGACCATGTTGCAACCCGGAGCAACACCCTATTTACCTCCCACACTCTCGCACAGTACACGTAACTCTTGGGTACATCTTGAGCGATTGAGCTCTATCTCAGGTATCTCACGGACAGCTATTGCTGGTGTCCTTGCTCAAGCGCATGGCCCGTGGCTATTACATCTCGGGGCGCGAGAAAGAATAGCCATCTTGGAAACCACGGCCAGTCTTTATGCCTGTCTGGGATACAGACGCAAAGAGGCATACATATTACGCGAAGTCCTTGGTTGTGTTCTAGACCTTCTCGTATGCGGCCGTGAAGAGGACGGGTACTCCAAAAAATCCAACCTTCCTGGAATTCCTGGACTCGGCCTGAACCTCGATGGTCAGACAGGGAGCCGCGGAACCGTCGCGATCCGGCTGAGTGAAAGTACTGACGGTAATGACAGCATACTGAATCTCCTCAAGTATGTCTGCAAAGTACTTGGTATTGATCTTGATGCTGTGCGATTGGTGGAAGACGGTGTCGGCGATGATAAGGCACGTGACAGCGCCACAGATGACTCCGACATATTCGACGTTCCCCATGGAACTTATGGTTGGCCTGAACTCCAAGTGGGTGTCATTCGTGAATCGGTGGCTGTTGCAGAAGCCTTACCCGGTGAGCTGCAAAATCTATTCCGATAACATGCTCCCGCTAATGGAATTCGTAGATTACTTGGCTGTGGCACAATTTGCGCTCTCTGCATTGAAGACTCTGCAATCAGTACTTGCGCCCAGCGACCAATATCATCTTTATTCGACCTCTTCCCGAGCTTTGGTAACTGCGCGACGGCGAGGCGAGACCAAATGCGTTGAGTATTGGTCTGGAAAACCTGTCGTCAATATCACTCTTTCTCCGTACGTCTGTGATTTTAGTCTCCAAAATGACGGCATGTTTAATCTTATAAAGTTCAGGCTACCTCTCGTTCGATTACCACTAGAAAAGCCTATGTCGACCCTTGCGACAAGGTCATCCGAAATTAATCCAGTCCTTCCTGGAGGGAAAGATCCTTTCTTGTATAATCCTAGAAAGGCTGCAGCAGAGGTAATACTCGAGATACTCATATTGGTATGGCCGTCTGACAAAAACTTGATCAGGGAAAAACATTAGTGGTCCAAAATGAGACCCTTGATTTTGTGGTCGTATTACAGAATCCATTCGTCTTTGATCTCGAGATACAGAGTTTAACACTAAGGTGCGAAGTCCTGCTCGTGTATTATTACTTGGACATGACCCAAACCTGCCATTCAGCACGTCTGGTGTCAAGTTCGAATCAAAACCAGTCACTGTTGTTATACCCGCAAACTCTTTGCATTCAGTGACTCTTATAGGAAAGGCCGTAGAGACTGGTACCCTCACCATCAGAGGTTGTATTGTCAGAGCTCCTGGTGGAGCAGCTCGGGAGTTTATCTTGCCGTTGGCAACCGACGAGGAAGAGGAGCGATCATCACGAAGACGTAGTGCCTCGGCTTGCGAGATGGACCGTTCAAAATACTCTGGACTCGAATCATTACCTTGGGAAAGGCCAGAAAAGCGAAGCAGCACCCAATTGACCCCGCCTCCATCCGACAGCTTACAATTTCTGCAATGTAAAGTTGTCCCAGAGCAACCATTACTGCGAATAAGGCGGACATCCCTCACTCATGGTGCTGTCATGTTGTACGATGGTGAAATGTTAGTCGACATACTCTTGTTTGACGATGATTTTGCACTAACACAATACCAAGGTCGAGTGTGCGCATCACTTTGGAAAATGTCTCCACGCTGCCAGTCGATTTCTTGAGATTGGCATTCGACGATTCCACTATCGCACCAGCCCAGCAGGCACTAGCGGATGGCGACCTCTCTGTTTTCGACACTTACGAAACGGAATACGACCTGATTAACAGGCCAGTGTTCTCGTGGAATAAGCAGGATTTCTCCAAGATCGTTGCACCCGGAGAGAAAGTCACCGTGACCGTCAATTGTTTAGGAAAGGTTGGTTGGTAAGCGTATGGATTCCACCTTCTTGTATATTCTATCTGATGTTTCTGTTTAGCGTTAACGGCACGATGCATGTCTCCTATGCGTTTATACATCGACATCAAGACACTCTCCAGACGCCTCCAGATGTGTTCCATACTCGGCAGCTATCTTATCCCGTCATGGTCACTGTCTACCATATGCTTGAATGTCATGGAATGGACATCATTCCATTCCCTCCGTCAGTGAGTCCGGACAATGATGACGTTAACAGCGTATCCCACGGACGAATGTCCTCATTACGAGTTGGTGGAGATGGTTGGTGTCTTTTCTCTATTGACGTACGAAATACGTATGGTCTACCGTTCGAAGTGACATTCGAAAGAGTGCAAGAAGGTCCGTGAATTAGCCTATATACGGTACGCCCGTTTGTAGCTCTCGTTTCACCACAGATACTGCTATGGGCAGCACTTCCACCACTGTCGCACCTGGGTCTACCTCTCGGTCAGTCTTTATGTATTGCTGCCGGACCTCTATGTTAAACTTTGGTCGTCAGAATCGTCATCCCCCTCAAGAAGTTCCTCCTCCCAGAGGATCAAGCTTCAAGAATTATTCCAACCCTCTCTGACAGGCAGTTCGTTGTCACGAAATCAAACCTCACATCTGCAGAAGAGAAGGCACAGCGAGAACTATTTTGGTACCGAGAGGAGTTGTTCAAATGTGTGCGGGGCCATTGGCGCGAGGTAAGACATCTCACTGGTTGTTTAGTGTAGGTCTGATGAATATCGTGTCGCAGGCCGGTGGCATACGATCGGGAGACCTGTCTTTAAGACAACAACGCTTAACTCTTCCCATGCTGGAGACATTACGCACGGAGACTGCCCGGGTGCAGATGTCGCTTGTGCAGTATGACGCTGACGGGGAGATGGGAGCTCCAATTCCTCACCATGGTGGCAAATACCATCCCCCCCCGAACGAGTTTGTATACCTCCGAACGAAAGTCACCAACTTGTCAGGTAAAGACATCAGTCGTCAATTATGCCTTATTGTTACTCAACTTTCGCGGTGTAGCGTCGGCACTCATCCTCACTGCAGACTTGGGCTTCGACCCAGCAGAACACATCATTTATGAGGGAGTCTTATCGGATCTTCCGGTAGGCCACTTACAAAGTGGGGAATCTAGAGAGGTCGAAACGCCCCTCTGTTTCCTATCCTATGGGCGCTTTGAGCTTGCAGCGGAAGTACGAGCCTTGGATCCCTCTCACATAGATAGCAGAGCCGGGTTCGGACATCTTGTCGTGGACGTGTTGGAGAACGAGTGAAAACGCATCTAGATCATACGTTATTCACTGTACGAAGCAAACTGTTGACCCTGGCTCCGCGTAGGGTATACAGAGAGAGTTCGGTCTCTAGCTCGGGCGTGCCCCCGCGTCACACCTTCCAGGAGTAGATTATAATGTCGAAACGCCCTTGGTCGTTCCTAGACGTAATACCTGCACACAGATAGTACACCCGTTATATTTTATAATCCATACAGTCCATTTTGCACATGTAATGCTAGGTAGCAGCATGGGTATCAATCAAACTCTGAATCTTCCTGTTTAAAGGCGGCGGAATACGCTAATATCGTTCCATAGACTAACCTAGAGGGAATTGAGAAAGTTTGACAAAGAATAGGATAAAACACGACGCACCCTCCACCGACGATAGACATGGTGCACGCACTCGTAGTGATGACTTCTGAGTGAGCCAACACGATTGGGAAGGCAAATCCTGTTACTACGATGCCAGCCGTCAGGAAACGACCAAAATCGACCGGTGCTGAGCTTTCAGGCCCAGAGAATTCGTCTGAACCGCAATGAGAGAAGAGGGCATTTGGTAGTGGGGCGAGCACAAATGTTAATGCTAGATACATTTTCGGTAAGCTGTCAATCATTTGGGCTGTTCAAAGATACGAACCGACAAGTAGGGGCAGCCAATTCTGCCACAGAGCACAAGAGAGGATGATCAACAAGAACCCAACGGCGAGCACGAACGAAAGGAGGATGACGGCTGCGATGCAAAGTTGAGTTCAGTACATCAACTTGGCCAGTGAATTAGCGTGTCTTTACTTTTGAGCCCTGCTGGCATGGCTAGCGTTCACAAAGATACGACTATGTACTTGAGTTTCTGGGGAGGATTGACGTTCAGGACGTTCTGAAGGCGGATGGCATCAGTTGGAAGTTACACAACCGTGACAACGACTGCGCCGCAAGTTGGACTCGAAACATGCAGAATAATGATAAGATGGAGGAAAACCGGGTTGACATGGTATAGAAAGTACTACTGTAGATAAAACACAGAGTTCTAAGTATTATGGATACAGACAGCATTAATGATTAACGGAAAACGAAACATGTAAGATAGTACCAGAGTCTCAAGTACATGTACTTGACCATCATTATGGACGAGCCCTCTTCGACGCTCTACTTGCGGTTCGAACGTTGTTCACCCGCGAATCCGTCAAGGTACCCGATTTCTGCACGGGCACCGCGTTTTTCTTGATTGCAATCGAATTCCGCGAGATAGGCCGAGCTGACAGTGATGATGACGAGGAGGCCATAGAGTCCACGGTGCTAAAATTGTCTGGGACGTTGACTCCGTCGAGAATCATCATCCCGTCCTCGTCCTCGTCCTCGTCCTCGTCCTGATCATCGGGTAGAGGGAGATGTTCAGCTACGAACGTATCGCTTCCAACATTGGATACGCCCTTCCCTCTCCATTCTTTCAAAAGAACATCTCGGCCCTTGGTCAACTCCCACTGGTCCACATACTTCCACGCGCGTTTCTTCGGTGTCGAGCCAGTAGTTGGGTCTTCTTTCGCCCCTTCTACTAGAAGCGTCTCTGTCGTCCGAAGAACCGTCGACAATTGCGTAGCCGCAGAACTATGGAATGTTTCGGTGGCATTGACAAGGTCCTCGGTCTGCCGAGCAATACATTAGGACATTGAATATCATGGCATGTAGTGAATGTACTGACCTCTGATTCAACACGTCCGACAGCCAGTCCGATGTTACTCGAAGTGGAGGCAACACCGTCTTTCAGGTGATGGAAGTTAGACTGGACGTCAACAGCCATAGCATCCATGGCCTCTAATCTCGCCCTCTTTGCCCGACCATGCGTTTCAAATGCTAGAGGAAGAAATGCATCAGTGATCGGTTTGAGTCATGTACCACATAACTCACCATCAGAACAGGTTGCGTTCATGGCTTTCGTTTGTTTCTGTACCTGGGTCGAGTATGTCCTTATCGAACCCGAGACAGATGTTTCCATGTCTGTCAGCTTATCGCTGAAGGTCGTCGAAGCAGCACTTAGGGCCTGAGAATGAAAACAGTCATGTTTAGATCGTGTGTCAATTGAATCTATTGTACTCACCTTTAGCGCCCCATCCCTAGTCCTCTTTCCCTCCCCACCCGTGGACTTGACGGTAACCGCCATATCCTTACCGATTTTGTCCATGGCATCTACTGTCTGCGCGTGCTTGCCAGCAAGCGCCTCCATCTCCTCCTCACCTTCTTCATTACCAGATCGAATGAGCTCAACAGCTTCGCGCAAGCCCTTATCTCTCTCCTTCGTAAACTCTCCTAGCAATCCAGAAACCCTCATAATCAACTGGTCCTTGGCCTTGTCCGCCTCAATCTTCTGAGTTGTCACCAAAGCCACCAGCGCCTCATTCTGCGTTCTCAATCGCTCAATTTCCTTGGTCGCTGCGCCCTCCACCAGATCTTTCGCTTGCGCCAAGGACTTGCACTCCGAGTCAACGTACTCCCCTGTCGCACGAACGCTGTTCTCGATAATTGTTCCCATACTTTTTAATGCCTTTTCCACCGTTGAGAAACCCTCCAGACCAGCAAGCTCTACCTCTTGACACAGGGTATTACAAGTCTTGGTCAGACTTTCTCCCCATCTACCGAATCCGGTCTTGAATGTCTCGTGTGTTTCTTTCACGACGGTCTGCACAACTGATAATGCCTCGCCTTCTGCAACGTCTCTGGATTGGATGGACGAGAGGGCTTCTTGAATACGGAGTAGTTGTTGGTCTATACGTTTGGAATGAGAGGCAAGGGCTTCGAGTTCCTTGGTCTCAAACTCCTTTGCCTCTGTTCGGAGCTGGTAGGTATGCTGTGATGAGGTCTTGACGAATTCTTCTAGTTCTTGCGAGAGTGTCGTGGTTTCGGATGTTATGGTGCTGCCATGGGTCAGGACTGCTTTAGAATTCGATTTGAAGACAGCCGTTTTACGATCTAAGGAGACGCTTCAGTTAGCTATCAAATCGCTGACTTGAAATGGGCCAAAACTTACGCAGCGCGTCAAACAGTCCTGTTATGTCACGAATACTTTCCTTGGCCGTCTTCCTCAACCCGATTGCTACATCGTCCAGAACCTCCTCAGTTTCCTGGTGCGCCTCTCTCACCACAACCTCTTCCTCGAGCGCCACTTTGACTACCCTAAGCTCTCTTTTCTTCGCCTCAAGCACATCCTCCGTCTGCTTCAGCTTCTCCCTCGTGTCCTTCAGCTCCCCATCCCTTTTCTTCAACAGCGCAATACTTTGTTCATACTCATCCCTTACCCCCCGCATCTGGTTCTCTACAATCTCAACCTGCTTCTTCGCTTCCTCCAACTCCGTCTGCTTCAGTTCCTGCTCAGCACTGAGCTGGATCCACGTCTCTTCGGAAAAGAAGATCCCATTCTTCTCCCGAGCAGCCAACACGTCTGCTTTGAGTCGTTCGATCTCGGCTACGTACTCTTTGAGAAGGGAGTTCCTAGACATGCGTTGGTTGAGCTCGGGTTTGTTACGAATGGATTTAGCGCGCATGGCATAGTCTAGTGTCGAGAGTGTTTCTTCCATGTTGGAACGTGCAGGGGAGATGGTGGCGATGATACATGTCTTGGTGCGACCTCCCAGAGAGTCTTGGAGGAGGCGCGTAAGTTTGGATTCCCTACGTCAAGAAAAGTCAGAAGGAGATTCGTGGTAAGAACACCCTTAGGCCGTACCGGTAAGGAACATGAGAAGACTTGTCAACAAGAGCGTTGATGACCCTTCCCAGAGTCAATAAACTCTGATTAATCATTCCCGCTTCCCTGGCTCTCTTGTTTTCTGCACCCGATCTCCCAATGTTCTCCGACCCAGCCAGATCCACCAAATTAAGTTTACCTACTCTGAGCAAATCGTCTCCAATACCCGTCGTGGTCTTCTCTTTGATATGAATGGTGATCGAGAAAACGGAATGCGAACGACTGGAATGATCATTGAACTTGGTGGCCGCAATTTGTCGGCGTTGACTTCCTTTAGTAAGGAGCCCCAACGCGTCTTGCGAATCTTTGACGTTGACTTCCTCTAGACCCTGGATGAAGACACCTTGTTTGTTCGCGTCATCGAAGATTTTCATGCCTCCACTGTTCTCAGACGCGTTCCGACTTGTGGAGTCTTTCGCCATACCCATACCCATGGGTTGGATGGTACCCTGTGGCGCAGATAGGTCGTTGGAGAGAAGGTCACGGAGTTCTTCGTTGTAGAGTTCAATGTATGAGATTTTGACGCTGTAATCTGTGTTGGAGGTTTCGAGCCAGTGGAACAGACGGAATAGAACGCGAGGGATCATGCCTGCGTTGGCGGATGGGTTGCCCATGGGTGTTGGTGTTAGATCACCTTGCATCGTGTACCTATAGGTTGATTAGGGTAAGGTAGAGGATATGGTGGGGTGACATACGTTTTTCCCGTTCCTGTCTGACCGTACGCGAAGAGGGTACAATTGTAACCCATAAGGACTTCGTCGAGCATTGGACTGACGACGTCGTGGTATATCATGGCTTGGTCTGCCTCTGGGCCAAAGACCAGATCGAAAGGGTATGTACGTACGGGGGGTAGAGTGACTATTCCGAGACTAGATATGGGTGCTGAAGTTTCGATGGAGACTTCGCGACTCTTTGCTCCGGTTGAGCTGACGATGATGGGTGAGTTGTCTTGAACTTCGCGTTCTGAACGACGCCTGCATCGTATGACGACCTGAATGTTAGTTTCTGCGTCTGGGGTGTGTGATGTTGTTCTTGGAGTGGATTCTGTTGGTGGCCGGGGTTGTTTTGCGAGAACTGAGCGTGCTCTGGGTACTGGGAGGTTTGGAGGTGGCATCTGGTTTGCTGAAGATCCGAGTCTTGCTCGCGATGATCCTGGACGACGAAGGGCCATGGCTGGTATACCTACTAGTTGCCTACTAGGATAATCTGTGGTGTTAGTCTGCCTGTTGGTGAGATCGCGTTAGAGGAGAATGCAGAATTTAGCAGATGGTTGATTTCGCGTTGCTGATCACGTGGCGGCATTATTATTTAATTTGTTAATTTTAGATCCAACAGCTCTCTCTCTCTCTCTCCAACTCACCAGCCATGGGCAAAAGAAAAAAGTCTTCACGCAAGCCTGCCCCGTCCAGGCAGAAGGTTCCTCTAGGTGCGCACCAGTCTATCTATGCATCCAGGATTCATCTCACATCGACTTCCAGACACCGCGTTTCAATGCATTTTCTGCCAACATGACAAGTCTGTCACCGTTAGACTCGACAGGAAGGAGGGTGTAGCTCAGTTGGTCTGCAGAGTATGTGACCAGCGCTACCAGAGTAAAGTGAACCGTGAGTGCCACATTTCTCATCGTGGCCATTGCGTTGACTGACCCCTCTGCAGATCTTACAGAACCGATCGATATATATTCAGAGTGGATAGATGCTGCAGATGCTGCTCAGCGAGAAGAGCAGGTTGTTCGTCGAGATCGTCCCCCCGCATCCTCTTCTACTCGTCCCGCTCCAGCACGACACTCCGTTGACAGCGACGACGACGAGTAGATGTATCTTTTCCTTTCGTATCCTAGTTCAAGTTGTAGCAACTGTATAATAATCGCATCCTTTTGGGCTAGTGCCAGTGTATATTTCGGTACCTACATGTATCCTGCCTTGTCCAGCGCCTGAATGTGAAATAATAAAATCGGAAGCCTCCGTTTCTCCCCCAAGCAACGCGGCAACAAATCCAAATATCCTGAATCTCGCAAAGTCTTTCATCTCCTTTCACGACATACTTCACAATCCATTTGCCTTACGCCCGACGCTTACGCCCATTTGGTACTAGTGGCCTTTGCACTTGCCTCTCTTTTTTTCTTTTTCTAGAGTAGACTGCCTCTGGAGCTGCGGCTGCCACCATGGCAAGTACCAACAACATCAAGGTCGTTTGTCGGTGCGTTTACACCTACTCTCCTCCTTTTATCGCCTCTCAAATCTATTTCCTACAGATTTCGACCCACCAACGCGATTGAAGCTCGCGAGGGTGGTGAAATAGTCGTATCCTTTGATGAGAACCTTCAGACTGTCCAGATGCGTTCAACGCAATTGGGTTCCGGACCAGAGAAGGATGGCTTTACGTTTGACAGGGTATTCCCGATGGGTACAAAGCAGGCAGAAGTGTTCGACTATGGTGTTAAAGAGTGAGTATTCGTCGTATACACTGTGTGATGAGGATACTGATTATAATGCTATATAGTATCGTGGCCGGTGAGACTAGAGTCGCGTGTAGCTATCGATAGTACTGACATATCTGTAGATGTTCTCGACGGATACAATGGTACAGTTTTCGCATACGGTCAGACAGGTAGTGGAAAGACGTTCACGATGATGGTCGGTGCCGCCTTCGCGATCTTATTCTAACATCCACTCACTCTTATTTCAAGGGAGCGGATATTGACTCGGACGATCTCAAGGGTATTATACCCCGGATAACAGAACAGATATTCCAATCGATTATCGAGAGTGACGCGCATCTGGAGTATCTCGTCAAAGTCTCGTATATGGAAATCTATTTGGAGAAGATCAGAGATCTGCTTGCACGTACGCATCAAATCGAGATATTCCTGTCATCCACGACTCGGCGCTAATTCATTCTCACAGCTCAGAATGATAACCTCCAAGTACATGAGGAGAAGTCGAAAGGAGTCTACGTGAAAAATCTTTCCGATTATTATGTTAGCAGTGCCCGGGAAGTATACGAAATCATGCGTACAGGTGGTGCTGCTCGTGTAGTCACATCGACTAGTGAGTTATATGTCTCCTGATAGCTACGAACACGCTGATGACGCGTCGTGCAGACATGAATGCTGAATCATCGCGATCGCATTCTATTTTCCTGATTAGCATCCAGCAGCGGAATACCGAGACAGGCGGACAGAAGACAGGAAATCTCTATCTAGTGGATTTAGCTGGGTCCGAGAAAGTAGGAAAGACTGGTGCCTCGGGACAAACACTCGAGGAAGCCAAGAAGATCAATAAATCTCTATCTGCTCTCGGAATGGTCATCAACGCTCTAACCGACACCAAGGTATGTTACACCAACACAGTTCTCGGATACATTTCTTTTTGACTCATTCATCCCTACTCATATAGGCCAAACACATCCCATACCGTGATTCGAAGCTGACACGAATCTTGCAAGAATCCCTCGGAGGTAACTCACGTACGACCCTCATCATCAACTGTTCCCCGTCATCATACAACGAAGCTGAAACGCTTGGAACCCTCCGTTTCGGTATCCGTGCTAAATCTATCAAGAACAGCGCCCGCGTCAACGCGGAACTGTCACCTCTCGAACTCAAGGGACTACTCCAGAAAGCCCAGCTTGCCAATACATCGCATCAGAAGTATATTGCTGCACTCGAAGCAGAGTTGGCGATTTGGCGGTCTGGTGGACATGTCGAACAGTCGGAATGGGCTGTTAGCGGTAAGACGGGTGCTGCTGGGGCTGCTGCTGCTGCTGCTTCGGCGAAGAGGTCCGCCGCGGCTTCGCCCACGCCCTCGACGCCTGTACTGCCGAGCTCGCGAAGCATGACACCTGTCATCCCTGCTATTGAAGGGTTGAGGGGTGACATTGACAGCCGACCACAAACGCCGACTGTGGTCGGGTTGGACAAGGATGAGAGGGATGATTTCTTGAAGAGGGAGAATGAGTTGAGCGATGCTTTGGCGGAGAAGGAGAGTGCTCTCGTCGCTGCCGGAAAACTCGTTGTTGAGTTGAAGGAGGAACTCGGGTTCTTGAAGGAGCAAGAGGAGTCGGTCAGCAAGGAGAACAAGGCCATGTCGACTCAGCTCAATGAGTTGAGGCTGCAAGTAGAGAGGCTGGATTATGATAATAAAGAGGGGGTTATTACTATTGACATTCTCAAGGAGCAGAACCAGGATGCGAAGAGCGAGTTGGAGGAGTTGAAGGCGAAGATTGCGGAATTGAAGACGGCTCAGAAAGATGCCTCCGCAGAGGACAGAGAGAAACGAAAGCAGGAGAAGATGGCTATGATGATGGCCAAGTTTGATACAGTTCGTTTCATTATTTTATGTCGTGACTGTCGTGCTGATTATTTTTGTTCTCTCCCATAGCAAGGCGCGTTCTCTGAGAAGGATGAACAACTGCGACAGCTCCTGGCCAAACTAGACAGCATAGATGCGGTTGGATCATTGTCACCTGACGATCTTACTGCTATTAGGCGGCAGTTATCTGAGGGCCAGACTTTGGTCCGAGAGACTGTTGACCGATTGAGACAGAGTCAGGAGGAGAACGAGATTATCACTCGGAGAAGGGACGAGTTGGAAGCGCGAGTTGCGGCGCTCGAGGCCGAGTACGAGGAGCTTTTAGGTTTGTTTCTTTTTCTTTTTGGACTGCTTGCTCGAGCGGATCTATTGAACATGATCCTTCAGAGAAAACCATTCATGACGAGGAGACAAGTAATGTCGACCTCGCTGAGTCTATGACAGATCTCAAGGTACTTTGCTATTCAGCATAGACAAGATTTGACCGCTGACTTGATTTCGACTCGTAGAACAAACTTGAAGCGCAATATGCCGCCAGGCGCGATGCTCACATAAGCGAGGTTTCTGATCTCAAACAACAACTCGAACTGAAGAGCAACGAGGTGCGAAGCCTCAACGCTTCGATTGATAGCCTCAAGAGCGTCAACGAGGAGCTGAAGGTATGGACCGCTTTGTTTATATCCCCGGTCATTTATGACTTACTACTTTCCAAAATTACAAAATCTAGCGTGCATTTGCCGTAACATCCGCTGGTATCGAAGGAGGCAAGAACCTAGCTGAGAGTGCTCAGGACCTTGAGCGGACGCGAAAGGCTATTAATGTTCAGCTCGCGGAATTCGATGGTGTGAAGAAGTCGCTCATGCGAGATCTGCAGAATCGTTGTGAGAAGGTTCGTTTGGTTTTTTCTTTTCTTCCACTTTCCTTCATAATACCGGATTCACTGATATCGTTCTTTTTCGATGACTTTTTCTGTCTTTAGGTTGTTGTACTAGAGATCCAGCTCGACGAGATCAAAGAGCAGTACAACAATGTCATTCGTAATAGCAACAGCAAAGCTCAGCAGAAGAAGATGGCGTTCTTGGAGCGTAATCTAGAACAGTTGACTTTGGTGCAGAAACAGGTAAGCGTAGTTTTACTTTCGTCATTTGGATATGACCGTGAATCTGACGGTATCCGTGTGTCAATGTAGCTTGTGGACCAGAATTCCACTCTCAAGAAGGAGGCAGGAATCGCAGAACGCAAACTCCTGGCTCGTAACGAGCGGATACAGAATCTGGAGGCGTTGTTGCAGGATGCGGACCGCAGATTGTCGGTGCAGAACCAGAAGTTCGAGGCTCAGCTGCAAGCTGTCAAAGAGAGATTGGACCAAGCGCGAGGTGAGTTCATCTCTCTGTCGTCATCGTTGTCATTTCCTTTCTAACCGTGGCTCCTTGTTTCCCTTCCAGCGCAAAAAGCTGCCGCGTCGTCTCCGTTGAACTTTGGTCGTATTGCTAAGCCCTTGAGAGGTGGAGGGGGTGCTCCTACAGGTAACAGCCCGGTGCCCATATCCGGAGGTGGCGGATCTGCCAACCCTCTGGCTAGATTGCAGAACGAAGAGGGAGGGTAAGTTGTTCATCTGTCAACCTCTCATTTCAAATACTCATGGTTCTTTACCCCAATTGTGTACTTCCTCTTGCTATGTTCCCACCATCTTACAGCTCTGGTAAGTTGCTCTCTTGACTTGCTCCAGATTGTTCTAGTGCTGATCCCCGAACTCTAATTCATAGCCAAACGTGCCTCATGGTTCTTCAACTCTCGATGAACAATCTTACCTTGCACTTTAGATTTGCGCAGTCGTCTTCTGTTTTCCCTCTACATCTAAGTACTTACCACATACCCACTTCTGTATCTCACTCCATCGCATCTACCATCTGTTTTTTCCTAATGCACTATCTTCCGCCCGTGGATACACGCCACAAAAACGTTAACAGACACGCGAGCGCTCTTGGAGGTGAAGGGTCGAGAAGATAACCGTGATTGGTTACAGAGATGTTTGGAAAGTTTTTGAGAAGCATATACATTTCCGCCAGTTCAGGCGAGAGTTGGGACGGGGGTCGCCAGACAATCCTTGCACTCCTGTTGATAACACGTATATTTCTTTCGAGTAGAACGGGGCTACCACATGTTCCGCGATTTACCGATAGTCGGTGAGTGCAAGAATGTAGACTCTATATATACGGCCTCACCGGGCAGACGGGGTTCATAAAAATTAACTGGATCACACCCCTCAACAACGACGATATCTCTTGGCCAGGGTCAACACGCCAGTGTCGAACGGTACGATATTCGAGAAATGATTTTTCGTGTAGGCACTTTGTACTCTAAGTGGCCTCAAAGTCTCTAAAAGTAAAGATACATAGACGTCATGACCCGCCTTTGTTGGTGTGATTCCTTTCAAAAAGAAGCTCGAGAAGATCAAAGTTGCTAAGAAGGGTAGGAAGCGACGGGGACCTAGGCAGTGCAAGTGACGGACGCAATAAATTGCGGCCGCTTACGATCCAGGGGCCACCCGCCCTTCCAGTTTCAGTTCAGCGGAATCAAATTCCCGATGGCAAGACCTCAGCTCTCGTAACTAATCCCTTTTTTCGGTTTTCCTCTATTCGGGCGCGATAGTTCGTCGTCGCATTGCCCTTTCTTTCGTTCCATCGAGCTGAGAGGAAAGTGTGTGGTGTCAGTTCGGAGCAGCAGCGCACTAATCCCTGTAAGTCGCGTCTTCCCAGGTTCATCCTCGTTCAACCTAGTTCCTACGCGTCCGACTTTGGTTTCTACCCCCTCAAGTCGCGTCAGATACCATCTTCTCCCTGCTTTGTCCATATATCTGTGTTTTTACTGGGGCTAACGGATTTGCCGTGTTTAGGTCGATACATTCAAAAGCTTTGTTTACAAATTCTCATAATTCTCTTCGTTTTCTGTGAGTCACTCCATCTTCTTCTCTGGAGACCTCGTCTGACCTCTTCTTGTCTCTTGCTAGACATATATTTAGTATCATTTCTTTGAATGTCGGCTCATAATACGGGGGATTCTTCGCGCAAGCCCTCAGGCTCTTCAACACACTCTGGAACACATTCCCCTAATAGCTCACCGGGAAATGTACGTCGCAAAAACTTTTGTGGGTCTTCGGACTCAACTGAGCTCACTGTTCCCCCCTAGGCACAATCCCAAAGGAAGATAACCCCCAACTCTGCTGCAAATATGTTCGGTGTGGGGATGGGCAGCAGTAATGGACTCAAAGGACTTAATTCTGGCTGGCAGGTGTGCATATTTTTTTCGTCGGCCTTGTCTCAAGTTGAACTTTTGTTTTAGGTCTGGGGCTCTAACACTCCGTCCTCGAAGCGTAATGCATCTATCTCGTCAGCAACCAGCGCTACAGATTTGTCACCGGCTCAAGCTGACCCTAATTATCGTGCTAATTTGGGCGAAGGATGGACGCCTTCCCGACCGACTAGTGGGACGTGGGAGGATAGCAATGGTAGTCCACAGAAAAAAGACTATTCGCAACTGGTAAACTCCGGCTTCCTTTGTCACCCAATACATGTTTTGAGCTAATAAACCCGTCCAGCAGGACGCTCACTCCTCGCTAAGCCTCCATTCTGCTAGGCAACGCCAGGCTTTGTCCGCGCCAAGAATTGTAAGCGAAACATAGCCTAATACATCGTCCGTCCCTCTCATGGATGTCTGTTACTAGGATGAGCGCCAAGGGGCGAAGAATACTCAGTATTCCCCTCAAAGATACGAGGGTCTGAACAAAGACTCTACTAATTCTCGTTACACGAGCTCTGCGTCGCCCACCAAGCCCTTCGGGTCTAATACGTATTCTAGCCAACAGCCGCTCCCTGGTCCTGGTGGATTCGAGTCACTACAGGTCTCATCGGTCATTGACAACGATCTATCGCTTACACTACGAGGCATGGCAGTTGAAGACGACTATGGGCAACAGAGCCGTCAGCAGAACGGGCCGTCTAATAACTCTCAAGGTCAATCTAACGGCCAGATTCGACCAGGCCCTCCTATGCCTCAGCCTAGAGCACCTTACAACGCATATGGTCAAGATTATGCTTATTACTCTAATCCGCAACAGGCAAGGGACTCATATGCTGACTATGGCTACAGTTTCGACGCATACCGTGGTGAGTCTGACTCCTAATGGGTTTATTCGAATAAATCAATCAACCTGTAATATCAGCGCAGGGCATTCATCCTAATTCTGCGTCGGACATGCATCGACAGCCTGGTGTGTTCTACGACTATGGCGTTGCGAACCGCCCAGGCTCTCAGTTCTTCTATCCCACTCAAACCATGATGTATCCTCCATCGTCGATGGTCACCCCGCAAATGCAGCCAGCCGTCCCGGCCACACTGGGCGACAAGAAACGCGAACTCCAGGTACCACCTCCATTTGTTCAAAGAGGCTATCATGCTCACCTTGCTTCAAAGTACAATATTCAACAGCAGATCGTGCCTCATAATTTGATGTATTCCTTAAGATCGAGTCCGTCGCCTCACCCTCAGGCATATGCAGCGGCCATGGATTATGGCTCACAGATGCCTGTCATGATGCCAGGAAACATGTATAGCCATAACCCACAAGGCCTGCCTGTATATCCTCAGGGCATGCGCCCTAACCGTCGTAATGAGGTCGCCGAGCCCGCTTTCGCTCTCCGTAGTCCGCTTCTCGACGAGTTCCGGGCCAACAAAGCTCGCAAGTGGGAACTGAGGGTGCGTGTATGATTGAGGATCTGATACTATATTATTTCTGACCTATATTGATGTAGGACATCCTAGGCTACATAGTAGAGTTCAGCGGTGACCAGCACGGGTCTCGTTTCATACAGCAGAAACTCGAGAACGCCACTAGCGAAGAAAAGCAGCTAGTCTTCGATGAGATTGTGCCAGATAACACTCTTCAGCTGATCCAGGACGTGTTTGGGAATTATGTACGACATTTTTTTCAGTATGACTATTCCTTTGCGCTCCTACTCAACAAATATATTTTCAGGTCATTCAAAAGTTGTTCGAGCATGGAACTCAAGTACAGAAGACCCTTCTCGCAAACACTATGGAGGGACACATTCTCCCATTGTCCCTGCAGATGTACGGCTGTCGTGTCGTTCAAAAGGTGATGTTCTATGCTATTGTGAAATTTATTCGTTTCTCACCGTTCGAATATCAGGCCGTTGAATACATCCTACCGGAGCAGCAAGGCGCCTTTGTCAGAGAGCTTGACGCGCACGTACTTAAATGCGTGAAGGATGCCAATGGCAACCATGTCTGTCATTAAATCATTCACTCGTAATATTTGCTGATCCCATATTCAGGTTATACAAAAACTTATCGAACGCGTTTCTCCTGATCGTCTCGGCTTTGTTAACGCCTTCCGCGGGAACGTATATGATCTGTCTACCCACCCATATGGATGCCGCGTCCTGCAGAGATGTCTCGAGCATCTTCCGGAGGAGCACACGCGTCCTCTCATGGAGGAATTGCATCAGTATTGTATGAACTTGATGCAAGATCAATTTGGTGTGAGTAATGTAGTTTTCCATCATGTTGACGTCGACTAATTGACGCACTTTGACAGAACTATGTGATCCAATTCGTTCTTGAGCACGGTAAACCCCAAGATCGTGCTCTCGTTATGTCGAAACTGCATGGACATATGCTCAAGATGGCACGACACAAATTTGCGTCTAATGTTTGCGAGAAAGCCCTCGTTACTGCCGATTCGGAGACCCGTCGGATACTCATCGACGAAATAATGAATTCGAAACAGGACGGGGGCAGTCCGATTGTTACTATGATGAAGGATCAGTTCGCTAGTACGTCGAATTTTTCTTCTCGAAAACATCTTTTTGACTATTTGTGTGGCGTGATAGATTATGTCCTCCAACGTGCACTTGCTGTCGTTGAAGGTGACCAAAAAGAGGCGCTGATCAATCAGGTCAGGCCCCAGCTTGTGAGCATGAGAAGATATTCCAGTGCGTACAGCAAACATCTCACTTCGAGTACGTGTCAACTCCATCTCTTCATTAAATTTATCTCTTCTCATGTCGATATCTCAGTTGAGCGTCTGCTCGAGAAGTTCCCAGTCTCTCAAACAGAATACGCACGCGCTCATGCCACCCCGACTCGCACACTCAATTAATAGCTGTCACTCGTTTCCAAATGGACACTCTGCTCATCAACCCCTGCTCTACGTTCACATCCAGCAATACTGTTATAATTTCGCAATACTCGTCTCTTCTCTCTGCACTGTCGCACTATGGTTTTCGTAATTACCGCCGTTCATTCTACTTGGATAATAGGCATAATTTTGCTGTCGATCTTTTTTCTTGTCGCTACTCGTACTTTTACTGGCCGTTTAGTTACCCTGCATTCTTTCCAGTCTTTACCCCGTCATACACCATACATCATATACCATATATACTGCATTCTAATGATTATTTCGGAATTTTGTTCTCGACATGTGGAAGCGAAGAGCACCAGCGCAAGTTGATCAGTTAATACGTGGTCACATCGTCGAAATAGCCGTGCGGTGGGAGCTACACCGAGTTTCACTTACACCAAACACTCAGGCGACCCTTGGACTGCCCCCTACATTCCTCCAAGAAAATCTCTACGCTCTCACTATGAGCACCGTAGAGGCTGCTGCCTCTCTGTTCGGCGCAGACGACCCCGCGGCAGACCCGTTCGCAACCCTGGGGGCCGACACGACTTCACCGTCGGCGAACGACGACCTTCTCGAAAACCCGGGACAACCTGATGTTTCTCAAATCTTCGACACGATACCAGATAGTTCCAATCTATTTGACGCCGAGGTCCCATCTGTACAAGAGGTGTCGCAATTTCCTTCTGAACCAACCACTCATGACGTCTATTCGTACGATTCCTCGGCCTATTCGCAGAGCTCGAACACAAGCTATTCCAATGATGTTCCAGCGCAGGGATTATACGACGAGCATAGTCAATGGCCTTCAAATGGGCAGCCAGTGATGCAACACAGCTCCTCTGGTGAGTCCATGTTTCGTACCACTTGGCTGCCTACTGAAAGAGAACACCTGATAACCAGCGTATTCCAACACTAGTTCTCTCGTACAGTCTAGTAGTTATGACCCGTACGCCCCGAAGCAGGACTATACAACTTCTCAATCTTCCACTAACAGTCAATCTCCGTATAATGCATACGTCGCGTCATCTCAGTCTTCAACACCATATACTACATCTTCCACTTTGAACCCACCGCAACCTCCATACAGTCCATACAGTCCATCGACTACAACTTCGCAGCTCGGCTCGTCGTATCCATCCGCTATTCAAACCCCCTATGGAGCTAGTCTAGAAAGGACTGCCGTAGCTCCCCCTCCTCCTCCTACAGGCTCCGCCATCAATCGCCCAAAAGTATATAACGCTTATGATCCTCCGTTTCCTACGACAAAAGCCTCCAAGCGTGGTGCACGTCATGGAGCCGCTGTAGCAGTTCAGCAGCAATACTCTGCTTATGATGCATACGCTCAACCAACCTCTCCCCCTCCCCCTCCTCCAGCCCGTTCTCCGTCTATTGGGACGTACGGATCACCTACGTATTCCCAATCCTCGCGCTTGCCTGACGTCTACTCCCAAACTGCTGACGGAAGCATCGAGATAGCACATGATTCTTGGAATAATGGGACGCCTAGTTCTGTCCCCATCGGTCAGATCACCGATGCCTATGGTAGCTATGGTCCAGATCCTGGCTACCCTCTGAGTAAGACAGGAAACGTGATATCGGAAGCCGTTTCGTCAAGTGGATATGCCTCGGCCTCGGCGTCACCTTACCAGCCTTTCAGCGCCATTTCCAACGACCATTCACAAAGAGATGTCGGTTCGTCTGACCTCTCGTCACAATCTACGAACGGTTCATCATCTCCCAGTCACGGTTATGACCCGCACGTGTATACGTCCCCGCCATTACCTGCTGCTACCGAATCTGATACACGCGCATCTCCACCATACAATTCTTCAGCCAACGGAGAGAGTGACATACCAAGTAACGCGTCTTACCCCACATCTGCTTTCGCGGGTGGCGAGGATGTACCCAGTTCATACAGCCCCAATTTCAAATCTCCGCCGCTACAAGCGTACGCATTCTCTAGTAATTCGATTGCGTCTCAGTTTACAGGTACAGCAAGAGCTTCGTCTCCTGGTTCCTTGTCACTGCATTCCCCCAGCTCGAAAGAGATCAGGCCCTCTGCACCTCCTAGACGTAACACGAATACCTATGTTCCTCAAACGTCTGTGGAAAGATCCTCGTCTCCTAGTCTAAATCGCGGGGCTAAAAGCCCTTTACCTCAGGTGGCTGCCACTGACTCATATCCTCGCACGTCTTATGAAAGTGACCGGGTATCATCTCCTGCTGCGTCTATTCGTTCTCTGAATGGATCTGGATCGAGGGCTGATCCATACACCCCAAACATACCTCAGTACGGCGTCAACGGGTACGAGCCTCCAGCGCTTGACCGAACCTCTTCTCCAGGATCATTTTCAATTCGTTCGAACGGATCACAAGCATCAAACCAATATGCCCCCCCTCCAAAGAACTCCTACGGCCGACCCAATCGATCTATGTCAAACAGCTCCGCCTTCTCCTCGGCTTCTCTTGGTCCAGAAGATATATATGCTCCTTCTCACCCCGGCCGTCAACAACCCAGCGAGACGTCAGACTACGGAAGCTATACGTCGCGATACAACTACTCCGGTATTCAGGAGAATTCATCGTATGTCAAAGCGTACGATATACCCGCATCACAGGAATTGACTGTTACCAAATCTCCTCGAGCTCCGTATGCTCCCTCGCCTTCGTTATTGGGTTCCAATGATCCCTTAGGACGGACAGCTGCCCGCGTTCCTATCTTCAGTTTTGGCTGCGGGGGAAAGTTGGTCACTTGTTTCCACGGTGCCTCTTCGTTGAATACAGGGTTTGACGTAGCGCTCTCGTCACGAAACTCCACTGGTATCCATATCCGAGTTTTAGACCAGCTCATCCCAGATTCCGCTCTGAATAGCTCAGCGGCTTCCTTTCCCGGACCATTGTTCGCTGATCCTGGTACTCCGACCACGAGTCTTGTACGCACTGGTGTCGCAGCACAGACCAAGACAAAAAAAACTCGGGTAGTGACATATCTAGGAGAACGCGAGGATGAAATATCTCGTGGAATCAGTTATCTCCACGTGGGGACTGCTGACAGACGACAAGCGGAAGGGAAACTTGTTCTTGTGCGGTTATTGAAGGTGATGGTTGAGAACGATGGCCGACTGACAGGAACGTAGGTGTATCTTGCAAGTCGTCTCTTAGCGATGTACTGATACTTTTCGTAGCCCACAAATTGACAAGGCAGTTCGTTCCGCGTTGGTCCCGAGACTATACACTTCTATAGATGGCCTACCTAATGATTCATCCGTCGCATCACCACCGATGGGGTTTTCTTCGCTCGCAGATACTCATTCTCCCATGTCTGACCTTGCGGCTATTCCCTATCCTGGCCTTCCGAGACAAAACACCGAATCAAGTGAAATCCCAATTGCAGTCTCCACGCTTCGTCCATCTGCTCTACAGAAGATTCAGGAATTCTTACTTCGAGGGGAACGGCGGCAGGCCTATCACTATGCTCTGGATGAGCGCTTATGGGCACACGCCATGGTGATTGCGAGTAGCATCGACAAAGAGGCTTGGAAAGAAGCTGTCAATGATTTCCTCAAAACTGAACTGGGCGTGAAGGACGATGCCACTAGTCGGCCTACGCATTTACGTGCTACTGGTGGAATTCCAGCTTCTGCGGTCAACGGCCGAGAAGGGCTAAGGGCGGCTTACAGTTTGTTTTCTGGTCAAGGTGCAGCTGCAGGTAAGCTTCTGCCCTGTCTTCCTCGTACTGATGCTTAAGTCCGGTCAGTCCAAGAATTAGTTCCTCAAAACCTGTTAGCACGAGCGACTGGACTCGCCGCTCCCGTATCGCACCTGACTCCGATGACTCCAAACTTCCAAGCGCCATCATCTTCCGTAAGTATCCCGGTTGAGACTCTATCCGGCTGGGCAGAGACTACCGCCATGATGCTTTCGAGTCCTTTGACTCTTGAGACATCGTCTGCTCTAACTGCACTAGGTGATCAATTGCTGTCGAATCAATGGATCGAAGCTGCACATGCCTGGTCAGTTGTCAAGGTTTCTCTCGAAAACTTTCATCCTGATCCTCGTCCATCCCAGTTATCTATTGGCCCCTCAGACGTCGCCTATGGGAGGTGTTGGTAATCCAACTGCTCGCATTGTCCTGCTGGGCTCTCGTAGTCCTCAGATATGGCCAGGCTTCTATAAAGATCCTGATCCGTTCATCTTTTCGGAAATTGTTGAATTTGCACTATCTCTTTCACCGACGCCGAAAGGACAAGACGTGTTCAACGGGTTACCTCATCTTCAAGTATATCGTCTTGTCCGAGCTGCGTCTCTGGCAGAGATAGGTCAAGTTCAGTTGGCAAATAGGTCAGTGGCATTACATACCCATGGGACATTCAACTGATGGAACATAAGATATTGCGAAGCTATCACCGCGTCTTCGAACCGTCCTTCACCCTACCTCACTGAGGTTTTCTTTGAGCAGCTCAAAGGTCTTACAGATCGACTCGTAGGCGCACCTCACGTCGATAAACCTGGATCATGGATTGGCGGTAAATTAAGCAAACCTAGTCTCGACACTATAGGAGGATGGCTAGAAGGTCGTTTCACGAAACTCGTTACTGGTGACAGCGACTCGGCGACACCTCCTGAGGAAGAGTCTATCAAACCGGAAGAGCGCGCTTTCATGGGTCCATTCTCCCATTACAGTACCATCTCTTCAGCAACGCCATCTGCCAGGTCCTCCCCCCAGCCCTCAGTGATTAATCTCAATGTGCTTCCGCCTCCTCGAAGGACTGGTTCTGCCATGGCACCTTCACCTCCACCCTCTCACGTCCAGATTGACCGAGCATCTTCCGCTATGGATTACATTCGCCGTAAGCCGTCCCCAGTGCCACGCATCTCCTCAGCTGGTGCTACCACCACCTCCTTCTCCCAATCACCGTCCTTTGGGCAGGCCATGTCCGACTATCCTGCCAATAATAATTATGGTTCGTTCCAGGACGAGATGACACCTAGGCCTGCTCTGGATGGGAATGATCATGGTCAGGATGCTACCTGGTGGGGATCGAGTTCTTACGGCGAAGGTTCCGCTGCACAGACACCCACCGCATCAACTTTCCTACACGTAGACGAAAATGCCGTCCCGTCATCTTCAAACGGATTCATATCCCTAATGGACCAGGCTTCCTATACAGTCACTCCTCAATCCTCGTCTCCCGCAGGCCGTCATCAGTTTGACGATGAAGATGAAGAAGATCTCGGCTTTGGTAATTCTAAGCGGGGCCGTCCCTCCAAAAGTGGCGACGGAGAGCAGAAATCAGCTGTACCTCAAAAGACAGAGGAGCCCAAGGCTGCTGTGCCAGATAGACCTGGTGAGTAAAGTTCGGTTTTCCTCGAGCGAGTTGCTAATAAATATCCCAGAACTCAAAACTGCATCTACTGGGTCATGGATAAGTCGATGGTGGAAGCGAAGCGATTCAACGACTCCAGGACCAATCAAAGCCAGTCTTGGGGAAGAAACATCTTTCTATTATGACAAGGATCTCAAGCGTTGGGTAAACAAGAAGGCTAGTACTACGATTACTCCCCGGTCTTCATAATTAACTAATTGTGCGATGTCTCGTAGGCCGGCAGTGACGAACCCGCAAAACCTGCTCCTCCACCACCACCAAGAGCCCAAACAGCATCGCCGGGCATGACTGGCTCACGACCACCACCGAGTGCCCATGCTGGTCCTCCTACTGGGCCACCTCCTCCGGCCAGGGCTGCGTCAGCTATCGATTTGAGTTCTTCACCTCCTAACAGAAGTGGAATGCGTGTGCGCTCCAACTTAGTTCCATCCCCATCGCCAGGCACAGAATCTGCCCCAAATACCCCGACAGGCTCAAGACTAGCACCATCAGGTCCGCCTCCAGGAAGGCCAAAGTCGCAAGCGTCGAAGAGGAATATTCGGAGCCGATATGTAGACGTTTTCCAGGAAGGGGCGCCAGCGTAGACGTAGCTTGACAGCGACATCTTTCAACTTATTGGATAATCTTTGGTGTACTTATTTTTCATTCTTGTCTCGTGGATCAAGCTTTAACCTAGAATTCATTCCTGAAGTCGACAACAAATTCTAAGACTGTCTCAACCCGCATATGCGTATACATCGACAGTCAAACTAGTCTTTCTGCAGGCCTGGGTATGCCGGTGGACTTTTATTTTTATTGCAACAAACGTTTTATACACAGCTACAGGAAGAGCTTGAATGGGTATCCTGTAAAACAGTCAATATATAGTTAACAGAAGAGAGTTCAAGAAGCATACCTCTATTCTTTACTCTGAATAACGAAACAAGGATGGAGTAGATGATCATGATAACTGCGGTCCACAAATAGACCTGAGCCCTTTGTCTGACGGAAGACGACTGGTACGGAATGATCACTATCAACATCAAAAAGGAAACCGCTAGAAGCCCGTCTGTATGGTGAAAGAATGGTCAGACGAATTTCATTCCTGTCGAAGAGGTTCTTACATATCATAGCGACGACTTGAGTTTCCTGGCCGTATTGGTTCTGATAGCCAGGGGCAATCCATTGTCCGTTTCCACCGGTGTATGGTGCGCCTCTGATGCGGGTAAACATGTAACCAGAAGTCATAACGAGAGATGTGAGTATCGTCCCAGCGGCCCAGACCCAGCGGTTCTGTAGAATGGGTGCTATGTAGCGAAGGACCAGAATGAAGCCAAGACCACCCGTGGCAATAGTGGCCCAGTGAGCCCAGTCAATAGGTGCTTTGTAGGGTATGGGGATAGGTGTGTGGTGCGACAGACTCTCAGCGAGAGGTGCAGGATCAAAGCCACTACAAGATCATTTAGTATTGTCAGAAAAACAAGTGCAATTGTCCTGCTCACTGAGTGAAGTCATATTTGAATGGCGTGGTACGACCATTGGGGCTTTGGCGAGGGCCTTCGGTAGCGGGGTACACATAGACAACTGGTGCCGATTGTAGCCCGAGCTGCGGAGCATCCCAAGTTAGAGGTCGGAGGTACGGCTTATTTTCTCGCGCACCTTTTGGAACACTGTCTGACCATCGTCGAAATCCAAGCTAGCAAAGAAGTGGGTGTCACGGTGTGCTTCGGGTGCATTTGCCCAGGCATTCGCTACGGTAGTATATGATGGGTCAAACTCTCTAAACAGAAGTTAAGAACTGGCAATTAAACAAGAGCACAGATCAATTCTGACCTGCAGGGACCACATCTGCGTTTCTTATCGAGTGCAGTAAATTGGACAGCCGCGGACCAGTTGCGGTTCGGGGAAGTAATTAAGTCGTATGTTTTTGAATCAAGCTTGATGAGGCCATTGCCAGCAGCGGCTAGATCAATGAGCTGCTGTTGAATGGGGTCTTTTGAAGCAGCCAAGGATAGAGGAATTGAGAAAAGAGCGAGGAGGAAAGCAAAGGACCTCATGATGGTCGACGTGTAACTTGTAATTCGTCACGTTCGCGCTCTTGTGACATGTCACTCTACTGCGTTGGGGATTTCGATTGTCACGGTTCTCGTTCCGTCCCATGTCTCATGCTTTACTCTTGCGTCTCTTTCTTTCTCCTTCTTTCTTCTCAGTTCATGTAGCTCTTCGATACCTCAGCCTCTACGCCGATCATATAGGAATCACTTATTATCTTACAAGGAGACTCAAAGATCTCGATACCCAGGAGCTACGCGATGTCTGGGGCTTTATATGGTGAACAGAATGTTCGTCGCAATTATATATGGACCCCTGTTTTAACAATAGCTGGGTCTCAGCCATCTCCTTGTCACTAGACCTTCAAAGTCAAGAGCACTTGAATCCTTTGTGGTCGAAATTGCGCAGAGGTCAACCCATATAGCTATGATAGTGCGTGTATCTACATTCCTCCATCATATTTCACAATTGAACGGACAAATCAGACGTTATGGTTCATGCAAGCAGCCCTCAGGGACCTGGACTTCGCTCATCATGAATCCCATTCATTCACCATCTGCCAACGCGTGCTACTCAAGTGTCACGAAATCATTTTTGGAGATCTTCCTCCCCCCGCTATCACTCCGTATGCTGCAATAAATCTCCCTTTCCAAGCAAGATTTGCCCGACGCAAAATCAAACATCATGCCGAACCCGTCTTTGTGGGAATCGGCGTCCTCCTAGCCGGTGTTCCAGCAATGCCTCAGCTGACCGATATTATGGGAGAAGTTGCCATCGAGCAAGGCCGTATAGATGATGGCGGGAATGAATACAAGACTGTCCAGATGCAGGATGATGATGTTGCTCATGGCGTCCGCCGAAGTCAAAGTAGTCGGGCGACTATAGACATTGGAAATGACGACGATGACACGGACCATTCAAGTTCGGAAGAAGGCTCAGCACAGAAAGCCCAAAAACGTGACCCAGCCAAGAACTCGCCTCGAAGAAATCCACTGGCGCGTCGACGTACAGTGGGTCCTGCACAGACAACTCCCGCTCTTCCACTCCATTTACGAACTCCTCGACGACCGCGACTGTCCGATGACCCTCTTGGTCAACTTGATTACGAACCTATCACGACCCCATACCAATCCTCGCCTTCCATTTCGGCTGGTAGGCCTCCTCCTCGGTCAGGTAGTTTCAATATCGCGGAAAGTCTCCTGCAAAAATACGATTTTCCATCGCAAGTGCACCTTCTACGAAGTCATTACTGTCGCTCTGAGGTTCGTCTGATTTTCTCGATACAGTGTTCCGACCTGACTCTGCATCAGGTGCAATTCTTACTCAGCCTCGAAAGTATATCCAATCGACTCCTCGTAATACCGAGACCCGCGCGAGTCAGTGCTCTGAGAGCGGAATTGACTGCTCTGAATCATAAACTGCCTGCTGAGGTATGTGTTTAACTCTGGTGTCGGCATTTTCTGACAAGGATATATAGGTCTGTATGCCCATGTGGTGCTCTTCTTCGGATACAATTCGTGAAGACAGTATCCCTCAGCCTCACCATCGTATAGTCCGAATACCACCTGGAGAAAGCGTGGTTCTCAATTCTGCAGAGCGCGCTCCTTACCTCCTACTTATCGAAATCCTTAACGATGACTTAGATTTCAACCCAAACAAAAGGAGCAACAAGGAAGTCCTGAAAAAGATTGCTGTCAAGGAAGACGAACGCAAAGGAGCATCGGGAGATTTGATATCTTTTAATACCTCAACAGCTCGTCGACATATACCCCATTCAAGTTCTGTCAATGATACAGATGTAGCACAGGTGATGCAGAGGCAAGACAGTACCAACTCCTCCATTGCCGTCATTCCTGCGACACCATCGACAGCTTCCCCCTCGCAAGACGACGAAGAAATAGATGTTGTGGAACAGCTTTACGGCGATGGCGTTCGTTCTCCACAAGTCGATCTTTCGGAATCGATTGTTTTGCCTCTTGCGCCAAAAAACAAAGAGCTCGATTTGGTGGCCTGGTCAAGAGCGTCCTCCGTTCCTCCATCCCCCAGTCTGGAAAATGGACATTATACACCACGTTTCTCGTCCTCTATTGACAGCACTCCATCTTCAGCTTCGCTCTATTCATCCCCTCAACTGCAGGAAACGGCAACTGATACCCCAACTCTGTCAGCCAGAGAACCTCGTTCGCTCTCCCTCGACGACTACTCTGATCGTATGCGGACAGCTGCGATCATGTTAGCCCAACTCAATGCAAACCTCGTGCGAGAGCCCGTAACTACTGTCTCAGGAATGGGTATTCCACCGGGATCATCACCGCAGTCAAGGCCACTCAATTGGATTCCTGGATCAAATTGGCTTACCAACAGTTCCGAACCATCTACTTCGAGAAGCCCTACGCACCCCTCCTTGGGAGGTGCACAGCCGGACATGTCGACGAGGATGCGTTTGCAATACTCAGAAGCCTCCGCCATTCGCGATCGTATCATGAAAGAGATGATATCTCTAGAAGAAGAGCGTATGGAGCGCATGCGTGAAAATCGCGAAGGTGATGGGATGATGCAATTTGGTGACTTAAGCGGCAGCCACAAGAGTGCGGAGGATGAAGGTATCATTCGACGTGAACTCAACAAGCAGGACCCATCCGCTGTGCTCTTCAGTGAATCTTGGGCTGCTAAAAAAGTAAGCCTATGTCGATTGGTGGTCCTGTCGGTAATGTTAATCCGTAAGCACAGAGCCGGATACGACATGGTTCGCCGTATGGCCATTTAGGTGACAACATCTTCATTCATCCATTAACTAATAGTCATTAATTTTTATGTATAGCGAGCTGGGATTGTGTGTCTGTCATCGTCAAGACTGGAGGTGATCTTAGGCAGGAACAATTAGCTGTCCAGCTTATCCAAGAGTTCGAGCGAATATGGCACGAAGAGAATTGCCCGTGTTGGGTAAGATAGTACGTCCTCGCAGTCTTGTCTTTGCCATTTATTGACCCCTACCTCAGTTTCCGTATAGTTATCACTGGCGGAAGCTCAGGGCTGGTAGAAACAATCACCGACGCTGTATCTATACATTCCATCAAAAAGGCCGAGTATGCTCGACGATTAACTGAGGGTAGACTAGGACATGTTACTCTGTTCGACCATTTCAGATCGGTAAGCAGCGTTCACCCTCAGAGGCACGACACTCCTCAACCCACATCTTTGTCAGGCATACGGGGATCCATCATCCGCAAAATTTGCCCGCGCCCAACGAAACTTTGCAAAGTCGCTGGCAGGTCGGTGTTTGAACTTCTTGTGTTACATGTTTCCTCATACTCGAAGGTTTTGTCGGCAGGTTATTCGATTGTAACCTACCTTCTTCAAATAAAGGATCGTCACAACGGTAACATCCTTCTGGACCGAGATGGCCATCTCATACATATCGACTTTGGCTTCATGTTATCCAACACTCCTGGAAACATCGGGTTCGAGGCAGCACCGTTCAAACTGCCTGCCGAATATATCGATGTTCTCGGCGGTGTCGAGGGTGATCCTTTCCTCGAGTTTAAACGCCTTTTCCGAGAAGGATTCGCCGCAGCTCGGAAACATTGTGACCGGATAATCAGTATGTGTTCTACGTTCGTTTCCTGGACTTCTATTCAGGTGTTTCTTCCAGCCCTTGTCGAGCTTATGCAGAAAGATTCCAGCCTCCCTTGCTTTGCTGCATTCGGAGAGCAGACTGCGAATCAACTTCGCGATCGTTTCCAGCCAGCTCTTACGCATTCTCTGGTCGGAGACTATGTAGACAGACTCATCGACAGTTCTTTAGGATCTCATTGGACACGGCTTTATGATTCGGTACGATTCAAATATCGCATCCCTTCGCTCATTCTGACAGTTACTTTCAGTATCAGTACTATTCCCAATCGATCCTTTGACTGAGGGTCAATGCACCTCCATGTCTCCTTCTGGAGTTGGCCTATACTTTTGTCACCGCTAGGATTATTATTATCACATTTGTACCTACTCACGAATCTCGTTCTTGTGACGCAGAATAATCGTCTTGCCTGTCTCGTGACATAAAACTCAACTCTTCGCGAAAGAGCAAAAACAACCATGTTGACAACCTCGGACATATCTCGAGGAAACCTGTACCTCCTAACACAAACGTGAATATGCTTGTCCTAGAAACAAGTCTTCCGATAATCCAATGCACCTGCCAGATGGTCGGCTTCATGCACGGTCGACTCAATGCTGTACAAAGCAAGCCAGTGCTTCACCCGAGGACCGTTAAAGCATGTCATTCTATCTCTGTTCAGGGCCTTTTGTGACATTTTTGGGCACATAAAGACAAGGCAGATCATCAGTGACTCATACGAAGAGAAACGTCACAAAATGCTCTACCGCTGAGCTACTCGGGCTGTAGGGCAGTTTCACGACTTGAAGATGATAGAGGGGTCCAAGCGCTAGCAAAATCCTGCAAGGGGTTTAGAACGACTGTGTCAACAGATCCAGTAAGGACCGATGATCATTAATCATTGTTGATTCCTAAAAATGCTCTACCGCTGAGCTACTCGGGCCGTAGGACAGTTCCACGGTTTGAAGACGATAGAGGGGTTCTGAGTTCTAGCGACATCGTGCAAGGATCCTGATTTTCGAAACTGTATCATTCGGTTCAGACATTGTGATTGATGAACTCTGATCATTATTGATTCCTAAAATGCTCTACCGCTGAGCTACTCGGGCTGTACGGCATTTCCACGGTTGGAAGACGATAGAGGGGTCTGAGTCTCAACGAAATCGTGCAAAGACTTTCGAACAACTGTGTCAATCGGTTCAGTCATCGTAATTGATAAACTTTGATCATTATTGATTCCTAAAATGCTCTACTGCTGAGCTACTCGGGCATCTGGCTAATTCTATGGCTTTGGGATCACATAGACGGCTCGTAAATATCCTGGAGATACCTTTGACAAACATCTTTGGTCGGAATTTCTCGCAGTGGTGCCATCGATCCTCTTGACGCCGATACCCCATATTTACTAGAGTTACTGCACTGCATGGCTTGATACCACGTATACAAAATGTATGTGTATCTCAGCGAGTCGGGCAAGTCGAAGGGTGGCGTCGGGTGGCATAGTCAGGTCCAAGCTGTCTTCAATTTGCGCAAAAATACGGCTTTTGGCGCTGGGGCTCTCTCGACATCTTGGGGCCCAAATGAGGCCTTGTATACTTCCATCAAGTTCGAGTTCCAACTCTGCGGCCGGTGTCCATCCGGGTCTACAACTATAAACAATGCACAAGCATCTGTTACAGTGACACAGTCGCACGATGTCCAGACTCCAGGCTCCAGATACTAAGCGCTAAGCACAGCGCTAGCCATACTTACTCGCCTCTCGAGCAAGTCAAGAGGTTGGCATGAGTTTGACAGAGCTTTGACAGAGCTCGATGAAAAGGTAAACGTTCGAGACTCGGAGCGCACAGTGCCACAGTCTACCTTGGATGGATATCGTCGACTCGACATCGGACTCCAGACCGTAGAGCTAGATAAAACTATAATCAATCATCAGGATTATCAGTAGCGCTAAGCATCTTGTCAGATACGCTCACCAGGAAAAAGACCCCGAAGTCAAGCTCGAGAAATTTGCGAGAAATCCCATCCCACAAGGTGACTTAGGCAAACAGCAAAATAAGACGGAGATGTGAGTCCAACGTTTAGGAGACTCTCGATGGGAGTCTTCCAAACTTGAAGGTCAAGTACTTGAACATTGTTGGAAATTTGTCTAATGGTCGAACTTGAAGAAGAGCGTGACAACGCCGACGCGACCGTTGCCTAATGAGGAGCGCGCGTCGTGTGACCTGTGACCACGACTTCATTAATACCGATGTTGCTCTCGACCACCTCCTCGTCCTCGACGATTTCGCACATTCTGGCTTGGACTTTACCGGATCTCAAATTGGGATACGTCATGAGGCTGGTCAAAGGGGAGGCACCTTAGCTTGAGCCGCTAAATAAGCGAGCCTTATTGTTCTTTTCCAAAAGAGGAAAGAGGACGAGACAATGAGGTGAGAGCCATTGTGGACGCTCACTCTTCAAACAACAAAAGAAAAAATGTCGGTCGGGTCCAGCATCGTTTCTCTTCCTCTTTCACGTCCATCATCTCTCCAAGATGCGTCGACCGAATCTTGCGGTCGATACCAATGCTTTGACTGAGCCATCGACGACCTACGAACTTACTCAGTCACCTAGAACTTCAACATACTCTACAACTTCACTCGATCTCAAAAAAATCAATTCACCAAATCCTGACAATGCAATCCCTCCCCCATCACTTCACTCTGGCCCACAACCATCCATACGTCTCTTATTTTCCCTCATCTCCAGGCGCAGACTACTTCTACTCGTCCTTCCAGCCATCGTATCCTCGATTGTTGCAGGTGCAATCGCTCCCTTCATGACATATGTCATCGGCCAAGCTTTCAACTCATTCGCACAATTTCCATTGACCCCACATCCACCAAAGGCCGCCAAAGACGCGCTCTTGCACGGCATCGGCATCGCTGCACTGGAATTGATTGGTTTAGCGGTCGGTTCTCTGGCTCTGAGTAGTCTCACTTCCTGTCTTTGGATCTGGACTGGCGAACGCAACGTAATGGCGTTGCGAAAGCGCGTCTACAATGCAGTGACACGAAAGGACATGGTTTGGTTTGATACCAAGATGGGTGCAGAAGGAAATGTTCAGTCCGCCGAGGGGGACCAAGGGCCACTCGGTGCAGGCGGTCTTATGGCAAAATTTACAAGGTATGTGATACATCACTTGAAGTTACATCCGTGTCTCATTCCCTGCAGAGAAACCGACGATGTACGAATGGCAACATCTCTCGCATGCGGAATGCTCATTCAGTACCTCACCACCTGCATCGCATGTCTCATCCTTGCTTTCCTCAGATCCTGGGCTTTGACTCTCGTTATACTCTCCGCGGTCCCCGTCCTCGTCCTCATTCAAGCCTTCTCACAAGCGTTCGCTGGACCTCTTCTCGCCGCTGAACGTTCTCAAACTGCCACAGCTGCCACACTTGCCGATCGTGCAATAGCCGCAATTTCTACCGTCAAGGCATTCAACGCTTCATCGCACGAACAGTCCAGTCTTGATGCTGTCCTTGACCGCGTCGGCACTGCTGCCAAGAAACTTAACGCCATCTGGGGTCTGACCTCCGGTCTGGCGCAATTCGTTATGATGGCGATGTTTGTGCAAGGATTCTGGTTTGGATCAAAATTGGTCAAAGAGGGCAAGGTCGGAGCTGGGGATG
Source organism: Sarcomyxa edulis (assembly GCA_009761415.1). Classification (NCBI taxonomy): domain Eukaryota; kingdom Fungi; phylum Basidiomycota; class Agaricomycetes; order Agaricales; family Mycenaceae; genus Sarcomyxa; species Sarcomyxa edulis. The sequence continues at coordinate 1,409,324 of QUOL01000007.1, forward strand.
TCATGGCGGTGTTCTGGGCTTGCCTCATCGCGACTAGTAACCTGCAGATGTGTATCCCTCAATTCATCACGCTGGCCAAAGGAAAATTCGCCATGGTATCCCTCCTGACTCTGGTCTCAGACAACGACAAGTCAGTGCCAATTCGCAAGATCATCCCACCCAAGTGCTCTGGTGAAGTCTCATTCCAATCGGTCACATTCGCCTACCCGTCCCGTCCAACGATGCCTGTTCTTCATGACGTCTCCCTCTTTCTCCCTGCTCATGAAACAACATTCATCGTCGGTGGCTCTGGTTCTGGGAAGTCTACTATTGCCCAGCTGCTACTAGGAATGTACGAACCGCAATCTGGTTCTATACAGCTCGACGATCAAGAGCTCGGGTTCTTGGATGGCGACTGGACAAAAGGAGAGATTGCCGGTGTCGAGCAGGGTTGCATCCTGTTCGATATGAGCGTACACGACAATGTCGCTCTAGGTCTAGCTGGTGGAAGCGATGAGAGGGTAGCAACAAGGGAAGAGGTGGTGGAGGCGTGTAGAGCGGCGTTGATGCACGACTTCGTTAGAGACTTGCCGGACGGGTACGACACGAAGTTGGGCACTGGCGGTGCTAGTCTAAGTGGGGGTCAGAAGCAAAGATTGGCTATCGCAAGAGCCAAATTGAGAAACCCAACGGTCTTGATTCTCGGTAAGTTTTCCTTGATGACCTTTGTTTTGTGCTATACTCATATTCCTTCGATAGACGAAGCAACTTCTGCTCTGGACGCAACTTCGCGTGTCTTGGTCTTTGAAGCAATCAAGAGATGGCGGGCTAACAAGACGACCATCGTTATCACCCACGATCTCTCCCAAATTAGCTCCGACGACTTTGTTTACGTTCTCAAAGGAGGAGAAGTCGTCGAACAGGGTTATCGATATGATCTAGAGAGTATCGCCGACGGCGAGTTCAGAGAGATGATGCACACGCAAGGGGCAACTGGAGGCTTCTTGCCCGAGAAGGACATTCCTTCCCCGGACGGAATGGATAGCATCGAGGAGATCCTAGGGTTGGAGGAGAAAGAGATGGAGGAGAGCCTCGCCAGACCCATTCTACGACCTATCACCTTGGGCAATTGGATGTTCGACGTCGTCGCAGACCTTACTGGAAACACCACGAACGGGCTTGCTCCTGCTATAGTTGCCGCACGGGATCCCAGCAGGATCAGTAGGTTTATTCCTGCAGAGACTTTCAGCTCGGACGACGTCAAGTTCGCATCGATACCGCAAAGAAGATCCAGTCTTCATGTACCCTCAATCGTTCCACCCTCTCCAGCACATACAGCTGCGATGCGTAGGCTCAGTTTGCAGTTCACGCCCACGTCTCCCGCCTTTTCGTTTCAAACCACGGAGAGTTCCACTCGATTGTTGATACCAGCTTATGACGATGAAGCGTTCGATTTGGAAAAGGAAGCCTTGAAAAGGAACGGCACTGTCGCTTCGACAAGGAGAGATAAAACGAAACCGCGAGCCCGTTGGGACCGCGCGGCAATGGTTCCTCTCCCTACCACCATCAAGGTCGAAAAACTACCATCGGTCCAGGATCAGAAGCTGCCGCAGTCTTTCAGGAGTCTACTACATGACATCTACCCCACGATACCCTACAAGCCTCTCGTCCTGCTAGGTCTGATCTTCTGTTTACTCAGTGGTGCCATGACACCGGTGTTCTCTTTCCTTCTCTCCCGACTACTATTCGAAGTCTCGGTGGGTGCGAAAGACACCTCCACTATCAACAGATACGGCGGCATTGTCCTCAGCGTAGCAGCACTCGATGGACTGTTCATAGGCCTCAAATATTTCGTAATGGAGACTACTGCGATGAGCTGGGTCACTCGCATTCGAAAATCGTGCTACAAGTCTATCCTCGTACAGGACAAGAAATGGTTCGACAAGAGTGACAACAGCCCTGTTCGGTTGGTACAAGTGCTCATCAAGGACGGAGACGACGCAAGAAACCTCATCGCCGTCGTCGCAGGACAATGTTGCGTTGTCGTTGCCATGCTTGGTGTAGGTCTGGTGTGGGCGTTGATACAAGGCTGGCAGCTGACGTTGGTAGGCTTTGCGATTGCTCCGGTTTTCGCATTCACTATGGCTGTGCAAACAAAGCTGGTGGCCAAATGCGAACTTCGAAACAAACGTGCTAGAGAAGATGTTGCGAAGGGATATTACGAGGTATGTTCGCTGTCAAACAAATACATATATTCGTGATATTATATCTAATCAAATTGTTAATTAGGCGATCTCTAATATCAAGAGCATCCGATCAATGTCGTTTGAATGTGTTTTCGAACGTCAGTTTAACAGTGCGGCCGACAAGGCGCTCACTACTGGCGTCCAAGGAGCCTTCGTTGAAGGTTGCACATATGGTGTAGCCAGTGCCCTGATCTACCTCGCCGAAGCTCTTTTGTTCTACGTCGGCGCTGTCCTCATCTCGAAAGGCATCTATACTTATCTCCAAATGGTGGAGACTCTAAATTTGGTGGTATTCAGTGTCACAATTGGTTCCCAGCTCATGGCATTCAGTACGTTCGAATTCAGTCTCTATGCTTGCATTGTGTTGACTAATGTCCCGCAGCTCAAAAGATTGCCAAATCCGTCCAAGCAACTCGAGATTTCAATCAGTTACTGAAACTTTCTGCGAACACCGATGAATCTCGAGGAGTTCTTCGTCCTTCCCTCGATGGACCTGTCTCACTCTCTCAGGTATCCTTCTCGTATCCCGAACGCCCTGATGTCCCGGTTCTCAAAGATATTACGATGGAGATCGCTAGCGGCGAATGCGTTGCGATCGTTGGCGCTTCTGGATCAGGCAAATCGACTATTGCTTCCCTCTTGCAAAGACTGTATGAACCAGATTTCGGTTCAATTTCCGTCGGTTCATACGAAATACGTTCGACAGACGTTCGCCATCTACGAGATCATGTGTCCGTCGTCAGTCAAAACCCCAACCTCTTCGACGCGACCATCGCCGAAAATATTGCATACGGGAACAATACATTGACAGACATGGACGTGCACCGCGCTGCAAAATCTGCAAATGTACACGAATTCATCATGTCTCTTCCTCAAGGCTACGACACTATGGTGGGGGAGAACGCTTCCCTCATTTCTGGTGGTCAGGCCCAACGACTCCAGATCGCTAGAGCTCTAGCGCGACCCTCCAAGATTCTCATCTTGGACGAATGCACGTCTGCGCTAGACCCTGCAAATCAAGCTGCTGTCTTGGACACAATCCGCTATGCGAAAGTCGGCCGTACGACGCTGATGGTCACGCACAAGGTCCCGGTCATGCGTATGTGCGACCGTATTTTGGTGATTCACGAGGGTCGTGTGGCAGAACATGGCACATACGAGCAACTAATGGAGAAGAAGGGAGTATTCGCTGCGCTCGCCAACGGTGGCGAGTGGATGAGCGAGTGATTCCTTACCCTTGACTCTTCGTTTATATTCTTCTTTCATTTCTACGACATTCTATCCTTTCCATTTTTATTCGTTACGACTATCAGGATACCTACACTTTTCTTCGACATTCGTTTATCCATTCCTCACGTTCATGGCACGCCTCACTGTAGTTCTACCCACAACTGATACGAAAATCCTGTATTTCATTCTAAGGATAATAATAGAATACTAATCTGTATCTCCTCGAGAATCCGGTGCAAAGCGTCGTATAGACTGGCTTCTCCTTTGCTTCGTATGAAGTTGGTATGCTATCAGATCCAGCACTGATGACTTGTGCTTTTGTTGTAGGTAAGTATATCTTGCTCTCGGAGTCGACTCTCAGAGTCCAGACCTCATCCAACGCAAAGTCAGCTGTCACAGGTCGACCGGGCACACGACGCGTACCTCGTGAAACATTGGTCGCGTCGGGAGTCGTCGTTGGTGGCACAATCTCTTCGATCTAGGATTCTCAGATAAACCAGAAGACAATCAGCTAGATGTCACGTCTGCCTTGCGTCCGCCGAACCGTTCGCTACCGTTCGGCGTCACACGAACGAGCACCTCGAACGTCCGAACAAAATATGCACGTGATTACGACGCGATAAATGTGGCTACAGTGGTAGGGTACGGGGATTAACTCCTCAGGAGTTATTCACAGCTTATTAACGCGCCGCAGGCCGGAGTCCATATACCCTCCGGCTCACTGTATCACGTGCAGTACGTCTAGGTGTTAATAACACCAAAACTTTGCCCGTCGAGTTAACAACTGTTAATAACCCCAAAACGTGACGTGTTAATAACAGGTGTTAATAACAGTTGACTTAAACCCGCCACCCTATACAGTGGGGAAGGCATGGAAAAATCGGTCTGACCGATTTGAGGCACGTGAAACCAAATCGGTGTCCCGTGAAACCAAATCGGTCGGGCGTGGGAAATAATCGGTCCGGACCGAGGGTTCGAATCGGCCGGAGGGAAGCACCATTTTTGATCTTATCGATTAATTTTCTCCTCCCACCAGCCATTGAACAAAGCTCGTCGGTTGTCCCCCATCTCGATGAGACCCAACAATCACAACAATCAACAATATCAATGCTATTGGCCTCCGTGGTCCCCCTTTTTCAAGGCTTCAAGCTTCAGTCTTTCAGTCGACTCCAAGGCATCAGGGCCACGAACTTTCAGATCTGATATTTTTCCTCGTGAAGCTCGTCGTCGTTGAGACCCAACTAAACCTACCGACTAATAGCCTTAAATAGCCTGACAGACCCTTCTAGCTAAGGAAGACAGTGTTTCTATTTCTTTTATCTAGGTTTTTCTTTGAGTAGAGCAAGAGTAGAGCAAGTCTCTGCTACTACACCTCTCTTATCTCCCAGCCAATTCATTGCGCGGGGCATATTAGAATTCAGCCAAAGGTGAGTCCTACTACAATCTTGTCTTATTGAGGCTCGAACGAGCCAGCAGCCCCAGCCGCCGCGTTTCGAGCATCTTCGAGCCTTTGATTTCTTTTGTACGCGCCACGACGCGCGTCGAGACGCGCGCTATCATTTCTCGTTTCAGTGTGTTGATGTGGTGGTTGATGCGCGCGTCTGTTCTCTTAGATGTTCTCTCTCTTTTTCTCTTTCTCTTTTCCCGCTTCTTGGCTGATTGTTCTTTGGTACAGGAAACTGACGCGGTGACGCGGATGCAGACACGTCCAGCGTCTACCGAACACGACGCGGATGCGGACGCGTCCAGCGTCTACCGAACACTGAAACTAATGCAAGCTCCGCAGATCTGATGACACATTGAGCTGAAACTATCTTACTCGATTGACAGAGATTCCCGTTGAAACCCCCGTATGCACAATGCATCTCTCGCTTTCTTGTGACCTGACTTGTGATACTTTTTCCTCTCAAATTTTGCAAACAATTAAGGTGAGTATGTGACCCTAACTGTTTATCATTTGACGGGTCAATTACTTACGTACCTCATGCCAGTCCATATAGGCGAGTACCCGGTTGCCATCCCCACTTTGCAGTTGACCTTCAGAAGGTACGTACCTACTTACTTCATCGGAAGCTTGGCTAAGTCTCGATCATAGTTTTATGTACTTACCGGACTGTCCAGCCTGTAAGGATGGACGAAATCATAGTGGCTTTAATCGAGACCAATATCATGTTGTTTCACCCGTGCTATTGACCGCCCCGCGACCCTATGGTGTGCGGGGCACACAAGTTGCAAAACTCGATCAAAATAGGAGGTCAAAAACCGACGCGGATTCGATCCTCTTGTATCAGCTTGTTCTTTCTCTCCATGTCGCTTTTCGAACCTAACAGCATCAAAGCTCTTGTAGAGGCTTCAATTCCCAATGTTACTGATAAGCAAAAGTTCCGAACGCAGTGGGACGAAAAGGTCAGTAATCTCACCCTTTTATTTTCTCGTTTATGCGGCTGACAAAATGAAATAGATTGTATCCCTCACGAAGCGGTGGGCCAGCAAAGGAACTAATGAGAAGACCAAACAACAGCTTACTTGGACTGCTGCCGTTTGCACCTACGTCGACTTTGTCTATCAACACACGAAGGCAGCGCGGAACTCCAAAGCAATCGCAAATCCAGCATTGTCGTCCAAGGTCCCTCTCTTGGGTCCGCATTTCATTCCCCCCCCTCCTTCATTGTTCTCGAGATCAAGTGCTTTGCCATCCGTCGTTCACCCAAAGCACTATTATCTTAGACCACTATATGTTGTTCACCCATTTTTCCAACCGACCATCCTCGAAATTGGCTGCCCCGGGTGTCGCAAACATGGTACAAAGTCCGACTTGCAACTGCTTCAGTGGGCTGGAAAGGGACCGCGCGACGTGCATGATCTTACTGAAGACGCATATGCGATTGGCTACCAATTGAAGTGCAAGACATGTAGTTCCGAGGCGGAAAGGGACGCTCAGGAGTTGGGATTGAAGACTCCGACCGACACCGAAATGGATGATGCTGATGATGCTGAGGTGCTGGAGTCAAATCCCAAGATACGACCACGGTTTTGGGCAACCACCAATCACAACTTCTGGCAAGATGTGCCTCACTGGAAAGTGCCCGGTATGTTCTCGTTATTGCATCTCTATCGTCATTTTGTGATTGCGTACTGATATTATACAACCAGCTACCATTCCCCACTTCTCGAAACGATCTGCTGTGGCGCGCGGACTGTTCAATCTCATCATTGAACTGCGACCAAGTTTACCATCGGCAACTTTGGCGAATCACATTCAACGTACGTATTTGCAACTGTTTGAAACTAAAGCTCACTACTATCTCGATTCTCTAGAACTGCACCGTCTTACCTACAAACAGCGTCAACTTGAGTATCTTCAGCTCGGTGCAGTCAACCCTTTCTTCAAAGTCACCCGTCAACCCTTTTCTTCCCCATGTGATCCCGACGGATATAACGATCACTCGATCACCGCCGACATGATCACCGAGGTGTACTTATTCTTTATTCAGAAGACACGGCAGAGCGAGTCCGAAGAACTCTGTAAAACATTCACCGGTATGTCCTATTGTATTGTGTCATATCGTTGCTCATTTTGACCATATACACAAGGGATTTCGTTGTCTGTAGACAACACCTTTCGCTCAGCTAAGAAGGCCAAGCTCGTGTCTCGGGATCACACACATACATCACTCTTTTCCGGAGGACTTCTATCGGTGATAAATGAGCACAATCAAACACTTTCATGGGTATGTATTACTTTGATCTCGAAGCTTAGTTTTTGACCTTTTCTTGTGCAGCGCTTATGCCAGACGGCCGCAAATGCAGAACTTACCGAAACCCTTCGAGGTATCAAGGCACGCTACACAGAGCTCGGGATTCCTGAGCCAGAGATGCTCACCGCTGACAATTGCTGTCATATCCGAAGTGGGGTTACTCCAGTCCTACCGAATACTAGCGTAGTATTAGATGTTTGGCATTTCGAACAACGGTATGGCAGTTTGTTATATCATTTCTGATTCACTGATATAGATTTCGATCTCAGCTACCTTTCCAGCATTGTTGGAGGTAAAAAGAATTCCAACCGCTCTGAGATTGCCAGAGACATTGTCGACTCTATTCTAGAAGCACGAGCGGAAACGGGTATCCCAGCAAAATATTGGCCTCGAGAGATTCAGGTCCAGCGCCTTGAGTTCGCCTTCCAGAAATGGGCTCTTCGAGGTGTATGGTCTGAGGCTGCAATAAAAGTAAGTTGCCGCAAATGGTAGTTGTACGATTCGACGAAGTAACTAAATTTTGTGCAAGATACATGCAGATCAAATGGCTCATGTACGCCGTGGCTGTCTTGCCCGTCCCCGTAACGACGTTCGATCGGATGGCAGCCGCATAGAATCATCGCATAAAGCTTGGGGCAATATCATGAGAGCACACGCCAGTGGACTGGTGATGTTCGTTGCGTTGGCTCACGATTTCGTTCTTCGCCGGAATATACGACTCACACTGAAGAGTCCCTTGGGTCAAGATCCTCTTAGCTTTTTAGCATCCATGTTCGGCTCCCACCACATTGAACTCCATAACTACGTTGCCGAACTTTGGAATAGGCAGGCTTCAGGTAGCCAGCCGCGACTTCCGGTCTTCGATCGAGTTCTCAGTGAAGAATCCTTCGGACTTGTCCAATCCAAGCACGTCCTCTCGTGGAATGGGTTAATCAAGATGGAGGACGAGGAGGAATTGCCGGGGACAGAGATATTAGAATTTGAAGATGATCCAGAGGTCGCTACGCGTGACGATGCCATACGGGACCTCAACCTTGACCCCTTATCGTTTGGACGTGCTCCTGTAACCATCGGAAGAATTGCAACTACAATACTCTCGTCATCGACCAATTCACCAGTAGTCAATCTACCATCTGGCCCTGACCTCGCAACCTCCGAGTCTGCGCATGTTGTTTCAATTCCGCCGTCACCAAAATCTGTCAATTTTGGCACCTCGAAGTCATCGGCAATTGTTGTTGATCTGGATTTGGGTGTTCCTGACCGACCAATTGTTCCTTTCGTATCTGCAAAACAGTGTTTAGATACACCTGCAAGTATGGATACACCAACTCCAAAACGGGTGCGAAGAGAAACACAGATGCTCCCAAATTTGACCTCGGAACCTCCGGCGGTCGTCTCGCTCTCTCGAAATCAGATTGCCGTATGTTCCTCTCCGTTCTTCTTCTAGCCTTTCGTAATATTGAGGAGCAAGATACAGGAGATCTCTGACATGAATCCAGCGACTAAAGCATCGGTCCCAGTCCAGCCTATCCACCCCATGTTTTTGAAGACTCGAGAGGCAGCTCACATCGACTTTGAGTCCAAAGGCAAGATTGCAGACACCAAGGTAACCATGACGTATCAAGGCGCATTGAGACTGGACGACTTCCCGCAGAAAATTAGGATCCTAGAATATTTCCTAAACTTTTATTTTTGAAACTCCGCAATAAATAGGTTTAGGATCGCAAACCGCAGCGTGGTTTGCACGCTCGCGATCCTCACCTTGTTACTTTCAATTCAAGATCTAGCGAGATCCTTCTGAGCAAAACCATTACTTGAGAGCTCCTTTTCCACAATGGCAGAAGCCCAGTTCCTTATGTTTCTTGCAGAGGAAGAAGAGGATGAGGAAGACGAGGAATTAGAAGTTCAGCAAACTGCTCTAGGTGCAGCATTGATATGGTATGGGGCTGAAGAATCACGAAGACTACGGGCAGAAAGAAGACTCCAACGTCGTACCTACTTGACGCGTCCTGATCTCTTGCCAAACCCCCGACGCGCTACGCCATGGCAGGTTATGTACGCGAACCGGAACGATCGAGCGTTCATTACAACCATGGGCTTTGATGTCGAGACGTTCCATGGGATTTTGGACCACGGGTTCGCAGAGTTGTGGAACACAACTCCCATTCCTCGCGAGGATGTATCCGAGTTATCTGTTCCTCGTGCTTTCCGTCGCTCCCTTGATGCAGCTGGAGCTCTTGGCCTCGTCCTTCACTTTCTCACGTCTACCATGCTTGATGTCAGTCTGATGCAGATATTTGCTCTTATCCCAACTACGGTCTCGCGTTACATCAACTTTTCCATCAGGGAAAACCCCCCCAGCTAATTCGCCCAATTCTCCTAGAAATTCCTAAGATTTTGTTTAATTTTCTGAATTATATGATTAAACAGTTCTAGAGAATCTTGGGAGAATTTCGCGGTCTCGCGCGAATCGTGTTTTTAATTCCTGGAATTAGCATAGATTAAGAGGACTTTCCGACATATTACAGGGCAGTATTGATAGTACGCGTCCAATTCTACTCAATTTTCTTGATCTTGTTCTCGTCTGGTGACATAGACATGTGTATTGCACAATCTACCGGGTAAAGAATATACAATGTATCCTGCCTTAACAAGTAGAGTAAAGAAATATTGGGAATGCAAGGGCAAAGCAAAGAGAAAGCGATGGGCCAGAAAAATGAGGTAGTACTAAGATAGACATTGAGTATGGGAATTGAGAAGAAAAAACAATGATCGAGTGACGACGAAACTGCGGACTTGTATTAGAATATGAGGAGATCAGAATAAAGAGGTAATGATGCTGCTACTCACTGTATCGATACCTCTAGGGTCGCACTGACTAGCTCATTCAGCACACCAAGGGGCAGTAAATGTGACTGTGATGGAGGTTGGAAAGGTCAGAGAAGGGAAGGAGGGACAGAGGGACAAGAACATACCTAGTTTGACTCTTGAAAAGGATGCAAGATGTGGTAGAGACACGATGACGAATTGTTTTGAAAACGGACAGCAAGCTAGGTGTAACAACTCGCGAACAAGCTGACAAGATGCGCAAGGGGAAAGCAATTGGCTATTGAAAGGGTGTATGAGCGAGCGGTGTTCTTGGCGTCATTGCGAGCTGACTTGTGGCATAGGTGCCATAGGAATTTGACGGCGAGAGTGGTGGGGTGGTTGAAGGAGAGACGATCGTGACGTGGCAATGCTTTCCGGATATTGAAGCGGAGTTTTAATTCGGAATTTGCCGTCGCAAGCTCTACGCGTCAACTACGCGTACGTCTCATAACGTCTCAAGCTTCTCTCTGAAGTCCAGCTCATCACACCCTCACACCCTCACACCCTCTCGCGCTCGAGCTCTCACCGTCGTGACATATCAAAATTTTCAAGCATCAAACAACAACCACAGCCTATCGGACAAGGAGCTCACCACCAGGCTCTCGCAACAAGGCAACGGACAACGGAGACAGTTGGAAGCAAGGTGGGGACGTGATATCTGGGCTTAGGAGAGGTAGTGTCAGAATGCAAAGGGTGAGATAGTGCCACAGAGAGGCAGCAAGACAGTTGCACGCAGAGTTGAGACTCGGAGGACATCAGCCATTAGTAACTATAACTTTCCTTCCGTGTTCTTCGAGTTTTCAAGTTTCGCTCTTTGTCTGTTCACCATCTGTAGATCCACTACTGTGCATATATTGTAGACAAGTGAATTTGAATCTCATGAGACAACAAGGTAGTGAGACTCCAGAATTCTCGGGATTTATTCCAATTCCTCGTCATTACAGTAAAAGAAGTCTTGGAATTCCCGAGAAATCTGTGAGATCTAAGAAATTAAAGAAAATAAGGCTAATTTTGAAGATTCTCGCAGAATTACGACCGAGGGTTTTCCCTGATGTCCCTGACCATTCTCCTCACAACTCTCCGAGGAATGGAAGACGCGCGTGTCCAATGGCCAGTAGGTGATGATTTCGAAGAATGGAATGACCTCATTGTTGCTCGTCACCCCCTGCTGACCGGTGCATTTGGGTCAATGGATGGGCTCAATTTGCTCGTTCAAACATCTACAGATCAAGAGATCGAGAACGCGACGTTCAACGGATGGTTGCATGCGCATTATGTAAGCTCGGTCTTTGCGTTCAGCCCTACAGGTATGCCCTTGCCTTCCGATTGATGTGTGAAACAAGTTCTGATACTTATTACTGCAATAGGTGTTATCATGGCCTGCAAGGTGAATGCCCCTGGCAGCTGGCATGATTCCCGTGTCGCAAAGAACATTTACGAAAAGCTACGCACTCAAACACCTCAGGGCTTCTACCTCGTCACCGACACTGCTTTTCCACGCGGTACCGAGCAGATTCATGGACGTATCAGAGCACCAATGAAAGACGGCACACGTCTACCGGCCAACTCTACACAACGCGACGAAGCACTGGCTTTCGATCGACAACTGCTGTCTTACCGCCAGACCGCTGAATGGGGGAATCGGACCATGCAAGGCTGCTTCGGACGGCTAAGAATTCCCCTCGAGATCAACTACAGTGATCGTCGTGGGGATTTGTTGGAGATTTGTACGCGTGCTTTCAATCTTCGAGCACGTCGAGTAGGGCACAATCAGATCCGCACAGTTTATATGCCTATCTGGAAGGCCAACGAACAGGAGGAAATCTGGAACCATTTTGAAGATATGCTTTTTTCAGATGTACGTAGAAACGACAGAGTAGCAAAGTTCCATCTCGTCGCAGTAGAGGAGTGATAGATACTAATGATAGTAGAATTTTTCTCACGGCCTGAGTTTGCGAGACCTTTGGCTTTGAATGTAGACAGCTGGAGAATAGCTTGGGAGGTTTCATATTAAGTTTTATTGGTATCATAGGTAACAACAGTAAAGTATTGGAGGGATGATTCGAGCAATAAAGAGACGGAACAGAATTTCTTGGGGGTGACAACATACCAGTATCTAACACTAACTCAAGGCCTCTTCGTCACGAACTTGAGAACGATTCTCGCGGCTTGGAGTAACCACAACAGAGACACCAGCACGGCCAGCGCGAGAAGGTGTCACAGTGACCGCAAAATCGTTCGTTGAAGTTTGGCGATAACGGCGCTGAGGAGTCCGAGTCTGATGACGAGGTGGAACAGTGGAAGTGGATCTGAAGGGACTGGGACGACGGAAGGTGTCATGATGATTGACAAGAGAGTGCTGCTCAGCCTGCTCTGGAGAGCTTGACAAGGGCATCTCGTAAGTCCAACGACGAGTGCCAGGAGAGTCTTCCCGAAGTGGTGGAGAATCCTCAGGTCCCCACGAGAGGGTTGCCTGGCCTCCGTCTGCATACAAAACATCTTGGCGGTACCGGCGATTACGAGGCTCAGCGTGAGCTTGATTCCTATCTCGACGGCCACGCCGTACAGGACTGTGGCTGCGGCTATGATTACGGCCACGAGAGTGACGAGACTGGGACTGAGACATCATGCTCATGAGCTCAGCACGATCGGCGCGTCGTTCAGCTGTCTGACGTTCTCGGTCTGTCTCGGCAAGGCGGTTGCGTAGAGTTTCGAGCATGGATTGTGTATCACGAAGTTGACTGGTGAGAGTGAAGATCTGAGTAGTCTGGAGAGAACGGGTGGAACGTTCCTCTCCTCGGGCAGCAGAGGTCGCGGGATCTAATGCTGTAGTAATCTGAGCAAGAAAGTCTTGGCTGGCATTGCGGGTGGTACGAGAAGTTCGTGGGGCAGTTGAAAGACGGTCGGAAGCTGGACGACGTGCGATAGGACCAGATAGGTCGGGTTCGGGCTGCTCAGCTTTGACTACAATCTTCTTCGGTCTGCGTGCAGCGGCAGGACTGGGAGAGCGAGATTCGTCGCTGCTGATATCAATAGGGTGTTTCACACCCATCCAACTTCGGCCCAACTCGATCTCCAACTTCGTCTCAAACTTCGCACCAACTTCGACATTAATTCCGGTAAATCCTGCGTAATAAAAAAATAAAAAATAATCTGAGTTGGGGAAATGAGTTGGAAGGCGAAGTTGGAGCGAAGTTGGCCGTCAAATCGTGCTCGGGAGCACGACTTCGTCCCAACTCGCGAAGTTGGAGGATTTCAGAAATTGAAGTTGGGGATTCGAGTTGGGCCCGAGTTGGGCCCGAGTTGGCCAGGTGTGAAACACCCTAATGATATCCTCATCGTCGAGATCTCGGGACCCAGCCTTCTCGTTCATGGCCCTTTCGATGGCATGAGCGCGTTCGATGTGAGGGGGGCAGTATGCATCTCCGGTGGGTTTGGTTTGCTTGACAAACTTGGGAAATGTTAGCGAGGAGAGAGAGGGAGGTTAATAAGTTATTCATACCTGCTTGTACTTCAGCTCGAGAGATTTAGACGACCGACTTGGCCGCTCGTTCTCTTCAGCCCATTCGTTGAATTCATCAGTGGCAGAGTTCCACCCTTTCCCTCCCATAGGCAAAGTACGGGCAAGGATGTCGAGCAGTGCATCGACATCTTTCATGCTGTAGTTACCTGCACCTATAGCACGTCCCTTCTGCCGCTTAGGCTCGCTCTGTGCAGCAGAGGAAGAGGCGGCTCTCTTGGAAACCTTCGAGACCTCATCAGATACTGGAACCTGCTTGCCCTTGCCCTTCTCAGCCGCAGTAGCACGGCGCTTGGAAGTAGATCGTTTCTTCTTCTTTGGCTGTGGTAGTAAGTTGTCGTCGTCGTCGTCATTGGGAAGAGGTATGAGTGCGGGATCGATGGGGATCATTGACGAGGTCGCAGTCAGGGGATATGGCTCTCCCGAAGGGCCACCCGGAGGAGGCATTCTCTGAGACTGGCAATACTAGTTTGAGCTTATGATCATACGAGAATAATGGAAGACATACCATAGACGGACCATTGACTGGATACGGAGTGGTGGGAGGACCCTCAAATGACGCCGGATTCTGTATTCATTGTTAACGAAATGGGTTACAAGCTTAAACGTGTTTCGTCAAGCTTACCAGAGTATAACTCGAGGCGTAGCCACTGTTCGGGAAGGCTTCGCGGAAGCTAGGAAGCTGCGAACCATACTACACAAGTTGATTAATCACGAGAGCATCCATAGAAAAAGAAGCACATACCGGAGTACCAGACTCCGTGAATTGTCTTTGAGTGGGAGGGGGGGAGAGACGTGTCCAAAGACCTTTGTCTCCATAACGAGAGAATCGGTCGAGACCGTCTTCGCTGGTGTAGTAGTTCAACTGGTTGTTCGAGGGAGGTTCCGACATATGTCACGAGAGAAAATATCTGTGAATAAAGAGAGAAGACAGTTATGAGGTGGGGTAGATGAGTAACTTACCTTCGTATTTAAATCATTCCTGGGTCTAGCAAGACAAAAGATGACCGTGTTGCATCCTCGGTCAAAGAACATTGTATCCTGCAACATATACAAGGCATTGTAAGACAAATTTGCCAAGAACAAAGATGACTCACGAGTATTTCAGCTATCACCAAGGTCGGAGGCGAGGTTCAGCCTACCAGACAAAGAAACAAGGATTCCGGGCACATGGATACATGTCTGAGCGTTGTTCTGAGGTATCTTGCTATGAATTGTCGTAGGTTGGGCCTATGATGACTATCCAGGGGGCAAACTCGATGAACGAGCAACTTAATGTCACTCTGGAGATCCTAGTATTCGGTGCACATGCCCAAATGACAATTCGGCAGGTGAAAACAGGTGAAAATGTATGTATTTTGGTTTAAGTGAGAGGGCGCACTGAGCTCGCGTCAATAAATGAGATCGAAAAGCATGGCTGCGGACGATGAAATGTGTTTAGGATTCATTCAGAACCGATTTTAGGTCTAGACGAGGGGGGGTACCCCCTCGTTCAGACTCAAATCTAGGATTGGGTCGAAAGTGAGTCGGAGTACAAAATCCATCAGTGCCTCAATCTCGGAAACTCGGCATGTCCAATTTGGGACGAGATTTAGGTTTATTTAGGTTTAGAAAGCGTTCTAAATCCTGCGGGAAGTCGTCCACTATCGAAGAACCCAAAGATCACAAGCAAGTTGAATGCAAAAGAGTCGAGCACGGTACGTTGTTCTTTGATTGCTTATCCGATCGGCGATTGGTCTATTGACAGTGATTCGGACTCGACCGTCAGCTTGACTTAGTGCACGCCAGTGATCCGGTCAGGACGGTGAACCTCTCTGCTCATAAGCCTACCAAATCCGAAGTTTTTTTCAAACTCCATACCTCCATCGATCCCATCTCGCTCGAGATCACTGAACAGTCCGAATATTTTCTCTTCATGAACCTTCGTGAGGAGTTTCAGTGGCGATCAGTGGATATGAAGCCACGCGACTGGATGATTGCCACTCAAGCTTTTAATGCCCGCAATGTCGGAAAAATTCCAAAGGATCCCCGTGCTCTACAAAAGAAGTTGGGGATTGTCGAGGAGATCATTCTCAAGAGACTCGCTAATCAGAATTTCCAATGTACGTCCTCACTACGTTTCCCATATATCATAGCTGACTCCGAGTCTATATCTGCATTGCCATCACCAGCATCGTCTGGGACTACAACCTTCTGGGATAGGCACTGCAATGCGGTGGAAATCGCTGCTAAAACAAATGAAACAAAGGTGCTCTCTCTTGTGCTCAACTTTTTTTCTTCTGTACAACTGACTGGAGTGATATTCGTAGCGCAAAACAGCCATCTGCTCACGTTGTTCACGTGTTCTATATCCAGGTCCTCGAGGGGACCCTCAAAATCACTCACGAAACTCGTGCTCGGATGGCGTAGGAGCAAAGATGAGCATCCCTTTCCCACAACCTCGGGGAATTTTCTCTCAAGGCAAGACTATCAATGGCTTCGCGTTGGCCAAGGAATTTTTCCGTATTGCCGAGCTTGCAATTGCGTGGAGTATTGACTCGCCTGATGCCACCACGTTGCCTCAAATGAGTACTGAGGATTGTGCATTCATTCAGATGGTCTCGGAGAGAGTCATAGACCGGGCAGGAGGAGAGGTTGCATTCGATCTATCTGGCTTAGTGTGGGATATCCCGACAGCAGCACACGTTCAGACCATAGATGGTAAATCCTTTCTGATCTTTCAAGTGTGAACAAGGGTCGTATTAGTAGGCTACCACACTTATCTTTCTCATTCTATTGCGCACCATATTTCTATCAAATTCGGATACAGAAAGTGGCATAGTAATCAACTAGCGCAAATCGGCTATTGGTGATGGCATGATACAAGAATGCGAGAAACATCGAAAGGACTGCGAGTGCTATCTGTTGCTGCTACTGCTTTGGTGCTCCCGCCAATGTCTCAAAGGCAGTGGCAACTATATCGCCGCTCCCAAAGGTGCCGCCGAGGTCAAAGCTGATGATACTTCACGAACGAGCTGAAGCATGCCACCACTAGAGTGGATCGAGATCTTGGGATGGTGCACATTCTGTGTAAATAGACAACTAGGTACTACAAATTTGAGGCCGTGTCCATGATATGATGGATGGCAATGCTCTCCGATTATGAAGTAAACAGATAAGATCAAGAGACAGACGTAAGTACTCGCCGGCGTACCATTTTGGCCTTCCTCAATTCCCAAAATACCTCGGTAGTCATCGCATCACAATGCTACGTAAGACCGGTTTCTTATTTTACTTGATCAAGGTCGCGGTGAGACTGACGTCGATGGTTCCGGCGCGGTATTGGTGGATTACCATGCGTTCAATTTGCTTCCGCCTTAGAAATACCATGGCTAGAGCTCGGCGCTCACGCGCCGTCTGATTACCATGCTTATGACCAATTTGTCATAAATGTCTATGTCGTGTCACGCGTGTGACGCTAGCCACAGCTGCACTGCCACCATACAGGACACCAAATTTCTGTTGAAGATGCCAAGCAAATTATTTTACCTAGTTTTTTGGGTCAGTGTACATGTCCATGTCAGTGTCTGAGCTGCCTCATTGCCCTCACCTTTCTTCTCCTCAGTCATCTACTTCACATCTCTTGTTAGATTCCTCATACTCCAGCCTGTCAGCAATAATATTATTCATACCTACTTGTCAGGATACTCCCACACATATATAGTATACAGAGCTGGTTGGAATATATAATATCCCCACCCTATTAGCCTAATATCAACTTGGGCTCTGGGCATTTACTTCCTGACAACTAGTTGTAAATTGATGAAAGAAATTATGTATGATGATGATAAATGATATTTGTTGCATGTTGCCAAGATAGAGTGTCGTTTGTACATGTAGAATGGTTGTGGAATGATCACTTTGCTGGGTTCGCAAAGGTGGTTGAGCTTTGGATATTGTGGGGTTGAACAAACACTCGTGAAGTGCCGTCTGCGCTGGCGCAAACCTTGCTTGCAATTTTCTGGTTTTTGAATCGTTCTCAAACCCAAAATCGAAAAGCTCAGTCGTGTTTGACCTCGAAACTATCAAGTCCAACTTATCACCCGGAGTCACAGTCTTGATGTCCGCAATGTCGAAATTGGTGCTTACTATACACAGGTGTAGAAACAAGATGGAAACAAGTCTAGGCGCTGATATTGACATGGCTCGAGTCGTTGTACTGAGGCGCTGGTAGTATAATGGATACAAGCATCCCTCCGAACAAACAGTCTTGAAGAGTTTCATCTTCGTCATTGCTTCGTCGCGTAACTCCCCAGCCACGCAAAGTCTGAACAAGACATGTTTATCTCGCGTGTGGCAAGGTGGGGAGAGGATCCCGCGACCACGAGAGTATGTAGCTGAGGTTATGACAATAGAGACGAAGGGAAACCAAGGCCAGCGTAAATCGAGAATGAACGGCTACCCATCCGCATGCGTCGACGTACCGTGGAGTCAATTCGGTTTTCGAAAGGCACACATCAAGTGGTAAATCTCCAGTGGGCCTATAGGATACGGAGGGCAAGCAAGTTGACACTGAACCCAAGGGCTGAGCTTGATCTAATTGAAAGACGGCTAAAGTTAGAACCTCTTCAAGAGAGATCCGGGGCAATCGATAAATGTTGATACGGACACTGACCAATGGCAGGTATGACATCAATTGACACCCGCCGCCTGTGGCTGCAATTAGAGGGCACTGCGTCTGCCGCCTCATACCTTCCCTCTACGGTGAGACAATGACAGCAACAATGGTATGAGCTAACCTATGGCTGATTATGACACGTCAGTGAGAGGTCGATAGCGCCCAGTCCGGCGAGTTGTTGAATATTAAGATATCGACACCCTGATGAAAATGCTTCGAGTTCAATCTAAAAATCTCAGGTGCTATCAGAAAAAAATGACATATAGGGTACTCACAGCACGGAATAAAACGCGTTATTTATGTAATGTTCATGAGCACAGGTACGAGGGCGAAACGATTCGGAGTGGCAAGTTGGCTTCAAGTTAAATAATTCCGTGACAGAAGTGAACGGTACTCAAAGCACTTGTAAGTGGTATCCTTTGAGATGTAGCCTGGCAAGTTACTTCAGATGATTATCGCAGCTCAGAGCAAATAACGCGCGAACGAGATGGAGCGAGACTCATAGACGCCTTGCGACGAGAGAGAGCGAGAGACTAGTACTGTTGCTTAGAGTTCTGCGAAGGCGGCGGTGCAGTGGCGGTGCGACTAGCAAATAACCCACGTGCAGCGGCAAATGCCGGTGAGTCGCGATCTGGCTTCAATTATGGGTGTGGAGAAACCTTGTCAAGCAAGGTAATATAACACTGTACCTGCAACTTTTTGGCATTTACTACAAAGGCAATATGTGACTAAGCAATATCATGAGAAAGCTGTCAGACTGTAGAGTATGATCCAAATCACTATTATGATTTGCAAAGCTAAGCTTTAGGCAAACTCCTGACTCATTATCTTACTCTCTATAGTCCCATAGCCAATATACATGCCACAACAATACAATGAATCAATTACTTGTTAGGTACTGGAATATACAGGTACAGTTGTAAACTGGAAGGAATATAAAGTAGACAAAATTCAATGTCATGGTGTAAGAAAGCCATTAAAGAAGGCCATTAAAAATAATGTATCTAGAACAAGCAACAGGTGATAAGATCAAGGCCACCAATATAGAAACATAGAAATTGATGACTGAAATGAGCAATAGGTGACAAAATGCAATATCATGGTGCTGCCAAAGTAAGAAATGCATATATATCTGGGCTAAGCGATGAGTAACAAACAGGCCAATGAAACTTAGAAAGAGAGGTTACAAGTGACAAGTGATGGAAGGTTTATGAAAGAGACAATCACTTTACATAAATTATTGAATGAGGCATGACTTCATGGAAAAGGCAATACTTGTATGGTGTTGAAAGATAGGAAACTGACTGAAGAAACTCATGGGACTGTATTCTGAACATCCTGCATAAAATAGTGAAAGCTGTTGTTTACTAGACATTGGTCATACCAGATCCTTCATGAAACAATTAGTGGAAAATTAGAAAATCATTGCACTCAAAAAGTCAATGAGTCCAACAGTTTGATTGCTAGAACCTACCATTAGTTTGCATCAACTGTGTCAACTTGGATGTATAGATAAAATTGGTCTTGACAGGTCTGGTGGTGTTGAACCAATCCTTGTTATTGCAAGTGAGATTTTCTTGGATTCAAAATGCATAAGCTTGGAATGAGTGTTATTTTGCCAGACAAAGTGTTGTCAATCAGTAGTAGACAGATGAAAACTATTTGAAAGGGAATTTAGAAGACATTTTCATGCATGGTTTCACAATAGAGACATCAGAAAGAACTATTTTGAGTTGAGACATCCTATGACCTGAAACCTGGCTCTATGTTACAAGTTATCACAAGTTGTCTCAGGTCAATTCAGGTTATCTTAGGACAGTTGATTAGAATCTATGAACCTAGCTCAGCTTAGGTTAGTTCAGACAAATTCAAATAATCAAACTTATCGCAAACATTTTGATACATGCAAGAATACTTTTCAGCTGATGCACTGACAAATATACATGAAACAAATTTCAAGCTTCTATCTCATCAAAAAATTAAACTCTAGATAATAGAGTCTACTTCAGATACTGTTCAATAAAATAGGCCGAGAGAGATATATAATCAATCAACCAGTAGCCTCTCCGTGTGTGATATAAGCAAATCGATCAGAGCTCTAGATGGTTGGAAAGCTAGACATTGAGGGCTGGGATGTGCACAGGTTTCCAGAGCTCATCAAGGTCATTGATTTTGGTGAAGTTGGCAAACCTCATATATTTGCTGTCTGTGACCTCTTGATCAAGGTGGTGGAAGGCGGTTGTCTTTGTTGGAACAGTGTAAAATAATGGCAGCTTGCAATTGATACATAGCCAGATCAACATTGGGAACATCATGACCGATGCTGGCAAAAAGAGTGTCAATTGTGTCGGCATAGTGGTAAACAGCCATAGTGGTTCAGAAATGATTTTTGATATACTTGAGTGATTCTCCAAGCCAGACTTAGTAAATACCAAATTGACCAAATACAATCTGTTGGGTGTTGGTAGAGATACTGATAAAAGCATTGAACAGGGTCAACCACACTAATGAAAGAGTGCGTAGATTAAAGCAGAGCAAGGATCAGGATCTACCTGTGGGTACTTATAGGCTGATCCATAGGGAAACTTACAGGTCCACTGGCAGGTATTTTTTTGACCTGACCTGTGAGTGTATTACCTGTGCAAGTTGACCTGCAGGTATGTAAAGAAAATTACCAAATATAGCATATTTCACAGATCTTTAACTCTACAAGCAACTACTTGTAGATCACAGATACCTGTTGGCCATTACCTGCACAGGTGCAGGTATCACTTTTGGAATATGAAATACCTGTACCTGTAGGTGCTAATCTATGCTCAGCCGTAGTGCCATAGATAGAATTTAACATGGGAGAAATGAATGGTATATAACTCAAAGGAAGTACAAAGTTCATTGCCAACATAGAACTTTATATTGGCATTGGGATTGGAGATGATGGTGCTGGAGAATCCTTTTAAACTAGAATCAACAACTTTGGTCCAAAGTTCTGGGTTGTTGAGAATATGCAGTACACCATCCTGCAAGCAAGATACAGAAGAAAGTGTCCTGAAAAGTTTGATAAACAAGCCTCCTGAAGACACAGTGATAGTGTTTTTTAGACTGTTGTGCCCCTCACAACTCTGGTTTCACTGTGATAATAGTTTGGCAACTATGCCCTTGTTTGACGCCATTGTGTGTTCTTTTTGCATCTCGGTCTTCTGAGTCTGATATCGGCTCTCTAGATCCTGGTGCTCCCAAGCCAGTCACTGATTGTTCTGATCAAGTTTGGCTCTCTCTTAGGACGCGGTGTAAGGCTGATGTGGGTCAATTGATCAGGCAAAGGAAAGGTAGGGTATGTTGTACTGGAGAACTACCTTTGGGCCCCTACTCGGGTTTTGCACCATATCTTCCACAATGTCATTGTGCGTTGAGGGACATAGAATTGGCCTTTTACCCAACAACTTGGCACTGGGTCCTGTATGGTTTGTGTTGAAGTCCTCCAATGTGTCCATGCCCACGTTTCTAGTGGTAAGCTTCAAGTCGTTCCAATTGCAATTGTGTTTAGCAGGTCGTTTGGCAATGTCAGTTTGCCCGGGTTTCAAATCTGGAAATAAGGGTCTATGTAAATGTTGATGAAGAATAGTACATGTTCAAAAAATTGATAACCCACTTGTGTTTCCACCACTGCCCAAGGTCTGAGAATCTACCAGATTGTTGCCAGGACACGAGGAAGAAGATGCCAGTGAGATGGAGGCTCCAAGGAATCTTTGAGCAAAAAACTGGGTGATAGGGGTGCTCTGTTCAGGCAATTCAGTACTCTTCTTCCTGGATCCCTTTTTACCCATGTCAATACAGTGGATGAGTGACAATGAAGTAGTGAATGGCATCAGAGGATGAGGATAAGAAATGAGGAATAAGGGACAAGGGATGAAGAGACCACTGGCAGCCTGGCCCAGAGAAGTTGTGTGAACGCGACACGATTGACATCTGCCAGCGTACCATGTACCAGTATTTCTAAAGAATTTACATTTCGTTGACAGTGTAATGCGGCCTTGTTGGACCCTTATATTTGAGGAGGATACAAGGAAGAGGTGCGAGTAAAAACTTTTAGGATGCCAGCGATGTGACCAGGAAACCAGTAATATAGTAATCTGCTTAGTGGAACAACTGAAAGACGCAATGGCGTTTGACCAGACCTCAGGAGAGAGACAACAGAGACAAGAGAGTCAAGGGGCCAGGGAACAGAGAACAAGTACCTTGGACTCATGGTCATGAGAATTGTAGCATAAGTACTTGCCAAATACTTGCACTGCATAAGTCCTTGTGATGATGTGTGACATGTGTAACACAGTAACCGACGTCTCCTTCACTTGCATTTGACTTGCACCTCCAAGCCCTCAACAGATCCTCACTACCTCTGTCCCCTATTCACCAATTCTATTATATGCCTTTGAACTCTCAGGAGAAGATTGACAACTATTTGACTTGTGTTGAAAAACTCCTACCTACCATCAGCAGTGACAGCCCTGCGTCTACCAAATTCAAGAAGGCTGTTCTCACCGGGGTCAACACTCTCTCCCGTAGTATTACTATATCTGAAGGAGCTGATGAAGATCAGGAAGAAGAGAATTAACTGCCTGCAGCTGCAGCTGTAGTAGACACAAAGGTGCGTCTTGCAGCACTGACGAACAATGTATATCTGCAACTTTGTCTTCCAGCTCAGCAAGAAAGAAAAAGCCAACATTCTAGTGACCCGCCGTGTGGAGGCCATTAGAAATAGCCTTAAGAGCCTTACCTGGGACCAGGCAACTTTGCAGAGCTCCTTCAAATAGGCAAGACTGGTGAAACCCACACCAAAAACAAAGATACTGTGTTCCACCGTCTCTGCCAAGGGTACACTGATGACGGAATTCACAACATAGCCATTTGGGTACGTGTTTTGCGCATATACTTATGCACTTTGCATATTTGATATGCATGTTGAAATAGACTCTGACGAGACGCATATAGACGCAACTGGCATCATGTGATCTCATTCCTGGTACTGGTAAATTAGAGTTTGGCTCACATATCAACGGACAAATTCCCTCTTCGCATACCTCAGTTACTTGTTACCTATCGAGTCTCTGAGGTATGTTGAATCTTTGATTCACTTATTTTATCTCAATACTCTTACCTATTGAATCACCTGTAGTTCTATTTAAACAACAGGTACTCAATAAACAGTTACTCGTTACCTATCGAGTCTCTGAGTTCTATTTAAACAACAACACATACTACATTTGCCTTGATAGAAGACTGTCCTCGTCACATATTTTATTCCGAGAAAGGATTACAAGTCATTGCAAGAACAAGCTCAAGGTTAACAATTGAAACCTCTGGGGACACGCATTGGTAGCCGTCATTGGGTAAGAAGCCTGCTCGCACCCTTTTGTTGGCATACCTGTTGACAATCATTGTATAGGTAATTGAACGGGAGGACACCTCTGACAGAGGTCACTCCTACATCCGTTTTGTCATGTCTTGCATGGAACAACTTTTATTTGCAAAAGACTGGCGTGAGATAGGCAAAGAACCTGGGAGCAAGGCATGGAAAACTACGTTCTACACTGTCAGAGCCTACTTTCAACAGTTTTCCAAGTTCAGAGGCAAATTTCAAGGGCTCGACAAAAATGCCAAGCAGGAAAAGATGATGAATGCAGACTATTAGCTGTGGGTTTGTCACAACGAGACCGAGGTCTGTGCAAGGACCCGTTTCCTGGAGATGTACAAAAGGTGAGTCCTGAGCTACTTGTTTGTGGCTTGCACCATGTCACTAGAACCCAGAACCCCTCTATCATCTTCAAACCGTGGAACTGAGTAGTGTCCTAAGGGTAGTAGTGTCCTAAGTCAACCCCAGGTTCAGGGGCCATCTACTACTACTAAAGTAGTAGTACTCGATGACTTGAGACTTCCAAGGGCATCATATAGGCCTCGAATGCCCCGAAGAAAAGGCCCGAGTAGCTCAGCGGTAGAGCATTGTACTTATGAGGATACCTCCCAATTGGCTTATTGCTATGTGAAAACAGTTATGCAAGGGTCTCGAGTTCGAATCTCGGCTTGGGCATTTTTACCTCTTCAAACACTGATCAGCATTCAGGATAACATTGACTCGTCTGTTTTGTTCCATATTTTTGTCGTCTCAAAGTGTTTGAAGTGTAGCAATTTCCATCTTCATGCCACTCAATGATGAAGCAGCCACAATTGCGCCGGAGTAGTGTGCTTCGAAAGCCGAAACCCGCTACAACTAACAAGTCCAACCCGTGACCAAACAACGCTGAGCGCGCTAACGCGCGCCGCGCTCAGCGTCAAACCCAGCTGCAGGTCTCCAACTTCATTCCTAGACATCGTTTTCCACTTGCAATGATCTTCTCGTATAGATTCCGTGGGTGTTATGAGATATATAAATCCCCCGTGACACGTGTAGGCCAAAATTTCATCGACTTGCCAGTCACATATAGTCACACTCTCATCGGTCACTTTCGAGTCTTACTTTGACTCTTCTCACTGTTCAGTTCCGTCTCCTGATATTCGAAACTCTGGATTCAATCTGGATCCTTAAGTTCCGACTGGTGACTTGCCGGTGATCACCTGAAAGTTGCCTGAACGGTGGTATTTCTCTCGGATGACCTTTCACTAGAGAAGATAGCCTGGACGAAAATCCCCTCCGACGCCATCTGCTATTCGCCGAATACCATCAAGCCTGTACAAGCTTGCACGACAGGTAATGAGGCCCCCTGTGCGGTGTCACGTTAGTATTGCTCATTTCTCTTCGTTGTCCGATAAACTGACTCTCACCTGGCAGTTTTTCGACGAGAATGGAAACTCTCTCCATGGCGGATGCAGAAACCGATCCGATGAATGCTCGTTCATCCATCCTGATAACCCATTATGGGACACTGCCAAGATTCCAAATCGCCTTTCTGGAGGTCGGGGCAGGGGACGTCCTAATCTCAGTTTCGCAGGTCGCTCTCGAGAACCGCCCACAGGTCCTAGACACGGCGTGTCGTCGCCTCCAACAACTTCAGGTTGGAACACCGCAGCTTGGAGCACCCCAGCCCCTGCCTCCGCGACATCAGACGCTGAGCCTTCAACTTCAGGTTGGGCAACAGAGTCCAAAGGTTGGGACTCGGCATGGGGCTCCAGTTCCACTTCTTGGGGTAAATCGCCAACTCAGGGAGATGCAGCAGAGAAATCGGGCGATGGAGCTTGGGGAAGTGGAGTTGGCGCGTCATGGGGTAGTACCGGAGGATCAGCATGGGGAAATGCATCCCCCACCGTCAACGCATCCCCCATCGTCAACGCATCCCCCATCGTCAACGCATCCCCTACTGTCAATGCACCCCCTACCGTCAGTGCATCTCGTACCATCGACGAAACCCCTGATCCGACCACACCAATCCGAGCGCCCTCTCCCAGAGATAGAGATAGCGAATCTGCGAGCAACAGTGCCCCTGTAATACCTAACACTACTCCCCAACCTCCTCATGTAGATCGAAGCCCTTCCCGAATGGGCTCACCCATGGTAATCGGCGATCCAACACAATCTTCTGGTCGACACGAGATCAGGAAGGAAGTAATCAAGTACGTACCATTTATTCATCTATGTGCAATATACACTGAACTTCCCTAGATTGCTAGATCGCGCCGTGCGGCTCAAATTGGGCTTCGACCAGATAAAGGCCACTGCTACCCACTGGAGCAACACACGACTTGCTTTCATCAACAGATCCGGAGTCGGAAAGGCGGCCCAAGATATCTTGGACAAACTCGAGGAGGAACAAGCTCAATCGTTTAAATCCCTCAAAGACGACCTGCACGAAGCGGTTTCTCAGCTATCAGAACTCCCGGACGCGTTTGACCCGGCCTTCGCTGAGTTTGACCCAGATTGGAATGAAACAGGACTTATGCAATACACCATCGACCTGAGATTATGGATCGAAGGCATTCAAAAGCATTTAATCGCTCTCGCCAAACGCAGACTAGAATCAATTGAGACTCGACCACCGTCCAAACGACCACGACTAGAGTCGCCCGAAATCAGCGAGAAGCCACCAACAAAGCAATCCGAGGTTGCCGAGCGTCTCGCAGGCCTTGATGAACAACTCGAGCAAATCGTGGACGTCATGACGTACCTCACTACAGAACCTTTTCTTGACGATCTACCAGACTGGGTCGACGCAAAACTGGCGGAAGCATGGGAACGTGAATCCCTCGAGGAGTCCTCATTCGAGCTACTTTCGCAGCGCACCAGCGCTGTCAAGGACGTCATAGAGAAAGAGACGCAACGTGCACAATCGCTGGAAATCCATGATGGTCGCGTCAAACAACTTGGTGTAAATGGCGATCAGTCATATGAATCGTTCAAACAGGTATGCTCTGTACCTCAAATCCTTCTACGTATTGTTGACTTTCATCACATGTAGCTCCGAGAGCGCATCTCGAAAGCAAAAGAGTCTGACCAGGAGTGTTCTGCACGGTTGGACCAAGTATCAGAAGGATTGAAAGCTCTCTTTGTTCAGCCACCCGTACCCCCGCCACCCACCTTCGACGATATGGCCGATATCGTTTACGAGACTGTTGGTGCCCTTGTCGATCGAGATGCTGTCCAACTCCTCAATGCCTTACGTGAAGAATACCGTGGAAAACTCATAGAGAGTCACGAACGTATCTATTCGAGCTTGTGGAAAAAGATGGAACCAGCGTTAGCTCTTACGGAAGGCGCTTATGCATGGATGGAATCATCTACATCTTGAAAGCATCAGTAACTTGTATCAACAGTTTGTATCAGTATTTATCCAAATAAATTACTCTGTATCCTCGCGTGCCCAATATGTGAATGCGAGGACTCGAAATAAAAATAGCCACAGTGAATCTTGATCGGCGTGCTCTCTATCTTGCCGCCGTCTGTTCAGTGGCTCTTATTGCCGCCTAACCAACCTGAACACCCCTGCAACTTCTCTTCTGAATCACGAAAATATAATGTCGAAACCAAAAAGATGTTTTGTTGGTTATTTCGTTGTTTCCATTCCTCTCCTCACCCATTCAAACTTCTACTACAGCATTTCGCCGACGACGGAACTCCTACTTATCCACCTTGCAAGCGTGATTCAAGAGGGTGTGGTTTCGCTCATCCAGACGAGCCTTGTTGGAATACTCTGCCGCCATTGGCATATCATCAGAGAGCCAACGCTCGTGGTGCTTGGGCCACCCGCACCTCTCCACCCCGTCGCGGGACAAGTCCAAGAATTCCTTGGGCACAGAGGCTCGAACGCCCTCGTTCTCCCAGTCCTTCTTACGACAACCGCAACTCTTCGCGTTATCGAAACGAAGAGAGCTCGAGGCCTCGAGGCAACACGAACAATTCCCGCGAACGTCGTCCTCTTTCTCCTGTCGCTTCCTACGATAAACGAGATCGATCTCAGTATCGCAGCCCCGAAAAGTCGAAAGTCCAAGCAAATACGGACAACCACGAAAGACCGACAATCCAGAGGGAGAGATCACCCTCGTCCACTGCCCGCTCTGCTCATCCTTCTGCACCTCCTGTAAATCTTCCAGGACCATCTCCCAAACCGCACGAACCTCCACAAATGCCCCCCCAATCTGAACCTTTGACGCCTTCTGTTGTAGCACCAATTCCACCTCCACCTCCACTCCCCGTTCCGCCTGCTTTCCTACAGTCAGACCCGAATTCCTCCCTTGGTCTGCGACCGGCCAAGGCAGTTCTAACGACCGATCAAAAACGAACTATTTGGATTGAACGTATCAAGTGCGTATATTCTCAACCGATAACATTGTATCTCTTATCCTGAATTTTTTAATCATAGACTCCTGGCTGAATCTGTCGTGTCGCATATCCAATATGCAAAAATTAACGAGGAACTCACCACGTTCCAGAGACTGGCGGAGGCCTCTGTATACGCGAACAGTGACAAGCAATCTTCCCTAACCGAACAAGCAACTGCTCTGAAGATGCGTCGTGAAGAGAAGCGGGCAGAGATAAGCACAGCTCTAGCGAGGCTGGTCGAGAAGGACTATTGGCCGGTGAGCCAGCACCCGGACGTAGACGACGCTGCAGAGACCAGATTTAAAGAAATAATCAAATACGTCGAAGAGCTCAAACAGACAGCGACCGAAATGAGCAAGGTCCTGAACGACTTTCGAGGGCACCCCGAGCCATCCGAACCGCCGCCCACCAACACGTCTACGGACGTCGATATGGATGATGATAATCGGCAAGAAGGTCCATCATCGCGGCCACTGAAACGACGCCGATCGCCCACTCCCAGCACTTCCACTCACTCTCGTTCCATTCGAGATACACATCCTGTCGCCTCGTCAATTTCCCCGGACTACGCTGAACAGATCGATGAGAGGCTCGCCGCGATTAAAACATCTCTAGATGAGTTTACAAATCACTTGAATGGTCATCAGCGGGACCTACGAGACGAATTCGATGCGCGCATCGAGGGTGAGATCGAACGATCTCAGCAAACTCTGAAACGGCAGGTCAAAGGCAAGATTTCGAAATTGAAAGATGATTCGGCTTTGTTGGACACGCAGGTCGAAGAAATATCCAAGACCCTCGGTGATCTGTTTCTTCGATCTAGCCAAGTGAACGCGGAAATTGAAAGGCTGACGAAACAAAATGAAGAGTTCCAGTCGGAACTCCCAGAAGTGAGTGCTGCTGACAATATCTCAAATTTTGCGTCCGACTAAGACTTTATCACATTTTCAGATGCAACGACAACTATCAGAGTTTGAAGAAAGTACACGAGCCAGTGCGGCAAGGATTCAAGCCCTCGAACATGCTTTGGAGATACAACGCAACGCAATACCCCCACCGGTCACACATCTTCCCCCAGACATTGTCCTGCGACAGATAGAAGCGCCACTTCTTGATTCTGTGCGCAGCCATATCCAGCCTCTTATCGAGGAGTTGCGTGCACAGATACAGGATATGGTGAATACCCAGAACAATGAGATGTTTACCAATCTCTGGGGAAAGCTGTCTCTCACAGTCCAAATGGTCGAAGCCATCTCAGCACGCATAAACTCAGAGGACAAGTTTCCAGGGGGCGTAGGAAACGGACGTTCTTCGAGTGATTCACGATCTCTATGATTCATCTTTCGACTTTAACACTGCATGTATTATGGAGCCTGCTAAGCAGGATTATGGTTCGCATCTATGCCATAGGGCATAGAGCAGACCAGAGCAGGTAATAAATAGTTAATATCCATCCTCTTGTACATCCAGCACTACTCAAACATCTTGTCATATCTGTTCAGGCATGAATACCATTCACGATCTACAAATGTTTCAATGATTATCTACGGACTGTATGTAGAACTCTGCTCACCGAAATTCTGTGATTCGTCACACCAACATTTCCCCTTCTTGTGAGAAGCCCCTTGAGGGCAATGCTGGAATGGTTCGTGACGGTAGCCAATATCGTCGAAGAAATGTATTTGTTCCTTCTTGGCAAAGAGGGCAGCACCTATACTATGAACAGGTGCATCTCCCCATCGCTATGTGCAAATGTGAGCTGACATCATCAAGTGAACTGGGCGAGCACGAACCTCATAATAGAAGCCACCTTTGGAATCCAGGAAATCGAAGTATTTTGTGTATGCTTCGCTTCTCCACAAGTCCACTGAAAACCACAAGAATTAGTCGATCGACAGAATGGATGGATGGAAGACGACTCACAATCTCCGATTTCGAAGTTCGACCAGACTGGGAAGATAACCGATCCGTCAATGAACAACACACCGAACTTGGAAAGGGCTTACAATGACAACGGTTATACGATTCGCCTCCGTCGTCTGAGATAAATGCCATAGCATTCTCGGGTGAGACAAGATCCGGGTTCGCGTTTATGAATTCTATAGCGAAAGTAAAGTAAGGCTTGATCGTACGAGATCATGTAAAGTTGCGCACCCTTGGTAGCCTCCCAAAGGGTAGGAATAGTGGCTTCGTATTCGTAGAGAGAAATTGTGAATCCTGTATACAGAGCAGACTGATCAAGACCAACGGAATACAGCAATGTAGACCATTACTAACCGTAGACTTTGTTTTGATCCTGCATGATCAAGAATGGGTCGTAATCGAGGTCACCTACGTTCGTTTAGTAAGTTTATAACACTAGAAAGGGAATGTAATTACAGAAGAATTTGACGTCCGGTCTGCGGTCGAAGGATAATCAGCCAAGTAAACGATCTAGAGAGCAAGAAACTCACTCGACTCTGATAGATTTGAGCACGTAAGATACTGCATGAAGGATAAACTGAATGGAAACCAGGAGATGGGGATGCGAACCTCCAATAGTACTTGTATGGCTTCAAGAGCTCATGTCTGTAGAAGAACTGTGATTCCAGCATCAGAGATCCAAGCATGACGCCTCTCGAACATCATGAGATAACATACCCCAGAGTTGAAGCGGCACATGTTACGATAACTAGAGACAATATGTGAGATCGGTCATGACGCTGGTGAATCGAATGGAACGTACGGGACGCTGCCTGGAATCAGCAGATACATAGACATAGTTCAGTACTGTCTCGATTTGAATGGAAGAGGGAGGTTGGAAAGTGCAGATATCCATATACTCGTTTGGACGTGCGACAATAGGCTTGTTCATAGCGACATAAGGATCTAGACTGACCTCCGTAGATGACATTATGCTGCACCATGTCCTTGCGAGCTTCAGAAGCTTTATTCTCGTCAATCCAATCCGGCTGGTACCAATGCTCCTTCGGAATGAGTCCAAATTGAACCTGCGCATCCGTGAGATCGGAGATACGCCTATACGAATGTAAATTTATCAGTGGTTTATAAAAAAGGTGAGACAAAGTCTTATACGTTTTAAACTCTTCCGAGAATGGCTCTTCGTTCCTGTAGGTATACGATGCTTGCTTTAGCAGAAATGCATGATGAAATATGGATGACCGTACAGAAAGACGTAGGGATATCTGAATTCTTTGTTGAATCTGTCCTCCATCTGCTTCATACTCGTGATGATGCCGTTCAGGTCGCCATTTCTGGCTAAAATGACCATGACTGCATTGGCCTTGCGTCCTTTCGGCGATGGAACTGGAGTGACAACGCGATAGTCATCCGAGACGGGCGTCTTGTACGGAGCACCAGAGTTGACATTTGAGCCGACTATCTGTTCTTTGATATTGGACAAGCTAGTGGCTCGTCCATAGCCTTCGTGCGAGAAGCTAAGAATGTAATGTAGACTGACCTATCGTCATCATGTGAGCGAAATTAAATATTTTGAATTCTGGATAGCAACGCACGACTACGCCCAGTACCAGCAGGACATAACGCATAGGTGTCATCATCTTGCCCACCGACAGATTAGTCTGTCAGAAACGACTGTGAGGGACTGCGAGGAAAGGTGAGTAGGTTAATGGGAAAGAAAATTCAAGAAGCGTCGTTGCCGTACAGCTCTCCATTACTGCGGGACCGGCAGATTTCAACAGGTATAAATTGGCTAAATTTAGATTGGTAAAAATATCTAACGCCCAACGACGTTACACGAGCATGCGATTGCGATCTATAATAGCCCTATGCTTTCGCATGCCATCCCTACGTAGAAAATGGTGTTACACAGAGCGCGGGTAATGGATTAATGGGATATATATGCAATGTTGTCTAGTATGTAAATAATGAAAGCAACCCAAAAAGAATGTGGTGTCTACACGATGGCACGTTTGGATTTGGCACGGATAGCTTTGCCAAACTTATAGAACAAAAATGGAATAGGAATCTAAGATCGGTCGGTGGTTAGCTGTGAACGTTTTCGGAAGAGTGGGGATAGGACAAACCATAGCAAGGGAAACGAAAGCCAACAAAGAGGCAGCCCATCCGTTTCCGAGCCCGTGGAACATCTATGAATCGCTGTCAGTCGCAGGTTCTGATATACTGGATAGATTGACATACCTGGGTGATGAACAAGGGCATAGCTGCTCCTGCACCAGATCGAATAACGGTTTTAGCGGCGAGAGCCGATGCAACATAACCAGGGAATGCGTCGATAATATAGGCATTAGCAGAGAAGTAGATAATAACCACTGTGTACCGCAGTCAGAATGTGGAAAAGGAAGTATGGGAAACTTGCACGTACTGCCGAAACCAAAGGGAATGCCGGCACTACAAGGGCCGACCCAGTGTCCACCTCCAGGCTCGACATAAGGGGGACTTGTCCAACCAAAGATGAATAAGGCTGTAAGAAGAAAAGATCAGTGACAAAGAACATTGAGTTAACCAGTGGAAGACGAACCAATGGGTACGAAAGGACCGCCAACCATCATGCCTATCAATCGATCTTCTGGATCTGCGCGGCCTCCTTTGGCGGCGGCACGCTTCATGTAATTTTTCTCGAGCATTGGGGTGACGAACAAGGCCAAACTAAGCCCAATCAAAACAGAACAGAACATAAGGCCGACGATTCCATCGCTGTAGCCGTAGTCTTCTCCGAAAACAACGGGGAAACTGAAGAAGAAGGCATACTGTAGAGAGATGAGTTGGTGTTATCCCAAGCATGAAGAGAAGACGCACCAAAAGACCATAGATGAGAGCAATAAATAACGACATCAATAGTAAGATAGGCTCGGTAGCGGCCATTTCTAGGATTTCCAGTATTTAGTATAGAGCAACGGACAACGCTGAGAAAAACGTACGGAAGGGTCGGACCAGGGTTTCGACGAGAACGTGAGCAAATGACGCCTTGAACAACTCTTGTTCTGTGACGATATCAGCTCGTCCGGTCTCTGTACGCATGCGCTTCGCGCGTTTACGCAAAAGTGTTGGAGCGAATGTCTCTGGAACTGTTGCGCAGAATAATACGCTAATAAATGAGGAAATCATGTCAGGAAGTAATCGAAGATGAAGAAAGGAGTATTGCGCACACAACACCAGCAAAGATCATGTTGACCTGGAAAATTTGAATAGATCAGGTTGTGTTCGGAACGGAATAAGAGATGGTAATTACCCAGATGATCCATCGCCAGCCAAGTTTTTCGCCCACAAAGCCACCAACGATAGGACCCAATACGGGCCCACCGTAAGGGGCAGCGGCAAACAGAGCAATAGCGAATCCACGTTCATTATTATCCCAGATATCTGAGATCGTACCACCCGCAAGTGTAAGGGGGGCGGAGGCAAAGAAACCACAGAAGAAACGACAAATGAGAAGCGTCTCGATGTTTTTGGCGAGTGCGCAAGGAATATTGAAGACTAGATTGTATCCAGTAGGTGAGAAATAGATATAACGTCAAAATGAAGGCAGCTACTCACTAACGTAAATCATGGAAGGTATAATCCACATTGGCCGTCTACCGTACAATTCACTGACTGGGGACCAAATCAATGGCCCAATTCTAGATAAATGACAGTTTGAGCAAAAGCTTGGCGATGATAGGCGGATTTGCACATACCCGAACCCAACGACCATGAGAGACACGCTGAGGGCCGTGACGACTTCGCTGACGTGGAACTCGTCCTCTATGCCTTTGAAATCACCAGAGACCACAGCGCTAGCGAAAGCGACAGCTACGACAGCTATGGCGACGACAGCAGTAATATCTGAAGGCACAACGCAATTAGTTGGATCCTTGTGATAGAGCAAATGAAAAGACTTACACCACCGCCAGAGCGTTGACCAATTACGAGGATCTTCTGGATCATCTTCGAGCCACGTTACGAGCAGAACATCCTTGACTCGGTTGGCTTTCTCTTGATCGATGCCCGAAATTCTGGAAGGGACAGGTTGTAGAGCGCTTTGGTACTTGACCAAACCAGTTCGGGTGGCGGTACGGTATTCATCAGTGAGACCACCAGAATCTACATCGGTGGTCTGCCATGGGAAACTAAGATCAGCTCGGTCGTGCTGATGCGTTTTACTGAGAGTTCTATCGAGGGTGACGTCGTAAGCAATCGTTGATGTGGCAGAATTATCTTGAAATGAATCTGGTGAGAGGTTTGTTGGAACGGACAGAAAAATTTGGAGAAAAATTTACCTGCAGGGTCCTCATCTATTGTAACAGAAGGTTGGTTGGCACGAACATGACCGACCGAGCTACGGGTGCCAGTACGGCTCAAAGTAGACATAATAGAGTGACGGGTGCTAGTCCGGACTATGGGGGTCGTCCTGGTGCGAACATGGCCGATTGGATTGACCGGTTCGTCAGACATAATAGCAAGGGGAGGAAATAAGGGGGGGAGAGGATGTTTGGGAAGGCAACCCCCTACATTGCGCGATTTAAGTAGCAGTCGCGGAAGATCTCAACGGAGGGTGTGCCGACCTAGGGGCTCAGAGTAAATCCAGACTGGTGTTGGCCGAGACTCAACATGGATTTACCGGTTCACTTCTCGAGGCGGCATGTCCCGATGTAGTAACCCGGTATGATCGAGAGTGATCGGGTGCGATCGATTTCTTTTCCACGTGGCCAAATATGTTCCGCAACAACGCTCGGGCTGTCTCGGATGATCCCGATCACGTTTACTTCCGAAATCCGACGTTGGGGATGGTGCAGAACGGTCCCACTAGCGCTCAGCGGAACGATAGTCGGTGTCGGTATGGACCACTATGTGCGATCTGTGAAATAGCACTGCAAGCTTCGAGAGGAATCGAGAGTCTACATATGGACGTTGTGGGGGATTAAAAATCTGGGCAGGTCTGACAACCAATGATGGGCAAACCTGCTGATGTCCCAGAGAGACGAATAAGAAAACTTGGCAAGGGGTCTCGCCATATGCAGGGCGGCAGAGCAGCGAAAAAATTAGGAAAGATCCTGGAAGATTCGTAAATCGATGCACGCTGCTGCTGTGCGCGGAGGTAAATTTGGAAGACGGAATCGGAAGTACACAGATATTATTGGCCAAGGAACATGCATCTCGCAGATGGCATGAGCCTGGCCTTCCGATAGGCTCTCCCGTGACGGACCGCAGACCTCAGCGAATCGCGCGAGCCGGGCTGTTATCTGTTATCTAATCGCTATCGAACTAATGCGTACTGTCGAAATGAACTGACACTAGAGCGAAAGAGAACGGCAAGCAAACGACGATGATAGATAAAGCTGGTATGTAAGTTTACAAATGAAGGGAATACAGACATTAGGGATGGGAAGCCAGCCCTCTATGGCCACTCGTACAAACATGGTCGGGATAAATATAAGTAGAATATATATAACACTAACCCACGGGCCCTCATACAAAGAGATTTTGGAACTTGCGTACGCAAGAGTTTGGTGCGTAATCTGGAAGATGTGGTCAGCCACCAGACTGACAATAAGACAGTAGAAAAAAAAACCTACCAAAGCTGTCCTTGGGATCGCATGAACAACGACCCTTTTTCCACTCGTCGCCATTGGGACAATGTTGGAATGGATCGTGTCGATAACCGACATCGCCAAAGAAATGGATCTGGTCCTTGCGGGCGAACAGCGATGCGGCGATACTGTGAACTGGGGCG
This sequence comes from Sarcomyxa edulis, assembly GCA_009761415.1. Classification (NCBI taxonomy): domain Eukaryota; kingdom Fungi; phylum Basidiomycota; class Agaricomycetes; order Agaricales; family Mycenaceae; genus Sarcomyxa; species Sarcomyxa edulis. The sequence continues at coordinate 1,445,080 of QUOL01000007.1, forward strand.
TCTCCCCATCGCTTCATAGAGAACCAACATCAGCAAGGTTCGAGCGCGCGAGCGGTACATTTCAAATACCTCGTAATAAAAGCCTCCCTTGGCTTCCAGGAAATCGAAAAACTTCTGATACGCTTCTGACCGCCAGAAATCCATATCTGCTATCTCAAAGTTCGACCAGACTACGAGATCACCCAGATTAGTAGGGACTAAGTGAAGAGTAATGATGAACGTACAATGGCACAGATTGTACGAGTTTCCTCCATCATTAGACAAGTAGTTCATCGCATTGTCCTTCGAGACATATTGCGGATTTTCAGCGGTGAATTCTGCAGATAGGCTCTGCGTGAGTAAGTTGGTCCCAAGAATAGCGCATAATCACGGGCACCTTTCACGGCGTCCCACAAAGTGGGGATCGTGGGTTGCCACTCGAATAAGGAGATAGTGAACCCTGATTGACGCGTCAGCCACGTCATTGATAGGGGATATGATGCGATACACTTGCCGTAGACTTTGTCGTTCTCCTCCATGAAGACGAATGGATCGTATGAGTTCATGTCACAGAAAAATTTGACGTCCGGCCTTTCAGAGAACGACGGATTAGCCCGGTGAACATGTACGGCGAATAGACGGCCAAGAAAGATAGGACTCACTCCACTCTGGAAAAGGGAAAATACGCGTCAAACATAATTAGCAACCAGGTGAAACGTTTCAGATCGATAAATTTAGGCCAACCTCCAATAATACCGATAAGGTTTCAAGAGTTCGTGGTGAAAGAAAAACTGGGGCCCCACCGAACGCATGTCAGACCCCACCACACTGACGAGTATTTAAAATGAGTGGACTCACCCCAGAGTTGAAACGACACATGTTCCGATAACTGGTGGGAGGTGTGAGCTAGACGATGGTTAGACTGAGATGTATGGAGACGTACGGGACACTGCCTGGATTGAATCGAGTTAGAGAATGTTTGCGCGGCGTATACCAAAGCTGTGACTGACCAGCATAAATGATACGTTGCGACATCATCTTTTGACGACCCTCTCGTGCCCTTTCCTCATCTATCCAGTCCGGTTGCACCCAGTGTTCCTTTGGTATAAGGCCAAACGATATTGGGGCGTCTGTCAGAATGCTGACACGTCTAGGATGTCAAAATATTAGTTCGACGCATCAGAAGAAGAGGGAAGTGTGGGTGTACTCTTTGAATTCTTCAGTGAATGGTTCCTCATTTCTGCGAAGGAGGCTAGCTAAGCACGGAATGGGAGGGCGAAATTCGGGAAGATACTCACAATAGAACCCATGGATAGTTATAATTTCTGTTGAATCTGTCCTCCATCTGTTGTATACTCGTAATGACTCCTGCCAAGTCACTATTTCTGCAAAGAAAAACGAAGGTGGCATTTGCCCTTTTGTCGTGTGCGAGAGCTGTGGTGTTCCGCGACGGAAGGAATTCTGTACGGGTAATAGTTTCGGTGTCGGCCACACTGTGCTTGAACTGTTCGCTGATATTTCGTAGTGATGATAGTCGACCGTATTCCTCGTGTGCGATGCTAAGGATATAATGTAAAGTTACCTACTTGGATCTGTGTTTAGCTGCGCGAAACGAGGAAAAGCCGACGATTACTGACCACTATGGCGAGGACGAGGAGGATGTATCTCCTGGGCGTCATCATAGGGAAATACATGGTCGAAGTTGAGGAGAACGATGGTAGGATAGACCCGGGGTAGGTATTTAACGAAAAACCTAGTCCGCAGTGGCTGGCAGTATAAGTAGGCCGGAAAACAAACAGCCGCTTTTAGGCGTCATCTGCTGTTGTCATCTGAAATCATTTTGGACTGTTCAGGACTGCGCGGCGGTGGGGCTCTTCTGAGTAGACCAAAAATACCCTGCGGTAGGTAAAAAATAAATAGGAGCGCTGGAGCATTGGAGAGACAACGATCAATCATACACGCAGCTAAAAATAGATCATACTTAGGCGATCAATCTTCAACTCGTCTGAGCTTCATCGCGGCTCTTTTTGCACTGGGGGATACCGCATTGAAAGATGAACTTGCAAGCCTCAATCAGCCTTGGATACGCAAGATACAATCGTTTCTGGACGGCTATTCCGTAATTTTTTCCGATGCTTGACTACATCCCTCTCGACCTCCAATGCTAGTCAATACTGCGCTGCCGTAGCGTCGCATTGGATCCAAAGAACAAAGGTAGTCTAGTTCTAGCCAGATCGTCCTGTAAGCTAAGACCTCCTGGAGGCTTATCAAGTCAAGTGGCCCGGGCCCATCCTACAAGATATTTCCTTCCCCGTTTCTCTCGACGTTCACTGAAAAGTACTCGAGGCGACCACGACGAAAATCCTTGAACGTCTCAAGTCCTGAAGAATGGGTCCGCAGCTGTGCCCGAGAGATCGGCAGGAACGTGACTGCGGTCCTGGTGCAGGATTCGCATGGGTAAAGAGACGATTGAGTTGAAGGATAGTAGTTGCAAGTAGTCGTCGGATGCACCGCGTACTCGTGCTACGAGAAAGAGTCCGGAAATTCGGATGATCCCAGCAGCAGCCATTCCATCTCATGGCGACACGAACGCGATCCAGCGCAATTCCTGGGGGTAAGTGGTAATTCTGAGATAAAATCCTTCACCGCAGGCTAAGAACCCAGATATGCATGAACAACTTGAGAGACGTCCTCGGACTCCTCGCCTGGCTCCCGGCGTTGACCCGGAGACTCTTGGGGTGTTCGGCCGGCCCCGGCACCGACTTTGGCGATATTTGGCGCTGCAACGAAAATTGCCACTGAGCTCGACGTACGCGGCCACGGTTGAGATTCACGGTCGCAGATAGTCGCCAAGTCATGGCAGCAGAGCCTTACTCCCCAGAGAAGGCTATCCTCATAGACCCTTACGCGCCCTCTATACCGACCCGAACAAATATCTCCTACTTTTCTCCCGTCGCCCCATTCTATAATGTCTACGACCGTTTCTCCCAATGGCGCACAGATCTTGGTCTGCCAAACCCAGGCACTGTTGAGAATCTCCAAAAGGAAGTCAAAGGTGCCGTGTTCTATGTCAGATACATCCAAAAGACGTCGACTTACTCGTATGACTTGCAGTGACGCACCTGTCGAACTATATCTTCGATGGCGCGCGGGCAGACCTCACAAAAAGTCTCTCCATGAATCCCCTCTTCCAAGTCACACATTCCTTTGCCCTAGGCTCACAAGCGTCTACCCCCTCGTATAACTTTGGTGCTGTATTTGCAAACCAACAGGTACGTTCACGTACCCCCGTCTTCCCCGCTTTATCAGTTATGACCGTCTCTTCTTTTTACAGCTTTTCCTGCAAGGTGGTGTGGATCACGATGGAAACGTGAACGCTCGACTGAACCAAGGATGGTCCGCAAACAATGTCACAAAAATGCAAGCATCGGCAAGTCTCATTTCCTCTAAACCTGCACAAACACCCACTCAGTCTCAGTGCCTATCTAGTTTTCATCATTGCAAGGGCACAATATGATTCAGCTAGAGCAGGATTATCAAGGCCAGGATTACAGTCTCAATGTCAAAGCAGTGAACCCATGGCCAGCAGACTTGACCGGTATCTATATTGGCAGTTACCTCCAGTCCTTCACCAAAAACATCGCCCTTGGCCTAGAAACGCTCTACCAGCACCCATCGCCCGACATATCGGATATCAGCACGTCGTACTTGGCTAAATTCACCAGTACAGACAAGAACACCATCGCGACGGCCCAAATTCAAGCTGCCGGGATTTTACAGACGACGTATTGGCAAAAACTGAGCGAAAAAGTCGAGGTTGCGGCAGATCTACAGCTTATTGCTACGCCTACGCGGAGAGATGCTATTGCGACCCTAGGAGTCAAGTATGATCTCCGTCTTTCGACGTTCAGGGCGCAAATCGATTCGACCGGGAAAGTCTCATCACTGCTAGAGTCGCGCTTCACGCCTGCCTTTGCATTTTTGGTTTCTGGGGAGATTGACCACGTAAAGGTGCCTCTTTTCTTATTTCTGACTCTTGACTTCGTTGGCTAACGGCTAAACTGTTACCTTCGTAGAACGCAGCAAAGGTCGGCGTCGGTGTGATGATCGAAAGCTCGAGTTTGACACCCGAGGAGATGGGTATGCCGCCACAGCCATGATTGTAACGTGTCTTGTAGCTAGAACATTATTCTACAAGCCTTACACTCCTCTCCTCTCTATTGTAAATTTAAGTTCCTGGCTGCGGAGGCTCAGTCAGACTCGTGAACTTCGATCACCACTTACCATGGAACCTCTTCCATGTCTCATACGGAGCCTCTCCTCGAAGTTCAGGACTTGTCCTGCTCTCGAAACGGGGAATCATTTATATTTTCGAGAGTCAATTTTACGGTCAACTCAGGAGATGTGATTATTTTACGAGGCAAGAGCGGGGCTGGGTGAGAAATTCCTCTGCTCATACATACATTCCTCTTTGCTCACAATGACCTACTAGTAAAACGACGCTACTTAAATGTCTGGCTCACCTCAATCTATACGAGGGTGTCATTCGATATAGGGGAAGGTGCGTTCCGATATAGCACTGGCATTGGCCAGCCTATGTTACACCGAGTCTCAACTTCATTGCAGGACTCCACCATCAGTGGGTGCGCTTGGCTTCTATTTTGAAACACTTATACCCGTCTAATCATACGTCAATACTACAGGAATCCCATCGTACCGAACACGAGTTCTCTACGTCCCCCAAAGGCCATCTCTTCTCCCTGGCACACCCCGTGATTTTCTCCTCTCCGTAACCTCCTTCGGCGTCCGACGAAGGGATACGAAAGACGGAAACACTCAACCTGGTTCATCTCGCGTGGGTACACGATACCCAGTCCAAGTCGCGAGTGAATGGGGGATCGATGAAACCCTCTGGGATCGAGACTGGACGAATCTGAGCGGTGGGGAATCACAACGGATCGCATTAGCGGTTGCTGTGGGTTTGAATTCTGCAGAGATTCTTCTCCTGGATGGTCAGTCCAACATTTTACACCTACACTTACCGCTTTCTTGGTTCTAACCAATATTCATCTCATGTAGAGCCAACCTCTGCTCTGGATATGGGTAGTTCGTTGGCTGTGGAACAATATCTCGTGGAGGAGATGCAGAGTGGGGAATCTGCGTTGAAGGCTATGGTTTGGATAACACATTCAGAAGAGCAAGGTGCGAGGGTTGGGACTCGAGTGCTTCGAATATCAGTGGAAGGCTGTGAGGAGGAGGTGCCTTTGTCTGCCAGCGAGTCTGAGGTATAGAATTTGTACTATTAATATTGTCGACTCTACTGGAAGCTCGGAGAGAAGTATTTTGTACAACTCACTCCCATATGTTCGTATCTAATTTACTGTGAAGCTTTCAGCCCAAGCCGCCGCCAAGCCCAAGCGTCGAGTTATGAATTGAGGCTGTGCTCCGGTGCTTGTATCGGGGATCACAGCCAAACAACGGAAGAGATCGCCGTCCCGGCGGTACTTTAGACTCTCGACCCGGCAGTCCAAACGAGGGAGTATCTGGCCCATATGGTTCGGCGACTTGCACAATTTGAACTTGCAACATCTGGTATTTGATATCTATTCTATATTGAATGTCAGTCCGACCTTGGCCTTCAGCCCTCGATAACGACTATTACAATCTCGTTAGGAATGTAGAAATGTACTGGCGGTATATGTATATGTAGAATGTGGAGATGGATGAATGGATGGATGGATGGAAATGATAACACGTCGTAAAATGTAACAAAGTCGAGCTTCGACCTGCTTCAGTCTTCCCAGATATTTACAACCTCTGACTGGTGCGTCATTACTGCGACGTCCTTGCGGATTGGGTTGATGCGAGGGTATACAAACTGCCAACAAATCAGTATCGAGCCTCTGGTCAGATATTTGACCAGACTTACCCCTTCATTATACTCGTGCATTACTTCTGCAGCAACGATATCCTTGTCTTTGATCAAAGCATTGTACGAATGCGTCAACAAACGCAACTACAACAGAACTTTAGTGCATCTCTCAACGTCCATGTATGGTGATCACGTACCTGCGCCCCAACGAGCCCCATAACCAAGAACATCCTTATCCAATTCGAGGAATCAGTCGCCGTCCACAACAGAGAATGCGCAGGAGAGTACACGCTGAATAGCATCATTTCCAGCTCCCCAGGAACCCACATCTCCAATTGTTGCACACGTGCTGTGCGCTTGGGGGTGATGGGTGATCGTGGAGGCTTCATTCCGAGGAGAAATCGCCAGGAGCACGAGAAGCTGTACCATGCGCTGGATATCATCCGGGAGAAGAGCGACGGAATTTCGAGGGGCTCGTGGTCTAGTTGAGCTGCGACGAAATTGGCGTGGGGGGATGACACTGGGTCCTGTCGTTTGAAGAGACGGTAGAGCTTGATGCGGGTAAAGAGATTCAATGCGTTGAGGAAAGATAGAAATATCAATAAGCCTGACACGGGGGTAGTCTGAGGAAGATGAAATTAAATCAGAATATTCGGGTAGTACGATCCGTCAACAAATTGACGCACCCAGTCAAACCATGATTCGCCTTCGCCTTCCCTGTACATATCCTCCCAGCCCAAATCCGCATCTGGGACCTTACGGATCTGGGAGATGCGAATAAACATATGCAGGAGATGCATGGATCCACCTATGATGGAAGCTGATGTCGTGGGGGCCGGCAGCGGCACGTTTTGAGGGAACTGGGACATCTCGAATGCTATAGTCGATGGAATGTCTGCTAATCTTTTTGAGATGGAAATGACGCGTGAGCGACTTCTGGGATATATCATTAGTTATGAGTGGCGCGAAAACATACTTTTGGAAAAATTCCTTCTTCTTGATGAATCCTCTCCTAGCTGGAGTACCTATTGCGGGGCTCCCAACACCCATGCTTTGTCGAGGACCTCTACCACGACCCCGGTTTTGCGGTGGAGTGGCAAAGGGAGGTGGCTTCATTGAACGTGCTGCATCCCAATGAAAGGGAATTGAAGACGAAATCGATGGTGTGGCTGCGGGCTGTCGAGATATTTTATTGTTGGATGCTTAAAGGAGTATTCGTCTGTAGATATGCACTTACTGATCGATAAACGCCCACCGAGACACGGTTGCGAGGTGTTGAGGGTCCTGTAGGGCTGTAACTCTCATTAGGTGGGGATGCAGGCTGGGCACGAGTAGGTGTTCCCGATTGTATAGCGGCGTTATTAGTTTGCGCCATTCGACGGAGATTCATGGCTGCGATATAACGGGATTTAGGTGAGGTAAAACCGAAGTAGTGTGGTCCTGCAGGCAGACGACTTGAAGGTTTTGTCTAGAAATTGTCACGTCACGGGCTTGTCACGACTCACGAACAATGCAATTTTGAATTTAGCCCTTGTCGTGATCAAGAACAAGGACGCGATCGTGACAACCTCCTCGTCGATTTGGGTGGTACTTGTCTTTGTCGAACATACTCAAGTGCACAGGAACTCTCTTTTGGTTCTTTCGAAATAATATCTAGCCAGCTTCAACACCCATCCAATTCTTCGAACTTGCTTCAACTCTGCCGTCGGGCTCCTAGTCAATCAATTTCATCAAGGCTCAGCCACCGGGAGATAATTGTCGCATCCCTAATCTTCCTGACTATACTACTCTCCTAGAAGAGTGAGAAACTCGGAGGAATGGAGTGTGGGAATGAAGACAATGGCCAGTTCCCCATTTTGACGCCTCGAGGCACTGCACGTGTCGCATTGTTTGGAACTCGAACCAGGGCAAACATCCGTAGCTAGAAAATTGCCAGATTACCTCTTGCTCCTTCCCCCCATCTTTTATATTCTTCATCCTCGCCGTGCTACCCCCATACACACATATATCCTCATTCACGACAACGCTCAACTAAACTAGAATTTGTTGCGCGTGTTCTTGTCGTATCCTTCTATACCAACCACGACGTCTATCCTTCGAACCAATACTGCTACTTCCGTGTCGCCATCGAGCTCGATTAGCGTCAGGAAGACCATGGCACAACCCTCATCATCTCGTCACGAACACGGAGACCGTCATCGCAGTGAACGCTCTTCTCATCATCACCATCGTACTATCTCTTCAACAACACTTCTTCTCGTCCTCTCACTCGTTCTCGCAGTGCTAGCAGTAATGCTATCCTTGCCCTCGAGTCAATCAGCTACCAATCCAAACAGCGAATCTAATCCAGCTAACGCGGGTTTACTCGGATACCTTACTCCAAAACGGACACAAGCGCTCATTGCTCGCGAGAGCGCAGTTGCTATTCGGGAAGCAGAGGTTGCTCGTCGTGAGGCGGAACTATTGGCAGGTGCACCGGGCGGAGTCGTACCCGCTCCATCGCCTATTCTTTGCCCTCCTTGCCCCGTTTCACAGACTGTTGAGACTATAACGGCACCTATCCAAACTATTATCAAGGAGGTCGTCAAGGAAGAATCGTTGGCACCGCCAGGTTGGGCTGGTCACCGTGCAGAGGAGATACTAGACCGCGAGCTCAAAATTGCTGAGCGGGAACGAGATATCAGCAAGCGCGAGGAGAGTGTAAACCGTCGTGAACATGATGCATCGCGTCGCGAAAGCTGGATCATGGAGCAACTCATGTAGGTCGAGTCATATTTACGTGTCTTGTTCTTGACTAATTACGTCGATACTTTTAGTGCCCTCGGAAACGATAACCCTCAAACGGTGGAGGAGGAATACGTCTATGAACCCGCAGGCTCGAAGCGAAAAGCCAAGGTACCGCCGCCCCTCCCGCGCCGCTCTGAGCTTTGAGACGAAGGAGACTATTTCATTCACGTACAGTCCGTATACTCCCCTCCGTGCAGACCCCTCCTTCGTCCGGGCTTGGGGGACCACGGTGTTTCTTGTCCCCCATGTCACTCCTCTCCAAAAACCAGTTGGTTCAAGACACGTCTCGTTTTGGTTCCGGAACACGATCGATCTCAGATTTCCTCGATCTGTTCTGCGCGTCTCTGCGTCACGTGTCTTTTTCCAACTGGCTCTCCTTTTCTGCCCTCAAATTTTCACGGAATTTTAGTGCTGACCTATTTCTTTTGTTTTCATTGTCTAGTTCCAAGAGCTTCCTCCGTTAATCGTCTCCGAAACATCCTACGAAACCGAAACCGTAACCAAGATCCAAACACAAACCATCACCGTTCCTGCACCTTCCAACACTCGTCTCGCCGCATTTCCGACGCCCGATGTAGTCAGTTCCATGTCTACTACCCCGATTCCTCGAACAACGGCTATCGACATCATCACTGAAGACGAGGAATTCGATCATTCAGATGATGAAGACACTAGAACCGTTACCGTCGTTCGTGGGCAACGATCTACGCGCAGACCACCTGCAAACTGGTTTGGCGGTTGGTGATATGTTTACGATTTTTATTCATGATCTTTTGCTTTTGCTTTTGTTATTCTTCTCACTTGCTTTCTTGTTCTTGTGTACATATCATGTTGTTATCCTCAACGGTGCTTTTGGTATTATCTCCGTCTCTTGCTGGAGTTGGAGTCACGTCTTTTCGTCCTGCTTTCTTTTTCTTCATCCGCGCTCTTTTGCTGTACCCCTCACTCTCTCGAGTTTACGACACACTGACGGATGGATGGACTCATGCTCTTACGGAATGTGAACGAACGATACTTACCACTTACGATACCTAGTAGTTAGTGTAGAATAGTTCTCCTGGTACCTGCAATATACCATACGTGCTAGGATATGCATGGGAGAGCTTTAGTAGCCAGTTGTCCACCCTCCCCTCTCGATCTTCATCTGAGGATGTTTCGAATTTCAATTTCAAGACATCCCGTTTAGGAACACGATCCCGAGACGCAAAACGGTTTCTGTTCCTACCACTCTAGAGCTCCAAGATATAGGCGTCGTGGAGACGCAAAAGAGGTCTTGAAGCCGGAATGGTTTTCATGAACATCTCCAGGACCTGCTTTGGTCTTGCTCGCCATGGCACTTCATTTTGTCGTAGAATGTCCAGTCTTCCAACGGAACACCTCACTCTTCTTGGACAACGCTACCCGACCGACGCCACTACTAACATCACACCTGCAATTATCTCAAAACTATCCCAGGGTCTGCATAATCAACCCTCACATCCTCTGGGTATACTCCGCTCTCTCGTGGAGGCACACTACCCGGACTTTGCCCATCTTTCCTCCCTATCCCCCTTGGTCACACCATTCAAGAACTTCGATGAACTCTCTTTTCCGAAAGACCACCCAGGACGCTCTGTATCAGACAGCTACTATGTGAACAAGGACCTACTATTGCGAACGCACACCTCCGCGCACGAAGTGGAGATGTTCAGACGTGGAGAGACTAAATGGTTACTGACAGCCGACGTGTACCGACGCGACGCGATAGATCGCTCCCATTATCCAGTTTTCCACCAAATGGAAGGAGCCCGTATATTCCCTGCCGACGAAGCAGGGATGAAGGAGGTTGAGGAGGATAACGCGCGATTATCTCAACATCTGGCACGCTCTAATATCGTTATAGAGGATATCCCGCATATATCACCTTCGAATCCTGCTCAAGCGTGTCATGATCCACGGCATTCCGAACTCGTTGCGCAAAATCTCAAGTTGTCTCTGAACAGCTTGCTTTTACATCTGTTCGGAGGTGTGGCTGGTGCTAGTGACGAAAATCCTCTGAAGGTCCGATGGATCGAAGCATACTTCCCTTTCACCAGTCCCAGCTTTGAGGTGGAGGTGTTTTTCGACGGGAAGTGGCTGGAGATATTGGGATGTGGCGTGGTTAGCCAGTCTACATTGACTACTGCAAGTGAGTGATATGCTGAGTATTACCCTGATTGATGCTCATGATACTAATTTCGTGCTTTACTCAGAGGTGTCAGATAAAATAGGCTGGGCGTTCGGTCTTGGTCTTGAGCGTATAGCTATGATTCTGTTTTCAATCCCGGACATCAGACTATTCTGGTCGACGGATCCTCGTTTTGCATCTCAGTTCACGGAAGGCAAGATCACGAACTTCAAGCCCTATTCCGACTATCCGTATTGTTATCAGGACGTCAGTTTCTGGCTGCCTGAGAATGGAACATTGAATGAAAATGATCTGTTCGACCTCGTGAGGGATGTAGCGGGGGACTTGGTTGAGGATGTGAACAAGGTGAGGGCAAAGCCAGCATCCGCGATTCAACTGAGCTAAACATTTTGACCAGATTGACGAATTCACCAACCCAAAAACTAACAGGACGAGCCTGTGTTATCGAATCGTATATCGGTCTATGGATAGGTATGTGTTTTCACAATTCTCAGGAATGCACTGAAGACTCACGGAGGTATAGGTCATTGACGCGGAAAGAGACTAGCGAATACCAGACCGAAGTTCAGTCCAGGATGAGGGACCGATTCGGAGTGGAGATTCGTTTATAAGGGGGTAAAATATGTTTCTAGTCGCGTCCATTATCCTCTAATAGCACGCCTTCCACCGCACACCTCTCGACCTTCCATGCACCGCACACTGTCGGCGAGTGTTATGACTGTGTGTCTTGCGCTACGCCGACCTGTGCCGCCCTCAAAACCCGATCCTTGATGGTATACCCGAGTTTCTGACAGTCGATCACGGTGCCGGGCTCCTTCCCTGGTATTGGGACCTGGTATAAGGCTTCGTGTCGATTGGGGTCGAATTTGTCACCCGTAGGATCGAAGGGTTTAACATGGTATTTGAATAATGTCTGAAGTAATTGCCGTTGTGTGATTTCAACGCCAGTGTATAGCTCGTTGAGATACTGTGACGCCGTTTTTGGTGGTGGTGGTGACCCTTCTGGTGTTGGTTCCGGTGGTGTAGCGGACTCGTCGGGCTTTTCGGGAGATTCGAGGGCGGAAGGAGGAACGGATTTCAAAGCCATGGAAAGAACATCCACGGTTTCGAGTAGATCCGTAGCGAAACGGGTGATGGCGAAATCCCGGGTCTGTTCTTTTTCACGAGCAGCATTTCGTTGCAAGTTCAAGAAGTCTGCCTGCAAGTAGCGTAGACGGCCCTGTGGTGGTGTTAATCAGGACAGTGGAACGAGCGGTACAAGCTTGTGTGCTCACTGTCAAGTCAACTACTTCCGCCTCTTTCGCCTTGAGTTTTTGTTGTTCTGGGCTCAGCGAAGCCTCCTCAGTGGCATCCTCTTTAACCTCCTCCTTTCCTCCGGCAGTGACCTCAGGTGTGGCCTTGTCGTCAGAGTAATGCCGTACACCTGTCAGAGATACTCTGCTTAGAGCGACGCGAGAAAGGGACCTTGACGACAGTGAAGTCGTGCAAGAACGAAAGAGATTGAGGGCTGCCATGGTCGTCTGCTGGAAATTTCAAACTTTTGGTGACACTTGCAGAGCTCGCTCGTACAAAAAAAAATGAGTGACCGTGGGAAACATCGGATAAAAAAATAATATTGGCACGCATGGCCGAAGACAGTCCGGACGTCCGAACGGTGGCCGGATGTACTGAGAAGCAGAAAAATAAAAATTATATTTCCATCCTGCTGCTCGCTCTCGGTGCACCTGGGTAGCATCTATACTGGCTTCGAAGTACGAGAACTAGGAGACACTTTTACTCCAGGTCGAGTCAGATTGCCAATTTACGGAATTTGGTAAAATAGACCGCGGGATATGGTCCGATTTCTTATCCCACCCGTGCGCTCGTCTATCAATCTCACTTCCCACCTCCGTGCAATGGCTACTACTGCCTCACCCTCGACGCCCTCTGCAAAAATTATAGACGGAACTGTCATCGCAAAGTCTCTTCTTCCTCTCCTCGGCATCCCCAGCATCCCATTGATCTTTTTCATCGTTCCAGGTCGATCCGTGATGGTGTAGCAAGCCGTATCAAGACTCTACAGGCAACTTTTCCTCGCTTCCAGCCTCAGCTTGCCATCGTACAGGCTGGTGTACGACCAGACTCTACAGTTTATGTTCGCATGAAAACCAAGGCTGCAGAGGAGGTCGGGATCAAGTTTAAACATGTCACCCTTCCCGCGGAGACCAGCGTGGAGGAAGTTGTGGATCTTGTCAAGAAGCTCAATCAAGATGAACAGATCAGTGGGATCTTGGTACAACTACCCCTGGGCGATCATGTTGGCGCTGAAGGTGAACGGACCGTCACTGAAGCTGTGAGCCCAGAGAAGGATGTCGATGGGTGTGTGTCTATATCTTATCAATAACTACTGATTAACTCATTTGAAATTTAGCTTCCATGCCTATAACATTGGACACCTTTCTTCGCGTGCATCTGTCCCTCTCTTCGCCCCATGTACCCCCTCGGCAGTTATTCGTCTTTTGGAATCCACTGGTGTCCCACTTGCAGGTGCCAACGCAGTCGTTCTTGGTCGTAGCGACATCGTCGGAAGTCCTGTAGCATCCATGCTCAGAAATCGCGACGCGACTGTCACGCAATGTCATAGCCGTACCAAGAACATCGAGGATATTGTATGTTTTGCGTCCATTTATCGAATGATTGTTTCTCACTTTTGTATGTTCAGGTCAGAAATGCTGATATCGTCGTCAGTGCTATTGGAAAGGCCGAATTCGTCAAAGGATCTTGGATTAAACCCGGTGCGGTCGTTATCGATGTTGGAATCAACTATATTCCTGGTACGTTCAATACATTATGAATAGAATCTTACACTAACGTGCGTCTCCTTTTAGATGCCACGAGAAAATCGGGACAGCGTCTTGTCGGCGATGTCGAATTCTCGTCAGCTTCCGCTGTAGCATCGTACATCACTCCCGTTCCAGGAGGAGTCGGCCCAATGACTGTCGCTATGCTCATGGAAAATACCCTCAAATCTGCCGAACGTATCTGGAATGAGTCCCGTGCTCGCAAGGTCAAACCACTCAAGTTGAACATCCTAGAGAATGTTCCTAGTGACATCGAGATCGCCATGGCACAAACTCCCAAGCCCGTCACGCAGCTAGCAGAGGAAATTGGATTGCTCCCTGATGAACTGGAAAGCTATGGTAAATACAAGGCAAAGGTAGAACTCAGTGTTCTCGATCGTTTGGCTCACCGCAAGGATGGGAAATATATCGTCATCTCTGGGTATGCAAACCCTCGCCTCTTCTAGAGTGCCTTCGTTGACTCCTGCTCACAGAATTACCCCTACGCCATTGGGAGAGGGGAAATCGACTACTACGATCGGTCTGGCTCAGGCTCTTGGAGCTGAATTGGGACGTCCAGCCTTTGCTTGTGTTCGACAACCTAGTCAGGGACCTACTTTCGGTATCAAGGGAGGTGCGGCCGGTGGAGGTTATGCTCAGATCATTCCTATGGATGAGGTACGTTCGCTCCCGAACTATATTGTGATATTCTCGCTCAATCAGATCTCAGTTCAACTTGCATCTGACTGGAGATATCCACGCTGTAACTGCTGCTAACAACCTACTCGGTATGGAACTCCATTACCGGCTCATACTTCTCAGGCGCTAATTTTCGGTCCATCAGCGGCTGCAATGGATGCTCGTATATTCCACGAAGCAACACAATCGGACAAGGTAAGAGTGTCTACGTGGAATCTTCCGTCCAATACTTAGGTACCTCTCCTCCATAGGCCCTCTACAGTCGCTTGGTCCCTTCCAAGAAAGGCAAACGCGAATTCGCACCCCTCATGTTCAAGCGTCTCAAGAAACTAGGCATTGACAAGACCAACCCAAACGACTTAACTCCGGAGGAGATCACTCGTTTCGCGAGACTTGACATCGATCCTGAGACCATCACATGGAACCGAGTGTTGGACACTAACGACAGATTCCTCCGCAAGATCACCATCGGCCGCAACTCCACCGAGAAAGGCCACGAGCGTGAGGCCGGATTTGACATCGCTGTGGCAAGTGAATGCATGGCCGTACTGGCTTTAACAACCGGCTTGCAGGATATGCAAGAACGTCTAGGAGCTATGGTCATTGCTACAAGTAAGCAGGGTGAGCCCGTTACTGCCGACGATATTGGTGTTTCTGGTGCTCTTGCTGTCCTCATGAAAGACGCTATCAAGCCTAACTTGATGCAGACGCTCCAAGTAAGTGCACATGCATTCTCAGTCGTTCCAGTTGATGAACCACAAATTCAGGGAACTCCCGTCTTCGTCCATGCCGGTCCATTCGCCAACATCGCTCACGGAAACTCTTCTATATTGGCGGACCGTGTGGCTTTGAAACTTGCCGGTACGGAGGAAGGTGATTCTCCTGACCGTGTGGGCTACGTGCTCACTGAAGGCGGATTTGGTGCCGATATGGGCATGGAAAAATTCTGCAATATTAAATGCAGAGTCAGTGGGCTCAAGCCCGATGCCACTATCATTGTGGCGACTACTCGTGCCCTTAAAATGCACGGCGGTGCACCTGATGTCACACCTGGAAAGGCTCTACATGAGACCTATACCAAGGAAGATCTTGTAACTCTCAAGGAGGGATGCAAGAACTTGGCCAAACATATCGAGAATTCTCGTAAATTTGGTATCAAGGTTCTCGTCGCTATCAACCAATTCGCGTAAGTCATATCTACCTAAACTGTCAATATTTACCCTGACGTCGCTCTGTAGAACTGATTCGCCCGCTGAATTGGCGCTCGTCCGTGATGAGGCATTAGCTGCAGGAGCCGATGCTGCGGTTGTCAGTAATCACTGGGCGGAGGGTGGCGCAGGCGCTCGTGCTTTGGCTGAAGCCGTCATCGCCACTTGCGAGGGGCCATCTGGATTTAAATTTTTGTATGACCTCAACATCCCGATTGTGGACAAGATTTCCGCCATTTGCAAGGAGATCTACGGTGCAGATGGCATCGAGCTCAGCGACTTGGCTCGCACCCAGATCGAAACTTATACCCGTCAAGGTTACAACGACCTACCGAGTACGTGTATTCGTGAGCTACAAAACGTATACTTCGTCTGACAACTCCTCTAGTCTGTATGGCGAAGACCCAGTACAGTTTCTCCCATGATCCTACTCTCAAGGGTGTACCAACGGGTCAGTTTTATATCCTTCTACACAAGAGCCAGGAGACCTGACCGTCTACACTCAATCTAGGATTCACGATACCTATCCGTGCCGTGAGGTTGTCCGCAGGTGCAGGATTCCTGTATCCTATACTAGGCGAGATGCAGACCATGCCTGGTCTTGGAACACGTCCAGGTAAATTCTCTCTTACGTTCAGGTTTCAACAAGCCTAACCGCTCTCAAACAGGATTCTGGGAGGTCGGCCTTGACCCGGAAACAGGAAGAGTCGTCGGTCTCTTCTAAACCAAGATGCCAAGTCTAGTCCATATCCGACTTATCAACTAGGTCAAGACTTGGGCTACAACACGCATTTTGTAGGGTGGTTCTCAACGAACCAACTCATCTCCATCCAGACCGTCTCAACACGGAGCTTCATCCCGTTTCAACACGGAGTATCTATTGCAGACAGAACAGAGACGGAAAATGTCGCGCCGAGGGTGTTCAAGGATAGGTGTAGAGATCTTTTACTCAGTAGTATATACATGTTGGTACAAAATCTCAATCAACTCCGGAGTGGATTTGCTATATTGCCTATCTCGAGCTATTCATCCAATCGTTCTGCCCCGGGGTAACCTAGCTTTCGCCATAGTCATGTCCTGTCTTTGGACCGGGGACGGGACCTGACGGTTGCTACTAGCGGAGGCTAGAGTGCCACTCTGTTGATCCAAAGTTATCCGGTTCTGAACAGCATTCACTTGTCTGGAGAAGGTGTTTCCTGCGAGATCAGCATAGCTGAAAGTGTTGGTGCTGTTTCCGTTGCCGGTGTTGCCCGCTGAGGTTTCTTCAAAGAAACCAACTACGCGAGGGGAAAATAGACAACACTCGGTCAGAATTCAGAACAAGATATCTGTAGCGATCTTCTTACTGGCTATCTGACGCTCTTGAATCGTTGAGCCAAGTATGAAAGGAGCTGGGAGCAACTCTCGGTCATACGAATGATCGAACACAGCTGTGACTATAGAACAAAAGGCAGTGAGGCAAGGAAAGGACTCGTATAATGCCACCGACATACATTCTGTGCCAGCTGCATTGAGATTTGTGATGTTGATGTTGAGTGGGTATGAGAATTTGTCGGTCACTGCAGGGACACCTCCGTGAGTCGAAAGTACAGTCCCGGAGGCAGTTTGTACGAGATTCTTTCAACAATGTTAGACAGATATACGTACACTCCAGCGAGTGAGACTTACTTCGAGCCGATTATTGTCCGACGTGGTTTGAAGATTGGAATAGGTCAGTTCTTGCGACCAGACGACGTGTGTTGTAGTCCCGTTTCCACTGATGATATCTGCTTCGATGTGTATGCTCCTTGTCGCTTTGACAGTCACGTTAAAGTCTCCGTTTGCTCCTACCGTGCCACTGGTGGTAGACTGAGCGAATGGGTCGGCGGAATAAGATGTGATCTTTCCGGTCGTGCGACTTGACGAGGTCGGATCGGTAACGACCTGGAGTAGACCCGAGACGAACCAGTTCTGCGTGATTGAGTGGTCTGTCTCGGCAGACGCGACATCGATGGTAAAATTGTGGGATTGCCCATCGGTGAGGGTAGGCACAAACGGTGTCAGATCAAGGAAATACGTTGGGAGGTCCAATGCACCGTACGAGGTGATAGGTCTGATAACTATGATGTCAACAATGAAGGTTCACTGAACCCTGGCAAAACGTACCTCCATGCTGGGGGTGAGATTCCACCCGTGAATATTACAGCATATGGGAAAGCCACTCCTGCGACTTGTCCGTCAACGAGTAGACGAACCTCGCGGAATGGACCTTGGCTTAAGGATTCGCCAGCAGGAGTAAATTCGTTGGGCGTGTTGAAGTACTGAGAAACAAGATACAGGGGTCAGAGTTCAAATGAAATCTCTCGAAAGCCTTAAAAAATACCCAGAATTCCTCGTCACCGTTTCCAGAGGCATACAATTCTGCGTAAAGTTCGATGGCGTTTTGTGGTAAGGTAACGTTGATCTATCCAGTAATCTTAAGACAAGTCTTGATATCCGTCAGATTGAAAGCATCCACATACAGAGAACCCTGGAGGGACCGATGCATCATTGCCCGTGGTGTTGGACAATGTGGAAAGAGGGATGATGGCATTTGATTGTTCTACAGCAGGGTGTGCAGGGGAGGATGCAAAGAACGTAGCGTGAAGAGTGGCTGTAACCAGGTCAATAAATTGTAAACTTTCAATGCGTCCTCACTGAAACTTACTAGA
The DNA here is from genome assembly GCA_009761415.1 of Sarcomyxa edulis. Taxonomy (NCBI): domain Eukaryota; kingdom Fungi; phylum Basidiomycota; class Agaricomycetes; order Agaricales; family Mycenaceae; genus Sarcomyxa; species Sarcomyxa edulis. Next base: position 1,463,301 of record QUOL01000007.1, read on the forward strand.
ATATACTCCGTTCAATCCTGTCTCAATCAGATTGTCCAATTGCAGAATGAACGTTCCGGGCTTCGCAAATAAAGGAGTGTAGCGTGTCACGTCCTTCACATAAGTCCAGATGATCCCATCACCCTGAGTGGGTTCCGGAGTTGACGTACGCCAGACTATGTGTGGATCAGTAATGATACTCTATGTTGCATGAATTCGGCGATATGACGCACTTTCAACGTTTTGGAATGTGAATATACCCAAACGGTCGAATTGCGTGCCGTTGGAAGTTACTGTGAAGTTCAGTGTGATACCGGCCCACGATCCTGCAGGTCCACAATCCGTCGGAGGACTTTCAGGTAGTTAGCTCAAGGCTCATCGAATTGGGCTGAAAATTCTCACGTGAATTGGACTATTTCAGCGCTAAAAGCTCATGTAAAGAGCCCGGAGACATAGAATACGGCTAGAAGCACTTACTCTCCGAATGAAAATGCAAAATCGCGCCTAGAGACATGTTGGAAGCTCGTCAGCTGCGTTCAACCTTGAAGATAAGTGGTCACTCACTGGAGAATTTGGATGGTACATTGCTGAGCATCCTGTGGAACTGGAGGGGGCTGAGCGACCTGGAAGTCTACGAGTGCAGCTGCCTTGGAAAGAAGAGCCACGGAAAGAACGAGTAACAAGGTCACGACTCGAGTTAAAGCCATGATGGATGAGAACGACCGGGAAAACGACTGGCAGCTTAAGTACTTGAGTGAGCTGTAGTTGTGTGAGAAGGAGTATCCCAGTCGAAGGTAGAGATCCCAGGACCCGCATGGTCGGCTGTGAATTCGAATCAACCCATGCGGTGATAATTATAAATTGATAAATGTTCCGTAAGTCAAAGTTAAACAGGGGCTATTTGCGCCAGTTTGGAAGATTCGGACCAGCCAAGCATCAATACACCAATTTCACTGCCACTGACTCTTCAAGTTCTCTTGCTTTTCCTCCAAGTTTCCCCTACAGTTGTACTTACATGCTCCTTCCTCCAGCTAGCCTAGCACCTGCAAAGAGAGTGTCTTCACTTGCGTACGAAAGTGTTCCGTGATTGTTCGCCGCTGCAAGACTGCCACTCTGACGATCAAGTGTGATGTTGTTGAACGCCGCGTTTACTTGCCTCGCATAAGTGTTGCCGGCGAGGTCTACATAGCTGAAGCTGTTGTTGCTTGTTCCGTTTCCAAAGTTTCCAGTAGGAGCCAATTGAAAGAAGCCACCTAGTCAATCAACAAATCAGAGGCTGCGCTTCATTGACGGTAAGTAGATCAGCTTCACCACTTATCTGCCGTTCGTTGATTGTTGAACCAATCATAAATGGACCGGGTAGTAGGACTCGGTCATAGGAATGATCAAAAGACGCGTTGACTAGGGTAAATTGCGGTGAGTATATCATTGAAAACTTGAACAGACGGTAGACTCACAGCTTTGCTCATCGGGCGTCAAGAAAGTAAAGTTGATATTCAAGGGGTAGGAGAATATGTCGGTAACAGCAGGTATACCATTATGTGTGGAAACTACCGTTCCGCTTGCCGTTTGACGAAGTTTCTGTAAGATTCGTGAAGTGTCAAAGACAGACAGACAGAATCTTAAGTGCTATACTTGCCTGGACGAAAGCATTATCCAACCAATTTTGAGTATTCACATATTGTAGTTCCTGGGACCATATCACGTTCGTACGTTTCCCACTAGGACTGATGATATCGGCCTCGACATAAATCTTACGCGTAGCCGTGACTGTAATGTCCACATCCCCATTCGAGCTCACACTTCCCGTAGTGGTGGATGACGCATAGGGTTCTGCAGTGTAGGTTAGGATATTTCCCGTTGTACGCTTGTTGGACATGGGATCCGTGATAATTTGCAGTACACCTGACAGAAACCAATTTTGGAGGATAGTGTGATTGGCCTCTGCCGATGCCACGTCGAGGGTAAAGTTATGAGGTCGACCATCAGTCAATAGTGGAATGAAGGCTGTGAGGTCCAGGAAGTAGGTCGGGAGGTCAATGGCACCGTATGCTGTGATGGGCCTACTTGTACTCGTCAGAAGCTAAAACGCGTGCAGTGTACATCAACAGACCTCCAAGCGCTCGGAACAAACCCTCCAGTGAAGATCACGGCGTACGGAAATGCCACTCCAGCAACTATACCATCTATGAGCAAGCGGACCTCGCGAAACGGGCCTTGCCCGAAAGTAATCCCGGCGGGAATACTTGGGAAGAACTCGTTGGCAGCATTAAAGTACTGTAAATTGACGAAAATCAGATCGTTTCTCGTGTCAATGAAAGGCTTGATTGTTTTACCCAGGATTCTTCTTCACCGTTCCCAGAAGCGTACAGTTCGGCGTAAACTTGTACTGAATTCTGGGGTATAGTAACATTAATCTGGGGAGGCAAATCAGTCATGACAAGCAAGATATATGGATTATACTCACAGAAAAGCCTGGAGGAACCGACGCATCATTGCCTGTGATATTGGATAGAGTCGAGAGTGGTATGATGACATCAGCTTGTTTTGCTGGAGGGTGTTTACCCGAAGATGCATAAAAAGTAGCATCGAGAGTAGCTGTGAAATAGAATTGATACTTCATCAATCGATACATATCATCATCATGGACTGCAAAATCATGCTGACTTGAGTATATCCCATCCAAACCAGTCTCAATCAAGTTGTCCAATTGAAGTATGAACGTCCCGGGGTTGGCGAACAAGGGTATATAGCGTGTCACATCTTTGATGTACGTCCAGATGATTCCATCCCCGCGTGTGGGCTCTGGAGTCGAGGTGCGCCATACTGACAAGAAACAGGTAAATCTCGGGATTGAGTACAGAAGGAAGGATTGAAAGAGGCGTACTCACTTTCCACATTCTGGAACGTGAATATACCTAGTCGATCAAACTGTGTCCCGTTGGACGTCACCGTAAAGTTCAGAGTTATAGCTGCCCAGGAGCCAGGAGGTCCACAATCGGACGGTGGTCTGCAGAGATATATCACTATCAGGATGTATCGTCAATAAGGTCGATCGGAACGCGTACACAAATTGGACAACTTCTGCGCTGCGTGATGATCAAGCTGTCAAACATTGCATGATGTTCATCAATACCGACTGCACTCACCTGCCAAACGAGAAGGCAAAGTCACGTCTAGAGCGTTATCAAGGTATCAGAACTGGTGGGAATTGGTGCTATATATGGTGACATACTGGAGAATTCTTTGCGTGCATTGCTTTGCATCTCGAGGAACAGCAGGTGGCTGAGCAACTTGGAAATCTACAAGTACTGCAGCCCAAGACAAGGACGAGAAGAGAGACAAGAAGAGTGAGATTTTGATATGATGGAACATTGCGAGCAATTAGAGCTGGGAAGACATCTATCGCTCTAGTTTGTACGACATGGTGCTTCGGCGATGCATGTGCTCAAGATGTAGCTTCGGATATAATTGGCCTGATTCGGATTTTGAGAGGATGTTGAGATGATTTGATGGTGATCTACGAGGAGAAACCATAATTATGTCTTCGTGGAATCGATGAGAAAGCGAATAGTATTGGCGGAACACACCAATAGATTTTCAATGGGCGACAGTGTAACTCAAAGACAAGCCAAACCTTGACGAAATAGCGGCAACCTACATTCTGAAGAAAAGGAAAAACATTGGCCAGGACTCGTAGATTCACCTCAGGTCAAGTCAAAGGTAGTAAATAATTAAGGATATATCCTTGGCGAGACAATAAAATTAAGCATATACAGAAGCGACAACAAGACCCACTAATAAGGAGAACGTACTATGAGTATCAATCAACTAGAACTCGTGCTGGAAGACATCATCGTTCGTCGTTCTGCGTCCATTCCTTGTTGGTGGTTCGTCTCTCACTTCATGGTCACCATAAAGTCCTCCTTCAGCAGATTCGGGGAAGTCGTTGGTTTCGTCGATACTCCCGCTCGCGAGGGATGATTTGCTTTTCTTCCGCCTCATCTTCTTCTTGGGTGCGGAAGTCTGCTCCGACAAGGAGTACGCATCGTCCGTCCGAGCCCACCTATCCTTCTTATCCTTCTTCTTCTTCCCCTTTTTGGCTTTGCTGGCTGGCGCGGCGTCTTCGAAGTTGGCAGGATAATGCCATCGGCCAGCCGATGATGTGGAGTTGGCGTCGTTTCCGTAGTAAGATTCTTCATCTTCCCGCCAGAGGTGTTCTCCATTGCCGTTGCCACGTTGCTGTCTTGGCCCCCCTTCCAATGACATATCAACGCTCGAACCGTGCTCCTGACCCTCCTCGTAGGCCTGGCCTTCAAGCGTCGAGGTAGGTAGGCGGTCCTGGTAGCGGTTGGCCCATTGAGACCTGCGCTCCTTTCTCTTGATGTCGGAGGTATCGATGAGACCATAGCGCTGGGCCCATTTAGGAGTTCGGGCGTGGTTCTTATTGTTTCTGACGTTCTAGGAGAAAGAAAGATGAGATTGATAATTGATACCATATATAGAGACTTGGATGTATACTTGGATATAGAAGTTATGTACGTGCCCTGGGAAGTGTAGGAAACGAGTTAATAGGGAATTTGGAATAGATGCGAGCGGAACGCACCGGGAATATAGCCACATATTGTTAAGAGTAGGTTGAGCCAAAAGTCTACACCGATTCCAAACCTAGCGGCGACAGCTGGGAAGACACAAGGTGAGAACCCGATATCGGAGAAATTGAGTATAATTTCGGGTGCACGTACCAAGTGGGGGAAAGAGAGAGCCTAGAATAAAGAGGAGAACGGAGTAGCCGTGATGGCGCTTTGGGGTCAAGTCAATTTTCTTGGGTATATAGTTGGACATGTCAAGAAAAGGATGGTAATCTAAATAGTAGGAATTATGGGATAAAAGGTCATGGAATGAACGAAAGAGAGAGAGAGAGAGCTGTGTCACTGACCGTCACAGCAGCGAGCAAGATTGAGGAATAGGTGGGACCCCGGAAGATGTACTGGCTACTGGCACGTGGGTCTATTCTACTGAACAACATCTTTGATCGCCAGTCTTCAGAATCTCTTGAGACTTCCATACTCAGCAAACCTCCATCATCGATATCTCACTTGGAGTATCCAGGGTTCAGTGCATTGGACGTGAACGGGACCAACAGCCTTCAGGGTGCGTAGTGACGCCATTTTGTTGTATATCATACTTATCGCGAACAAAACTAGCATCAATGAATCAACAGGAACAAGACGTTGCACCCGTTCTCAACTTATCTGACGTCGTCCACGATGAAACAATGGAGGACGAAGACGACGATGACCCTGCCCGTCGGAACACACCTGAACTCGTCGATCATAACGATATATCTAGAGCTGGCTCACCACATCCGAATCCCATTCCCGTCTTGTCAGGTCCTGGAATACCTGGCTCACCTCTGAGCACCAATGAGTCACCAATAGCGTTCTCAGTCGAAATGCTCGAACGCGAAATCGCTACCCTTTTGAATCAGAACGCATCTGCAGCGTCAGCTGCGCTGCTCAGTGCTGCGGCTCAACAACGTCAGGAAGGCGTCGAAGTCGGCGAAGAGGCCTCTGGAAGGGCCAGCAATGATAAGGATGGTGAGCCTGATGCTGACAATCCAGGTAACGGGAGCGTGTCGGGACTAGGTCTGAATCTCAGCGGTCTTGCTGCCGTGTTGCAAGCTGCGCATGCTCAAGCTGCTGAGAAGGAGCGTGCGGCGGAAGAACTGGCAGCAAAGGATCCTGCGTTCGCGAGACAGCAGCGCGTTGAAAAGGAACTGCAGACTACTCGGACGGCCCCTGCGTTTCACTCTCTGACTGCGGGTGAGGGTGCCAAGACGACGAAAGATAACAAGACACAAAGAAATTCCGGCCGAGTGGGAGAAGATAGTGTGCAGGATGTTGATCTTCTGTACCCGGATGAAGAAGTGGAGGATGATATTGACATGGAAGTGGATGAGCATGTTCGATCACATCTCAGCACTCCCCGACGAGCGCGAAGAAGAGTCCAGGCTGCACCAGGATCATCGCCTCCAGCTCCAGAGGAATTCTCGGAAATCACTGACATTCTCGACCAATTCTCAGCACAATTTGAACCAGAACATGACCCCGGACATAGTCCTACCATTACACCCGATTCATCCCCAGTTGTATCCCATTCAACCCATCCTCTTGCGAGTTCCTCTTCTCTTTCCTCGAATCGTCTTCAACCAGTCGCCTCGACGTCTGCCGCAGCTAGCAGTAGTACTACCAAGAAGGGTAAAAAGAAGGGTAGGGAAAAGGGACCTAGTATCCATATTTGCGACCAAGAACTCTGCCAAAAGTCTTTTACCCGCAGAAGCGACCTTGCACGACACATGCGAATCCACACAGGAGAGCGACCTTTCGTTTGTGCTCATACCGGTTGTGGAAAGACTTTCATCCAGGTACACAATATACGTTTTTCGTCCTCCACGGGTTCTCATCAATTGACTTGATCCTCCAGCGCTCTGCGTTACATGTCCACTTGCGTGTACATACCGGAGAAAAACCTCACTCATGTGAATATCCCGGGTGCGGAAAGATGTTTGGTGATTCGAGTAGTCTGGCGCGCCACCGGCGAACGCACACCGGGAAAAGGCCATACAAGTGTGAGGACCCGCAATGTGAGAAGACATTCACTCGACGGACGACTCTCACGCAGCACATGCGAACCCATGACCCTACATGGGAACCAGACCCGAACATGTGAGCTTTCTCTGTATGATTGTGAGTTTGCGCTCTTACTGATTATTTTTATAGACGGTACAATTTCAAAGCAAAGAGACGAAAGGTCGCAGAGGAGGAGGAGGACAAGGAACTGGAAGAATCTGTCCGTACGCTATCTGCGTTGTTCCAAGCGAGCAATGTGCCCACCGTCGTACCGCGTGCGCCTCTGGAAGCAAGGGTGGCTAGTATCAGTGCCGAGATTGCGGCTGCGATTGCTCAGGCACAATCGCGAGTCTACGAGGACGATGAAGTCGAGCTCGACGACGACGACGGGTCGGGGTCGGGGTCGGGGCAGGAGATGGATAGTCCAGGAACGATAGTGCCCAATACAAGTGGGATACGAGGACTAGGAGAGACGTCTGGTGTGCTGCCAGAGATGGAGGAAGACGATGATGATAGCGACGCGTTCCCAATACCTCTACGGACGCGTAAAGGCAAAGACCCGGTCACAGTGGCTGGGCAGAAGCGGAAGCGATAGTGTATGTACTTTTAGTTGACTTTTAGGGTAAAAATCACTGTAATTCTACCCCGGAGCGTGGGAGCGGGGTTACCCCGTGTAAACACGTGAACGGAATGGGGCCCAATTCCCAGATTTCCGTCCGATTTGTTCCGCCGTCAAACATATATTATCTCTGAAAACTAATTATCTCTTCTTCTACAAACTTAGCCGCAATGATGGACGACGAACATTCCCCAAGCGTTGATCTTATCACTCTCACCCGGTCTGTCTACAGAATAACAGCTTGATCTCTCTCTCATCCGTGCTCACAATCATATCAGTCATGTTCTCCAGGATCAGCTCAGACTTGGTGCTACAGCGACTGGCGACCTCACTTTATTGTTGACAGCCATCCAAGTCACTTCCAAGTTCATTGCAACCAATGTCCGAAAGGCTCGTTTGATCAATCTGTAAGTTCCACTTTTGATCCATTGCCATGTCCGGATCATAACTCCATCCGTAGCGTTGGGCTTGCAGGTGCTACCAATGTCCAGGGAGAAGAACAGAAGAAACTCGATATCCTTTCCAATGATATCATGGTGAACGCTCTCCGAGCATCTGGCAAGACCGCGGTTTTGGTTTCGGAAGAAATCGAGGACGCTATCATCATCGAAGATAAATATAAGGGCAAGTATTGTGTTGTCTTCGATCCTCTTGATGGAAGTAGCAACATCGATGCTGGTGTAAATATCGGTACTATCTTCGGAATCTACAAAGTCGTGCGTATCTGCAGTGTCTTTTAGTTTATTTTCTTTCCTCTTACCAATCGGATGATTTTGGCAGCGAGACGGTTCTAAAGGGACTGTCGAGGATGTTTTACGGCCCGGAAGTGAGATGGTAGCCGCTGGTTATACCATGCAAGTACCCTGTTCTATCTCTTCGTTTTTGGTATGCTTATCAATTTATCAGGTACGGGTCTTCTGCCAACTTGGTCCTCACCACTGGACAGGGAGTCAACGGTTATACGTTGGATGCTGCCTTGGGAGAGTTCATCCTCACCCATCCGGATGTACGTTCTTTTTCTCGTGCTGCCTGAAGATAAGCCTTTTGACATTTGTATCCCCACAGATCAAAATCCCTGCTCGCGGCAAAATCTACTCCTTCAACGAGGGTAACGCGATGTACTTCCACCCTCCTGCGACCGCGTACCTTCAGTCCATCAAATTCCCCGCACCACCCAAGGCCCCATACAGTGCCCGATATATCGGGTCCATGGTTGCCGATGTGCACCGTACGCTGCTGTACGGTGGGATTTTCGGATACCCGGATGATAAGAAAAGCAAGAGTGGTAAGCTGAGACTTCTATACGAGGCATTCCCCATGGCTTTCTTGACCGAGCAGGTAAGTCGCATCTGCGCTGATTTCGCGAGGCAAAGTCTAATATAATTGCAGGCCGGAGGTATCGCTACCACGGGTAACAAACGCATCTTGGACATTGTTCCAACCAGCATTCACGAACGCTGCTCGGTTTACTTGGGTAGCAAAGACGACGTGCAGGATCTTATGAAGTTCTACAAGGACGTGCCGGCTGCGTCGACGTGATGAAATAGGTAATTATAAGTGGTAACAAGAAATTGCTGTATTGGTGTATATGTATCGTCATATTTCAACTCTAGCCTACACCCGAGAATAACACTAAATGAATCACAACCATGTCGATTGGCCGCTGCAGTGTTGGGTACCTCGTAAAGTTCGCCCTATCGGGAATTTGTGCCTTGTTTACCAGCGACCTCCAAGATCTGACAGTGACGTTACCGCCACCGTGACACACCATCTCCACTTTATACTCACTCTCATGTCGAGCCGCATCAAACGAACAAAAGGAAAGAATGATACCGAGGCTCGTTCGCCATCAGCACAGGTGCCTACTCGTTTTACACAGATGATATATCGTTCTCATCGACGACATACGGCTCCACCGTACTTAGCATGATCATGAACCCTTGGTCAAGCGCAAACGGACACGCCGTGCAGATTCCGACGATGAGCCAGCCTTGGACGGACGAAAATATCTTACTACTGCATCCCAGCGTAAGGAGAGAATGGAGAGACAGCTGAAGCGGTCGAGAACCGACGAAGATATGGACGAGGACGTGGATGTTGAAGGTGGCGTTGAAGAAGAGACCGGCTCTATTGCCGTGGATGAACGATTCTTACCTGATCCTCCAACTCAGGCTTCGGCTTCGTCGTCTAAGTCTCGACGATCAGTCGTACCCGATGGACACCCATCCAAGAAGAAACGGAATGTGGTGTATTCCGACGGAGAGGAAAGCGACGAATACAAACACGAAGAGACCAACCGCCACAGTCCCGCACGATCTACCTTTGATGATGAAAATGACGATGATTTGGAACAACAGACGAATCCGAGACGAGGGAGCAAGTCAAAAGGTAAGACCAAACCGAGGGCCGGAGTCAAGGGGAAGGGGAAGGGGAAAGAGGCGCAAGTTCCTATAGCCATGAAGGACGAGCGGAAACTGACTATCCGGCTGGGTAAGAGCAGGGCTGGGTCTCAGGAGAGCACCAGTACTGCTGGAATGAAACGATCACGTCCCGCAGAATTGCAAGTAGACATCGAGGAAGAAACCGTCGTTGATGTTGTTGGCCGGGGCGGCTCTATCTCTGCAACACCCGAACCTTCCACTGCGCTTGACCTCTTTCCAGCCTCAGAAGCTCCTCCGGCACATAGAACTATCTCCCCCGCTAAAGACAAGGAAGCCGACCCCCCTCCGCTTAAGAAACGCAAACTGCCTACAATAAAGAAGAACAAAGTTCCTGGTTCCACGACCATCAGCACACCATCGAGTTCCAAACCACCTCTAGCTGGAGTGTCCAAGGGAGTTCATAATGCAGACGATGCTAGTAAGGCATTGCCGCTGCCGCTGCCATTACCGGTTTCCACGCCAGTATCGATAAGAAAGCCTGCCGCCACTATCGGAAGTGCAGACTTCGATTTGAGGAATGCGTCGGTTTATGCAGAACTCTTCAAGGCGGTGAGTACGATGGTTGCATTATATTCTTATCATTTCTTACAGCGACGATGCGTTCAGGGGGGAACTACTCCACGCTCGGGTCTAAATAGGCGAGAAAAGGATGAAGAAAGACGGAGAGACTTGTACAGGATGAGAGACGAGGCAAGGGCGAAACGCGATCTGGACGGGGTGAGTTGGCTCCACTAAAACTCGTCCGTTTATCTTGACTAACACCACTAATAACAACTCAAGAGGAATGCATTCGATCTTTTAGGACAGGTGAACAAGATTACTCGTTTCGAGGAACGCTTTCGGTCTGAGAGAAGTCTGGTGCTCTATCCGAATTATCTGGGTGCGAAATGGAGACATGACTGGGATCAGGAACGAAGGAAAGAAGCAGGAGAAGAGCCCAGCGACACTAATGTGAATGACCACGGGCATTCACAGAGCTAGCTTCTCTCTCCATCAGATTAGTAAACAGCACCATGAACATACATAGTATGCACTGTCATGGTCCTGGATCCCAGTCCTTTGGTATCACTCCATGAATATAATGTATATACCCACATGTGTTGAAGAGTGAGATATTAACACTCAAATGAATACGAATATGCCATAAACCACGGGTGCCCGAGGTGCTTTTGATAACTGGGCCCGCGGACTATCTGGTCCTTCTCCTGCGGTTCATCTTTTCGAGCTTGCAAACATATGGTATCGATGACCTACCTAAAACCACGCGTTTTTCGGGATATTTCCACATGAAGTAGACGAATCTATCCCACAATCGTGGAATATGGAACCAATATACGACTCGAATGGCTTGACAGACAGAAAACCTCGCATATTCCAGAGAAATAGACAGGCAAACGGGGCTGGTCATGTATTCTGCAATTCTAGATCTGCGGCAAAAGTCCGGACTGTCTTGTAAATCTGCTCAAAACATGTATCAAACCATTTTCTGGGATTCGCTTTCCCTCCTGAATCGGACGCGCCTGATAGATTCGTCCCCCCGAGGTTCATCGCGCCTAATTGCGCCTCAAGTGGCAAATCCGGTAGATAGGGTCGAATGGCAGGTTGCAGTGCTCGTACAGTTTCGAGAAACGACGACAACTCGGCGCGTATGGATGCAGGGTCTTGCGGGGTATAGAGGGTGGAAACGAGCTCATCAGAGGATGTCAAAAGAGTTGCCGACTGTGATAGAAGGTCGTCCAAAGCCGTAGTAGTGGAATTTGGAGGCAACGGGGATACAAGGAGATCCAAGAGGATACGTTTATGGAGAAGAGTGGTAAGACGGAGTATTGAATGCACCTGAATACAATTGTGAATGCCGCTCAGATTAGATCTTGAAGTGAGCCATACCTTTTTTGTTCGTTCGAGTTCATTTTTATCCATCTTACTCGAAGACCCGAGTCCAAGCTCATCCCAACCATCATCGTCATCATCGACATCCTCATCTACTTGGCTAGACTCGTCTTCTACCATTTCATCCACTTCTCTCAGGCCGTCGGCAAGAGAATCTCTGTCTTGTACCCATCTCTTCCGTACGGCTTCCAAGTTGTCCTTCGATAGCCCATTTTGTGGATTCCGTGCTTTGTCGATCGCATCGTGTACAGCACCAGTCCTCACCATATATTCGTCTCCTGCCTGTCCTGTGCTGCCACGAGATCCTGTTGCTTCTATATTCAAGAATGTCTGTACCAGAGATCCAATAGCTAGGATGACATCGGTCACTATGGATTTAACTTCCTGGGCCAATGTTCGTCCATGAGTTTCGGGATGAAATAATTTAGCACAATGGGTGAGACCAGCGACGTTTTCCGAAAGTTCCTTCAGAGGTGCAAGAGAGGCAGCATAGGTCGGTGATGAAGGCTTCAAGGCCAATGCTAATTTTGTGACCGATCCATGCAATAGAGAGAGCAGAGAAATAAGGTCATTGTGCAGGAGTGTGAGATCGGGTGATTGAGATTCACTGGGTGAGCCAAGTGTTGCTAGAGCTACATGGCAAGTCTGAGAAACAAGACTCAGATTCACGACAGCTACAGATAGAGATGAGATAGTGAGAATCGATAGCAAATGATGAGATTTGGAATACCTTTTTGTTGATCGCTCATGAGGAGAACGTGCTAGGAGGTCGCGGAGTGAAAATCTGACACCTTCCGCGCGGCCACACGGTACACCTCTTTCTCTCAGTCTGGGCTCAAGTGGTTGTTGAAGCTGGGTAGCTGCATGACGGCAACCTCTCTCGTGAGTTACAGTATATCAGTATACTTCCTTACCCTCCTAACATCCATACTTTCGTTGTCAGATCTTGAGCGCATTGCGTTCTACACGTTTCGCGACCAGATTACCCCAAAAATCACTCCTTCGAGCACTCTCGACGGCGAGCTTCGTCCATGGGCACCAATCTTTACTATATAGAACAACTCTCCTTCGACCCTCACCCATCCTTGATTCGATAATATTCCCTCGACGATCTATATCAATTCGCGCCCCATTACCACCTCCAGATACTGTTGCAGCCATTACCCGACTCGAAACTGAAGCCGATCTCCATCCACGAGATACCGATAAACAACTTGCTTTGTTCCAAGGACTTGAAGCAACTCATACTAAACATGGACAGGACTTGGTCGTAGTGCGTTGGGAAAGAATGTGTGAATTTGTGCGTGCATTCCTCGTTACTCTGACATCGAGTTCCATCCTTATCTTTCTTGGGCGAACCAGGACCCTACTTCGCCATTGCTTCAATCGGATGCAGCTTTCGAAATATATTGTCGTTGCTTGGTACAAACTGGTCATGAGGCGTCCATCAACGCTGCAGTCCGTCGGCGAGATTCTCTGCTTGCCTCTGCTCTGGCAACAGCTGCAGCCAACGAATCAGCCCTCAAATCCAATTTGGAAGCCTCTACAAGTGACGCCACCTCATCTTCAGCTCCTCTAGGCGGAGCTAGTAAGGTGCCACTTACCCGGAGTGAACAGATCGCTCGGTCTGTAATGGCAGGTCCTACCGAAAGTATCTCAGCAGGAAGCTCTAGTACATCCACGATGAGTAAATGGGCAGGATTATTGGGATCTCGTGCTGCAGGCGCGTCTAATCCCCTCCCGGTCACTATTGTGGAACGTGAGTAGTCTCAATCAGACTATCTATTGCACAACGTAATGTTTCGTCTCGTGAAGGCACAGGATCTTGGATACCAGGTGTTATCAAAACAATACTTTTCCTGGGTTTTTCCGGGTTTTGTAAGTCCTGAAACTTTCCAATATATTCTGATATCTAGTTCACGCTTCTCTCACACAGTCTTGCTTATAATATTTGCGGTCTTATTGGAGAATTCTGGTCTCATGAAAGCTGGGCCTCGTCAATCCCAGTTCGAACCTGCCGAAGGCAAAACTGTCAAGTTTAGCGATGTTCATGGAGTCGACGAAGCCAAGGATGTTGGTGAATTGCACGGTCAAGCGAAGTCATGTTACTCATAATATCATCTGGCTCTAGGAACTACAAGATATTGTGGCATTCCTCAAAGACCCTACAGCTTTTGCGTCGCTCGGAGGTAAATTACCTACAGGTGTCCTTCTTACGGGTTCTCCTGGTACAGGTAAAACCATGTTGGCCCGGGCAGTAGCTGGTGAAGCAGGAGTGCCTTTCTTCTTCGCTTCCGGGTGAGTGATGTTTGTTCTGCCAAAGGTGGCTATGATCTAATTTCTTTTGGACATCTAGTTCCGACTTCGAAGAAATGTTTGTTGGCGTGGGAGCAAAGCGAGTCCGTGAACTATTTGCTGCGGCCCGTAAAAAACAGCCTGCCATCATATTCATCGATGAGCTGGATGCTGTCGGTGGAAGGCGTTCTAGCCGTGACCAGAACTACATGAAGCAGACATTGAACCAGCTGCTCGTAGAGATGGATGGATTCCAGCAGACTGAAGGAGTTATCGTTATTGCGGCCACCAATTTCCCCGAAAGCTTGGATCCGTAAGGACATGTTCGCGATTGTACGTGCCAAGACACTCATCGTTCTTCGTTATAGTGCACTGGTACGACCTGGACGATTCGACAGGATCATCGCTGTTCCTTTGCCCGACATTCGCGGGCGAGTGCAAATTTTGCAGCATCATATGCGGAATATCACAACGAGCAAAAGTAAGTTCATACTCATAACTCTAAAGTCATTAAACTGGAACTCTCCTAACCCTTGGAAACATCCTAGACGTCGATCCAACGATCCTAGCAAGAGGCACCCCAGGCTTCTCCGGCGCAGATCTACAAAACATGGTCAAGTAAGTTATCACAAAAATTGTCTTTCGACTTAGCTCAGTCGTATGTCCTGGTTTTAGTCAAGCTGCAATCCAGGCTTCTAAAGAAGGGGCCAATGAGGTCACCCCGACTCATTTTGAATGGGCGAAGGTGCGATTTCTGCTATCAGCGAGATAGAGTTGGCTTGACGCGACGTCATTCATGCAGGATCGGATAGTCATGGGTGCCCAGCGGAAGAGCCATTACATTGAACCAAAGGCTAAATTACTGACGGCTTATCACGAGGTCCGGAATCAGTTCAATATCGGCGTTCGTGAGCATTGACCATATTTCGTACAGGGCGGACACGCTTTAGTCGCATTGTACACCCCAGGAGCAATGCCCTTGCACAAAGTAACATGTGTTCCTCGTGGCCATGCTCTAGGCGTTGTACGTCTATGGTTTCCCATCTATCATAGAGACTGGTCAGAATCTTTCTTATTCTTATTTCTGCCAGACCTCTCAACTCCCTGAGGATGACCGCGAGTCTGTTACGTTGAAGGAATATCGCGCAATTATCGATGTTTGTATGGGAGGCAGAGTTGCCGAGGAATTGAGTAAGACCAAATTTTCATCAGTTCTTCATTCGCTGACGTTCTTTGCAGTTTATGGACCTGACAGCGTTACCAGTGGGGCAAGTTCGGATATCAGACAAGCCACCCTAACCGCGACGAAGATGGTTAAAGTGCGGCTTACATCTTTGGGACCTCTTCTCTCTCTAATCGTATTTCTTCTTCAGGCGTTTGGATTTTCCAAGAAACTTGGGCCGGTACTCTACAACAACAGGATTGCCACTATCAGCCCACAGCGTACAGAAGAAATTGAAAGCGAAGTCAGAGAGTAAGTCCTTCTGATTGTCCTCAGACCAATCCCTCGCCTCGGTTGTTTCACATCGCACCATATCTTAATCTCGATCGTTTATTCTAGGATCGTCTTGAATGGCCAGGAACGTGTGACTGCCCTACTCAAAGATAAAGAGGAGGAGTTACATCGGGTGAGTTTCGGTCTTTAATACCGTGAAATATCTCGGTCCACTCACCTCCTCTTCAGCTTGCCCAGGCACTTGTAGAACATGAAACGCTGGACGCCGATGAGGTCAGAAAAGTCATCAAAGGAGAGAAGATACGGAATATCGCGGAGATACTCAAAGAGGACATCGAGGTCGAGGTCGAAGTCTCGCCCAGTCCACAATAGACACCTAAGCTCACGGTTTTCTCTTTTCCTCGGAGAGGCAAAGGCAAAGGTTGTACCTGCGTATCCTGATCTTGCTTGATTGTGATATGGGGACAATGTCCCGAGTAGCAGAGGGAGAAGCATCACAGCTCCCGACGGCGACGTCGTACCTTTTACTTATATTAACGTCGATTTCTCATCTGCAATATCCTCTAATGATGTAGTCGCTAACTTTGACCGGGAATTCATCTGCGTAATCATTAAACCAGTTTCCATAGATTGTCCAAGCATGCATCTGATGCTACTGTTTTTCTCAAGCCTCGGTCGAAATGGGCACCGCTGCCATACACAAGTTTAGTTCATTGTCGACCCACAGAGAAAACACAGATTACGGTCAAGAATCAGGATGTACCTTCGGTGTGTTCTCCGTGTACGGCATTATGAAGTCCAGGCGATAACAGAATTAGGACTGCTAGAGTAGAACAGCCGAGGGATACCGCTTGGTACACCTAGCTTCGACTGAACTGGGTGAATGAAGCCAATAGTACGGCGAAGACATCGCCTCGCAGATAGTGCCGACCAACCAATGAATTTACCTCCAAGATGACCATGGAGAGAGGGAGCTTGAGAGGGAGCTTTTCGAGTCTGGGAGAAGGTTGCCGAGTCGCTTGATTGCGCCTTCCGTGTTGCGACTCTGGCAGGAAAGCGTTGGGCAAGTGTGCCAACCTCCAAAGGAAAAGACGTGCGGGAGACAAAAGAGGGCTCTAGTCTTCCCATACGACCCAAGAAAACACAACCTCGAACACGTCTGGAGAACTGAAAAGGATGGGGTGTGCGAGTGGGACCACAGGACGGCTGATCGTAAAGTTTATTGGTAAGGGTTATTCTTATCAGCGAGGACCTTCCGAACTGGGATATCTTTGGGAGGGTTTCTCGACCTCTAATATTAGCATGTTGTCACTACAGGGTTTATATTGGCAGCTGACGCAGTGTGGTGACGGTCTGTAGAGTTGAACGACGCACTTGATACAGACCAGAGGCCGGGTCACACGAAATGTCTCGATATTCCACTGAAGAACTGCCTTATGAAAGTGGAGAGATGGGTCAGAAACGCCACAAGGTTTGTTCTGAGCCTGAGAAACATAAAAAAAGAAGACGAGCAAGTGGTTAAAGAAGAAGCACAGATGTTGCGCCTACATACCCGATAAGGAAACCATCTAAGAACACGGCCAGGGGCACACACCGAAGCAGGTAAGCAAATAATTGTATGCTTTTCCAGCGGCATATGATGCACACCTTTCCTTCTGAGATGCGATGGGACGGCGGCATGTGGTAAGTATATACCAAGGTGATGGCCATTACTAGTGCCAGCATGGTTGGCACTGCAAAAAAAAATTGAGGTCAGCCATCGCAGTGAAAACCTCACTCAACTCTCGACTGACTGACAGCATCCAAAATACTCAACTAGAATAGATATGCATGACCATATTCCCTGAGGGAGTCCAATGTCATTAGACTCCGAACCTGCTATACAAAGTCCAGATAAGTGTCGATGCATCGACGTCTATATCGGTCGCAATTTTTCTCTGACGATTTCAGCGTGGTAACCTATGACCAAGTTCAGATGCGTATGCATGCTATCAAGGATGCTGTCCCCTCGGAATCTAGGGCTGGATGGCTGGATGACTGTAACTAGAGGAGGACGCGTGGATACTACGATCGTTGACTGCTCGCAAATTTTAGAACGCTGAATGGGCGAAATCAAGGCAAAGTCTGGATGGTTAAACATCTCGCTTACCTCTGTTCAGGTATTTTCGAATGTTCTTTTTTTTGAATCAGGTGCTAACCTTGAACTATCGGGACAGGTTATACGCATGCAGATGACAATGTGACGCTAGTCCCCGGAAGAGTATGTCTGCGGGTGCTTGGCGAATTTCCGGTAAGGCTTTACGTATGTCTAGAATTGGGCAGATTTGTGTCGTATCTGATTTGCGTCTCATCTGATCAATTTGACTTCGCCGGACTCGGGTCTGGTTTTCTTGACGGAACCTTACACAAAAAAATCTCAAGCCCATGACCATGGCCCGGGATACACCCCATAACGTCCACGTCCACGCTCACCTTCATCGCAAAGAATATTCCACCATTCATTTTTATCGACCGAAGCTCCGTGGCTCACTGAATCGGGCCGTGAAACGAACCACTGTATTTTTACCGTTCAAAAAAGAAGATATATAGTATGGCAGGGGACTCCCTACTCTTCAGCGCTCCTACAGCCCCCAACTCCTAGCCTTTGGTACGGAATCTGGCAGTGCTTTCCCCGATTGAACTCCATCTCTCTGACGACTTTGTCTATCTGTCCAGATCGAAGTCAAACGCCCGATCCAACGATCCACGATCAAGCCCTAGTGTCGTTCTTCTTCTCCTACGTCCGCCGACCAACGTTTGGTTCTCCTTTCCCAAATCCATTGCGGTGCTGAAATAGAGGGTCCACGCAGATGTGTCACCGAAAACTCAGATTCACGAAGTCGACAGGATGCGGTCACTTGACGTTCACCGGCGACACGATGATTGACTGTGGAGTGGCCACCTGCTATTTGAGCAGCGCCCATCCTGCGACTTGTGGGTCCACACCGGGTGCACCTTGTAGGTGCCGTCAATATTACACGTGAGTCCTGTCTCAACACCCTATCATCCGGGCGACTGACCATCCGACACCCCTTCCCACCAGTCAACCAGAGAGAATTGTGACCGCAGAAGTAAGCCCCCAGACGCCTCTCGGGCATGCTTATACTGACAAAGAGACTTTTAGGCACCAGGGAAATGCAATCATTGCCCGCCGCCGGGCTATGAGCGGTAGAAGACAGACGAGCGGTGTTTAAAGAGACGAAGAAGAATACAATGATGATCAGGCTTGTACGCTCAACGAAGATTGTAGTATTTATTATATGCATTGGCTATATCTCCAGATCAAGGTCCATAAGCATGTGGTCACTTATACCACCGTCACCATAGTCTTCCTCGTCGTCCATCGGTTCTTCTCGCTGTTGCTCCGCTTCCGCCTCTAGGGCGAGGGCCTTCTGCTTCGCCTGCGCCTTCTCCACATCCTCCAGCGTCCACAACGATATCCCTGTCTGGTTCTCGTTGGGGTTCTGTGATATCGTGCGCATGAATAGTTTCGACAGAGTCAGAGCCATATCTGTAGACAAGTTGGAGGCAGTATCGGTGATATATTGATTGATCCAACGGGGCAGTTTGGCACGTTTGTCGGCGCGGGCAAATCGCTGTCGAGGACTTAGTTTTCGGGATCGTCTCATCGGTGAGATAAGCACGAACCTTGTCCGCAAAAACCATCAAACCCCAGTCAGTCTTACCTCGTAGAACACGCCCCACGCACTGAGCTGCATTACGCATAGCATCGAAACCCAAGAATTCGGATTCTCGTATCCGATATGCATCCCTCAGATATTCAAGACGTGCCTTGAGTATACGACTTTCTGTATATTGATAAGGAACACTAGGAAATCGAGTGAGGACTCAATCCGTGGGGAAGATGATGGAGGGACATACCCGAACATAATGACAGCTCGGCCGTAGTTGTGATCAAAATCGATTCCTTCGGATACTTTACCTCGTGCTACAGACAAAAGAACAGCTCCACGGCCATTGTCACAAGCCTGACGGTTTATCGAGGAAAGGATAAGAGTCTGGATATTGAAAAAAATCTCAAATAACCACTCACTCGTCTGTAATTTTCCAGCGCAATACTGGTCTCATTGGCATCAGGAGTTTCGACAAAAATGAGCTTATTTTTCCACACTTCGTTGAGAATTCCCTGGGAAGGACCGATCACGTTAGCGGGTGCTCAGTACAATATAGTTCAGACAGACCATATCGTTCCATGCGGCCACAATTGATTCCATATAGAGATAGCTAGGAAAAAACGCGACAATGCCGTCTGGGACAATCTTGCTGTATTCGATCAGGATACTCCCGAAATTGCGGACCACGGCTGGATCATTCCTGACTTCGAATCGCGAACTAATCGCGACTTGGTCACTCCCTCGTGTAATGACCTAAGCCTTCTATGTCAGTCCTGAATCGAGAACGAACGAAGGAGAGACGGAGGAACAAACCAATGGGAGGAAAGCATTACGAGTGAGGGTCATAGGATATGTTTCTTGTACGACAGGTGTGAATTGCAACATTTTTGGATACATGTCCAACGGCGAGAGTGTTCCGGAAGTGATTACGACGCTACTGAATCGCTCAAACACGGGTTTGATGGCTAGAGATGGGTCCAGACAGCTATGACCTCCAATGTCAGATCAATATTTCATCCTGTGAATAAACGTGACGGACGTGAAATGAAATATAGGATTTGGTACGGTGGCATTATCGGTTTCGAAGGGTTCAAGTATGAGTAAAAAGCCTGAGACAAGATGGGTGAGCAACAGTGAGAAATAGACAGAACAATCAGAAGCTACCTTTTTCGTATGTGGCAACTAGCGTTGCAAAGCTGGCGACTTTCTGCAGGGCCGAATACTCGTCCAGACGACTGATCTCTAGTGTCCGGATCAAGGACTGCAAGCGCTCGGCACAGAAACTGACGTATTCTGTTTAGTAACGACAAAGACCAGACCTGGACAAGAGCTCACCGCAACGGTCGCCGTTCGATATATGTTATGTCCTTGAGATGCTGTAGAAATGATAATGGAGTTTCCGCAACTACGTGTAAAACTCGCATCCGCGTCTAGGGTGCGTATGAGGTTATCCTTCTACTTCTAATGAAACGATGACATGCGATGACAGTACCTTCAGATATTCGACAAATCGTTTCAAGAACGCCACAAAATGCTCGGCCTTTCGTATGTTACCAGGAATGGCTTCATTCAGGAGGTCATCGGGTAGTACTGGTCAGAAGTTACATGTCATTCTTGTGGCATCCTTTCGAGCAGATGGGTGCTCACGCGGATTGGACATGAAAGAATCGTCTGCATCGTCTGTGTTCTCCTGCAGACCTTCTACAAGTTTGGAGTACTCATCTTGTAGTTTAGCGGCATCTGTTGTCTTTATCCTACAGAAAGAGCGGCGTCAGTGAAAAGGACTCAAAGAAATACATAAATATTTGAAGAAGCTGAAATGCCTACTCTTCAATTTTGTCACCCAGTTTGTTGACATTTCGCGCTGCAGCATCTAGCATTGGCCGAGTGAGATCGATACTCAGGGATTCAATGCACACGTTGTCTGAAGAAGACGATAGTCAAAGAGAAGAACATCCCAAAATTTACGAGAACTAGTACCGATATTATGAGCCTCGTCGAACACAACGATGGCGTCTTTGGATATTTCCTTAGACACTTGCTCCGCTACTTTTGGATCAAGAAGGTAGTGAAAGGAGTAGATGATGACATCTACAAAGGGCATCTACGTATGTTCGGTTATCAAGTCAGGGATCGGTACAACATCATCAACTCACCATTCTTCGAACTGTGAAGTATGGACATACTCCGTTGTCCCGACCATACTGAAGCACATCTTCTAGTGTCGAAACGCCAGGAGGAATGAGATTCCCTGGTTCGAGTTTACCTAGATTCTGAAGAGGCACACATACAAAAACAAAATTAGTCGTACTACTCTTCTGACAGAGTTGGAGCACCCCTACTTCGTGCCAATCACATAGATCCACTGTGCCAGGATTTGCACGTCCTCTTTCACAGACATTAGCATTCGTGAGGTCTCGACATCGTGCATCGACTACTTTTCCCTTCTTCTCTTTCGAGACCTGCGAACGTGTAGGTATGTACAGTAAGTACAGTGGCGGGGGCTGGCGACGACGAATGTGCATGTGCAGACCAAAAGGACTTACTTCGGGATGCAGACAGAGATTTTTACGACTTGTGAGTCCCATTCCTCGGAAGTTCTCCTCCTTGACCCTTTCTTCATCCGTTTCCGCACACTTTATACGATACTCGAGTAGTCGTTTCAGCTCAGCAAGGGCTTTTTCGATTTCGGGAACCGTTCGTGAGCAGTAGATGAGTTTGCGTTGGGTTGGGTAGAACTGAATGAAGGATCTGAGTGAGTTCGAGCAAAATTTTAGGAGGATAAGTACCTGCTGGTATGAGACGATCAAGGACAGCAAAGACACCGTCTTCCCAGTTCCTGAAGGCATTTCCAGGACACAATGACCCTATAAAGAGCAAGTCGGAATCCTGCTCGTACAAGGGAGGTAATGGGATATTACAGTGGCATCGAGAGTCCGTTTGAGATCACACATGTAGGCATATTGCTCTGGGAGGCACGTAAGCGGTGATTTGAGGGGCTACAAAAGGTGCACCGGTTTCTTACCAGGGTATATACGGTCATAAGGGAACACGACCTATGCAAGAATCAAGATGAACATGGGTGATTGATTCTGTCTGTGTGGAATGGTGGGCTACTTACTGGTAAATTGTCGATGAAGAACTTCATCGTCGAAGTCGGAGGACCAAAGCAACTGGCCAATGAAATTTGAAACCACTCAATTGACGCGTTGACGCGTGCACGTGCTATTCGATCACTCGAGATGTTCTGGGCACTCGCTCATTGCAAGGTACTATCAAACACACCACAGAAAGCATATAGGAAACGATCAATTATCCAAGTCCGTCGAGTTCCATGTAGCAAAATCAAATACAAGGGGAAAAAAGTAATGCAATAAGAAAAGTGTTCAGTTTCAAGTGGGTGGAGCGATTGCTTGAGCTGCGTTCGAAAGAATGCTCTGAACGCTCTGAACATCTTGGGAACTCTCCGATCCAACACTGCAAAATCATATGAATCAGTTACAGTAGATCATCGATCAATCACAACCCTTATAGAATTGATACGCACTCTGCGGTAGTGGAGTACCCATCATTGGGCGACTGTCCAATCGTATTGGCATTCGCACTCTCCGTAGTTCCGTTGACATTGGGAGAGATTGTCGTCCCCGGTTGCGTTGTCAGATTCTGCTGACCCCATTGGTACTGGATCATTCCCTGGAGTCCATTTTCAATTCCGGCTAGATACAACGTCCGCTGTGAGTGTGAATTCAGGGCAAAAGACATCAGGGCACACCTCTGAGCCATTGCGAGTAAGCGTCATCGCGCTGTTGGTCTGTAACACCAAACGGCTGCGTCGAGCCCGTGATGTTACTCCCGCTTCCCGAGCTGGTACCGAATGGCGCGATTGTAGAGTTGAACGGTACGAAATCAGGAGCGTTGTTTTGAGTGACTAGACCGAAACCTGTGAGGGAAGTCGGCTTGCCAAAGCTAAATGTGCATTCATGAGAATTTATTGATCGAGGCAAGAATTCGACAGTCACTCACATGGAGCTGATTTGCGCATGAGCTTCAATCCAGGACAGGCCAGCGTTGACGGTGTTATTGAAAGCCGGGAGCAAGGGATCAAATGGAGCGTATTGGTTCTGGTCGGGGAACAGCTGGAATGAGCCAAATCCAATCTCAGGTATTCCGAGAATATCTTCGCTATCAACTCCTTGAGAACCGTCAAATGCCGAGCCTATTCCAGTGTCCGCCTGTCTCGTTGCTTTGTAAGACTATCAGCGCTTGGAATGTTTTAGCGAAGCACACAATCAATACTTACGAGTCGCGATCCAATTTCCTCGGATACGTATGCCACCAGAAGTAGTGCCCTTGATGGCGGCCCGGGTTTTTTTTCTAGCTTCTTTTCTATCCTGCAGTATCTTGGCCTTTGTAAAAGGGAGAGCCCGGCGGCGCGCTGAACCTGGTGCAGGTGAAGCTTGAGGGGGAGGAGGTGCTGCGCGTGGGAAGAGCTTCGGACAACCCATGCAGAAGAAGCCTTGGGTGCTGTTATTGGGCGTGAGACAGAATAGACTAATGTAGTGTTCTAGGCATCGACATACCCGGACGATACGAGGTGGTTGGGATCTATGGACGCGATGTGCTGTGCCACAGTGGAGTGCCATTGTGTGATAGTCTGTGGTGTGCATGTGGGACTTGCCGAGAGAGATGAGTTGCAGCTGTTGTTATCTGATTAAGACCAAATGATGCAAAAGCACTCGAATTTACACACACCGTGCGTCATTAGCGAGTTCCCTGTATATCATGAAAGTCAGAGGAGGACGGAAAGATAGGTCAGATAGACGTACCAGCCAAAAATCGCAGGACTGTCCACATAACGAGACACTACTTGGGTTGTCCAGTTCATGAAGAAGTTGAGTATAGTTTGATTCGTGAAAAATTCGTCGTGCTGGCGATTCATGCCCAGTTCTCGTACGTATAAATCCATTCCACCTGTTCATTCATCTTAGTGAGAATGAATCAAACGCGGATGACACACACTAACCGTAGTCATTGGACAAGAAGTTCCTTGGGAGAGTGTTGTTCGTTCCAAAAGTGACATCACGCCGTGTAACAGATATCGTTAAATTGTCTAGTAGTGGGTCTGGATTCCAATTGTTCGTGAGGGAGAACAATAGATAGATGCCCATGTTTTGGGCGTGCTTGACCAGTAAGTCTAACTTCTGCAAGCCATTCGTTCCGTTGTTGATCGTTTGTGTTCCATTCGAGATAAGCTGGAGCCAAGTGCCATTTTCGGGGATAGAGTTCACGTCTGCTTTCACATTGAGATTCTGTTGATTCGGAACAAAGCAAGAAAGCGAACCGTTGAACGCCCAAGTCCTGACCACAGATATATTGGCTGCACTGATATTGGACAAGGTGTTGATGATATCTTGCTCAGTGTTGAGACTCTGGAGCCAGTACGCATTCGTGCCAATAAATTTGAAGTCGCTTGGCCGACTTTAGTTGGAGAGGTGGCCAAGCATCAAAGAGTACACATACCTGCCGTTAACCTGAAACTGGCCATTGTTGGCAGTGACAAACGGAGATGACGCAGATTTAGACCACCGTTTCTTTGCGACAGTTCTAGATGGAGTGGTCGTAGCAGAACCCAACAGAGCACTCAGAAGAAAAAGGACCAAGCAGAAAGGGAGATTCATGGCGCCCGCCAGAGGAGGAGGGGAAAAGGGCAGACGGACATCTCGAGACCGAGCAGTTGGATCATTTAAAGGGCCTGGCTGGCTATGTTTGTGCGGACTACACGTGCAGAATAGCAGGCGTCTCGCTGGGTCGGAGGCTGAGCAGGGCGCTACGGAGGTAAAAGAGAGGCTTTAGACCAACCCGGATCGGAGAAATCGCATCATCGACAGGGCCAGGACAGCTTTGAATCAAAAGTACAGCCAATTGGCATCCTGGAACCAATTTCTGAAAAATATCTGTGAGAGTTTAGGACAGAAACAGACCAGATAAGGTAATCAAAGAAAGATCCGGTGTGCTTCCTCTACCGGAAAAGGCCGAATCTCGTCTCGGCCAGTGTTCGGCCATCAGTGCACTAAAGCTTGGGTACTCCACGTGCCACCCGACATCTCTTCGTCTAGCCTGCCCGCTGTCGACCATCTCGGGGAATGCTCAGGTTGAGACCACCATTATCAGTCAGGTCGTTTACGCGATATCGTTCGACGCGACTCTTTCGCACATACACAACCCAGCAAACACTGACTGAAAAACCAGATACACGTCCTGACGATACTCTATGGCACTCTGAACTCTTTCGCGCCAGCAATCAATCCACTATCGACACCCTGAAAACAGTCTCAAAGTTCTCCGCCTTGGTACTTTTTGGTCTAGCGACCACAGCTTTCGTAGTCTATCAAGGTCTACATATCTATGTCGAAACCGAGGGCCTTTCTCGAGAAACCGACGAGGAAGTCCGACAATGGGAATGGGATGTGGAGGCGGAAAAATGGTCCAATGGAGACGAGGGGGGAACAGACCCGGCCTTACCATCGGCTGCAAGACGTGCCATACGCTATGCCTGGATGTCGCAGAATTGGACAGCATCCCCATCGATCTCTGCTGAACTGTCTCTGCTCATGGCTATCGGCGCTGCAGAGAAGGCGATCCCTACCGGCCTGTTGCGTCCCAATACCGTCGCAGAGCTTTTGACGCGTCGCGCAGCTTTGTTGGAGGTCATTAGTTCAGATGAGAGCGCTCTGATAGAATCTCGATCGCAGTACGAGCATGCGTGGAACTTTCTCTCCGGTCGAGGCATTGATGCGGCACGTATTGCGATGAAACTCGGGAATATCAATCAGAGATTAGACAATCCCGACGCGGCCTTGTTGTGGTGGGCGCGTTGTATAAAACTCACGACCCAGCAGAACGACATTCCGGATACATCGATTCCTTTGACCCTTCCCCAGATGCCTCCTGATCACCCTCTTGCTCAGAGAACTTTTGCATCCGCGCTGGTCGCCCTATCTGCGTTTTATGCTACTTCCGGACATCTTCGAGACGCCCGAGTAGCTGAGGAAGCATCTCTTGATCTACTAAAGTCAATGCGTCCTTCACATACAACGGCCACCGTCTCACCTCCGCAAGCTTTACACGAACTATACTTGATTCATCGATCTGCACTCATATCTATACATTTAGCTGAAGTGGCCTTCGCCCTACGCGACTCGATAGAAACATCGTTACGCCAGCTCCAATATGCAGCCACTTCTTCCCAGCGAGTCGCTCTGGCTCTGAGTGGTTTGCCTGCAGACTCCAATGTCCCGCCTTTGGCAGACACATCCATTATGAAGGCTTACTCGTCATCATGGTCCATGAAGAAACCAGCGACGAGTTTACTACGAGACGCACGCTGTTCAGCAGCGGAATCTTGGAATTTGATGGGGTTATTGAACGAAGACAAATCCGTCTCCAATCCTGAAAAAGCAGCTGAATGCTACGCTCGTGCTCTTGCATGGTCTGGAGTGGAGTTTGATAAAGATGGGCCCCGCGATGATAGCGGGATAGATGCTTTGGAATGGGAACGGTATTGGGTAAACTATGTCCGGGTGAAAGAAGCTCTCCAAAAGGCACGAGACCCACCGAAACCTACTCAGTAAAATGCATATGGTCGGAACCGTCCCAGCGTATGTACGATCGAAGGGCCACGAGAGGCCTTCTACTCGGAACCTTCCACTGCAGTGGGTCCCGATTTTCTCGTGTGTGCGCACCGGTCCCGCGATACATGACTCCTTGATATCTATGCCTTAGTATCAAGCATGTCTCTCTCGGAACCTCGCACGTTGACGCATGGGTCTCTAGCGCTCTCGGTCATCCTTCTGTCTTCTTTATTATACCCCACAAGTCTGGATAGAATCTACATGTGTATCTTCGTCAAGTAATTTTCGATCGGTATGAGATTTCGGATGTCGAGGAGTGAGAAAATCGATTGAAGACTTCGGTCGTAGTTGAATCTATATCAGCTTCCTTGGTTCGGGCTCAATTGCCCGATGAAGACTATGTACTATTTCTCTGTTTCTTTGTGGAGCAATACTTGTTGAATGACGTGCGGTGTTCTGCATCATGCAGGAGCATTATCTCTTAATTTCTTTCTTCTAATGTGGGCTCGATATCGCGGTCAAGGTCGCGTTTCGCGTCACACCCATGTGATAGACTTAAGTTTCTTCTCCCCTGGAGCTTCAAAGCTTCTCACATCCTTTACGTCGTCCTCAAACTGCTCCGCAAGCTTCGTGTCTGAGAACCAAGACAGACTTAGCAACCCGCATGGCATGGTACGTCTCGGAAGTGACGTGCAGGAACAAGATGATGATACTGATTTGAAGTACATGCTGCGATGATATGTCCATGTTATCTACCTTCTGTCTCATCCAATGTACTTGAAGTAGTCACGTAAATCCGCCACAATGACGTCCGTGCCACGTGACAGTTATATCCAGCCATCGGTCCAATTTTGGAAGCTTCACGAGCACCATACCACCGTGATCACAAGGAAGTGCATGCTCCGTTCAGTATACGCTTCTGCACTACACTCCCGTAGCAGAAAACTCGTATCACTCCCACATCGCACATCTACATCCCATCCGCATCTTTCACTCAACACATTCAGGTCCATGGCGAACGCAGCAGCAGCACACTCGGAACGCTTCTATGCTGATCGGTCTGCACCTTTGTGTGGTATGGAAGCTGGGAAATCCTTTGCGCAACTCAGGTTTTCGTGGATTGTCACAGATCTTCAAACTTTGATGTCTAACCTCCCACACATCTATCTATTAGTTCCAAGGAAAAGAAGTACGCCCATTACTTGACCCTGGCTTCCTGGGCCGGTGCTCGCATTATCCAGGGACAGTGGACCCCGCAAGCACAGAGCCTCTATGATCTTTTGATCTTGACCTTCAGTAAGGATGGACAACTCGGGGACTTGCCAGGTCTACAGCAGAAATCAGGACTCTCCGACGAGGAGTGGGAGGATCTATTACAATACACTATCCAAGTCAGAAATCCGTATACACTCTTCCAGATTGTTCAGCTACTTATTAGTCTATATTGTAGGTCTTAAGCAACCTTGTCAATTACAAGTCGTTCGGATTCACCAAGATAGTTCCCCGTGTCCCAGCCGGCAAATTCGAGGCTGTCATCGAACATTCCGCCAATAACAGCAAAGCTCTCCTTGCTCTCTGGGAAAATGTAAGTTCGTTATTCGGGATCCTCGGGATCCTACAATGGTCCTTTGGTTATTGACACTACAAATGAATAGTTGAAAGAACACATTTACGCAGTCACGCCTGAATCGAGCTTATTCATTGGGAAGCGGAACTTGGGCCACGTCTCAAATTATTACCTTGGGGAAGCTATCTCGGACTCCGAGGTCGCAGCTGTACAAGCGATCGCTGAGAAACTTGATATCGACGTCCTTAATACACGGTCCGTCCTTCAGTATTGCCTGTCACTTTACAAGCCCTGATTGCGTTACGTGGTGAATTCATCAGTGTCAGAAAGAATGGGGCGGGAGATTTTACTTTATTGGTAGCGTCCGCCAAACCTCAATCTCAAGTCAAGCATACCTTCAAACTGGTCGAGGGGGAAGCGAGGTTGACAGTCGAGTATGGTGATTTTGCTAAGCCTTTGCAGAAGGTTGTCGTGGCATTACAAGAGGTACATACCGCGCTGATCTACATTCCTGGAGCTGAGATTGTACCTATCACAGGCCAAAAAATACACCGCAAATGATAATCAAACCTCTATGATTGAAGGATACATTCAGTCGTACGTAATGCATATGATTTCCTGCTCATTCCATTCTTGGCTACAAAGTGCATTCGCGTTCACAGTTTCGAAACTGGTTCGATCAAAGCCCACAAGAAGGCTTCCGAATCTTGGGTGAAAGACGTGGGGCCCGTGGTCGAGAGCTACATCGGCTTTGTAGAGACATACGTGGATCCATATGGCGGCCGTGCTGAGTGGGAAGGTTTCTCACATTATGACCCCCTCCCTTCTTCCTTCTTAGCATTACTGACTTCAATTCTTATCTTTTTCAATTTGTAGGATTTACGGCCATAGTGGACAAGCAGCTCAGCGCCAAATACGAGACCCTCGTGAATGGAGCTTCTGATCTCATCAAGGTTCTGCCATGGGGTAAAGATTTCGAGGTTGATGTGTTTAGAAAACCGGACTTTACCGCTCTGGAAGTTGTATCATTTGCTACCGGCGGTACGTGCTAGTCTCGATATATCTATCATCCGGGTTTTTCACTAAACAGCAAAGCGGATGTGATGATGCATTCACAGGAATTCCTGCTGGAATCAACGTGCGTATATTCCACGCTCACAGTGTGCCCCACCTTTCTGACAGATATATACCTCTTTCTCCAGATCCCCGTCAGTTTTTGTTCCCAAGGGTTTAGAAAGTCATACTCAAACTTCGGTACCCCCACAGAACTATTATGAAGTCCGGGAATCGACAGGCTTCAAGAATGTCTCCCTTGCCGTAAGATTTCTTTTGCCCCGCTCAAGTTCCCAGACTCGGTCTGATAAGCCCCATAGAATATTCTTGCAGCGAAGGCTCCTAGTGAGTCCATTTATCGTTTTGTTCTTTAGTAGAATCGTTCTGATTGTTTTGACATCTACATTGATTATCAGATGAAGAGTTGACGTTCATTCATCCTGACGATGTGGAACTATACAACGCATGGGACTCTCGGGCTTTTGAGTTGCAAGTTGCCAATCACGAACTCCTGGGCCATGGCTCGGGAAAGCTGTTCCAAGAAGGAGCGGATGGCAAGAAAAACTTTGATCCCGAAAAGGTGGGGCTTAACGATAAGTGATAACAATGGAGGAGAGGAATATCTGATAGCACCGTCTTCCTCTAGATCATCAATCCTCTTACGGGTAACCCGATGTATGCCTGTATTCATCGCTTCATCGAAAGTCTCAAACCAATGTTTTCGATTTTCCAGCACCTCATGGTACAAGCCAGGTCAAACTCCAGATTCAATCCTGGGGGAGGTATCTTCGTCGATGGAGGAATGCCGTGCTGAAACTGTAGCACTTTACCGTGCGCCTTTTCTTCTTCTTCCTTACTTGGTGTCTTGACTCTGCGAGCAGTCGTCAGCAATAATGATATCCTAAAAATATTCAACGTGAGGGTTTTATCCACCTTTTTCTTTCCAATAAACTCTTATCGCACCGAAACTCTAGTATGTCGACAAGAAGGAGATCGAAGATATTCAATACATCACTTTCCTTCTCATGGCGCGCGCAGGCTTGCGAGCATTGGAGTTTTACGATCCTGCCACACAAAAACACGGTAATGCGTCCGATGATTATGTTATTATACCTGACTCAATCTATGCTCCGCGATTGTATAGGCCAGGCCCACATGCAAGCCCGGTGCGTTCGTTTCTGACGTTCTACCGTTTCTGTCCTCAGGCCGCTGACATCTTGTAGTCTCGGGATCACACAATTCTTGATTCAATCTGGTATCGCCCGACTCGAAGAGATTCGAGGGGCCGATGGAAGATTGGAGAACTTGTTTGTTCGCGTGCGTATTCTGTCCGCTCATACCATGAGATAGATCTCGAACAAATATGCATTAGGTCGACCGTGAGGCAGTACTGTCCAAAGGACGCGAAGTCGCTGGCAAACTGCTCATCGAGCTCCAAGTGCGCAAGAGCACTGCCGATGGTGCTGGTGCACGCGAATTTTACACAAATCTGACCAAGCCTATCTCTGGTTGGGATGGTGAGATTCGAGATTTAGTCTTGAAGAAGAAACTGGTAAGTTCTGCCACTCGCTCGATTCTATTCACTAGGTTCTGAGCACGTATTCTCCTAGCCTCGGAAGATCTTCGTACAACCAAATACTATCCTGGTTGACGGTGAAGTTCATCTGAGGGAGTATCCTTTGACCCCAGCGGGTGTGATCGAGAGCTTCATCGAGCGGGATCTCTGATCAAGGGCGATCAGGTTGTCTCAAAAATCGGTATATGACTTCATTAAGCAGGCAATGTATTGTCAAATAGTACTGTAATATATATGCAAGAAGGTCCATAGTGAGGAAATTAGCGGATACAATACTGGGTCAATGTCATCATCGAAACCACAGTGTTCTAATGTGTGTCAGTGCTCGAGAGAGGTATACAATACAGATGAAGGGCTACGATGTTTCCCGAACAAGCGCGACGAGGACTGTTACGCTGGAGACCAGGAAAACGTGAGATCGGTGTGCTAGAGAAATGAGAAGCAACGAGAGACGTACTCATCTTCTTTCTACTCGAGACATGCTGGTTAGTATGAAAAACACGGTGGAAAGAGTTAGAACCACTTACTCCTCCTCTGAAAAACATTCCGCGGCGTGCAGCTTCTCCTATACAAAGTATCGAGTCAATATACAAGGCAGAAAAAGAAAAATGAGATAACGTACTCTCAAATGGGCTAACTCTTGTTCTACTGGACATGCATTGCCGAGCATAGTCAACACTACGATCTGCGATCGCCTGGACTTGTTCGTCTTCAGACCCTCCCGAACGTGCAACAAGAGCACATATTTGTAACATCTCGGAAATAAATACATTGTCTGAAAGACCGTCCGTCTACGAAGCGATGTGAAGTGAGTCAGTCATCTACTGAGGGGAAGAATGTGCATACGTATGCTATGACAATATCACCATCGCGTAGTTTTGCCTCGTATGTGTCGGCTACATCGGGAGAGTCGATGACGGTTCTACGTATTTTTTTGCTCTTCACGGGTAGTTTTGTCAGTTGTCTGGTGGCATTGATTAGCTTTTTAGAAAGGTGAGATGAGGTTCGGAATTACTTTGGGCAATTGAAATAATGCGTTTGGACATTCTGTCTATGGTATATGGTGTTAGATCGAATAATTGAGAATCCACTATCCCCTAAGCTTGAATACAATCCGTGAGTAGTGTACATGAATGGATATGAGGAAGTAGCCTACTTGGCTGAACGCAGCAATCCCGAAGATGCGTTGAGATTAAGTATACATGCTGTACTGGAGCCTACGGTGTGGGGCATTGGTGAGACAACGAATAATGAACAATGGAGGTATGTACCTGCTTCCACAAACCGCTCTCTCAGCACACCCCCATACGCCAATTTTAAGCACTCAAGCGGGGCCATTTCCCAACCCTCAATTGCTTCTCGCTCCTCATAATCCAACGTCGGATCAACCTCTGGCTCTCCTGCCCATGCATGACTCGAGTATCGGTGTGCATGGTACATCAGGGCTTGCGAGAATAACGATGGATCAATACCGCTAGCAACCCAGCCACCTACACCGTCTGCGACACCGAGTGAGATCCCCTGTAATACATAGCCATGTCAGACGGCACAACATTTGCTTCTGGAAGACCTCACCTACCGATCCGTTGCGCATCTAGTTTCAGAGCATCATCATGAGTTCTTATGCGTATCGTATCGTAATGCACGAGGTTAACGTACCTCTTGTATGTAGAAGAAATCTTCTCCTGCACTTGTGCTTTGTATAGCTTTTGGATGCGCGAGCATCCGGTCTCTCCAAGAGCCTACGGGACTGTCTGGCGGGAAGGGTACTTTTATGAGATCACCTGGAATTACCGGGTTCGCTGCCCAGCTAGCACCGATGTGGAATGTGTACGGCCGAGGTAAACCTGAAGAGGATAGCGAGGAGGATGGGCGCTTGGGTGGGTGAATTTTCTCGAGGGTTGTGCGTTCGAATAGCTTGGCGACATGGTTTAAACGGCTACGACCAGGCGACATGAAAAACGAAGATGGTTCAAGTACGGAAGTGGTACTTGGTGCAAGGTGGACGGAACTGCTCAGGAGCGTCACAGGCGGGGAAAACTTAAAAATATTTGGATCACGTGAGGGTATATAAATAGGACGCGACATTTCCGCGACAGCAGATACAGGTATCATACAGTAAGTGCAGTGTTCATACATCCAAGGGCTCTATCTGGCACCCCACCGGGTCCAGTCAAACGAACCACTCTTGACTGGCTTTTTTTCTATGCCAGTGGCTGCAGTCGTGGATAGTATTGGATCAGAACTCTTGATCCGTCCGAGGGGTAAACTCGTCGCGGCTTGCTGCTTGAAAGCAGCCGGAAGCCCTCCTCGCGAAGCTGTACTTGCCTTCGAGACCTCTAAACTTTTGGAACACGAAGATTTGAGCTTGGAGGACGCCGGGGGTATTTTGAGCCTAGGCATATCGGTACTACCACTAGACTTTGGACGAGGACGATCCTTGCCAGTGACGACTGACCGGTCGGCTATGCCTTGTGGTCTACGAGTATCCTTCCCCTGCTTTGGTGGAAGTGGAGGAATAGGTAACGATGAAATCGGTTTGAGTGGCTTCGCAGAACTAGAGCTACTTGAGCCGCCTTCATTCTGCTTCGGGGTTCCTCGACATTGTGGTTGTGGTTCTAAATGTCGGGCGCTGGTTGATGCTTTGACCGTGGTCAACTTGAGTCGTTTCGCAGTCTCATCCCTCCATTTCTGAGCGGCTTTTTGGTTCACCGCAGCTATCCCAACCGCCTGTGGCTTCGCCACTGGGTCGCTTTTCTTGGAACCCTCTGGTCTGAGGTCCTCGAGGACACTCCACGGAGGCGGATCGCGAAAATACGTATATGGAAGATCGTTCGAACTAAAGCGAAGTCTAGGTTCTGCAAAACGAGCAGCAGAGTACCCTGTTTGCTGATGCGGTATAGGACGAGTGGTTGAGCAGTAAAAACTCAAGGCAGCTTGTTTGGAAGCGAGTTCTCGATCTTCCATCTCAGCTATTTCCATTTCAGTGTCGGACTCGATGTCCTCCTCTTCCTCCAGCAGTGTCGTTCGAATCGTGGCAGCAGATGATAATGAGGGTGTCGTCCGATTCAGCCTCGAGAAAGCGACGGCGGCAGAAGATGGTCCGGGCATCGGCGTATCGTGGC
Source organism: Sarcomyxa edulis (assembly GCA_009761415.1). Lineage (NCBI taxonomy): Eukaryota > Fungi > Basidiomycota > Agaricomycetes > Agaricales > Mycenaceae > Sarcomyxa > Sarcomyxa edulis. The sequence goes on from QUOL01000007.1 coordinate 1,497,239, forward strand.
ATTTACATTCGCAGGTCTCACTCGAGTTGGAGATGAGGACACAATCACACTCCCTACAGCAGATATGCTGATTAGCATGCCAACCTTGATCTGTATTTCGTCGCTTTGGCTTTCGTTCCAACGTCTCCTCGAACCCCATCGCCGTGGTGAATTCAGGTACGACAGACTCTTGTTTAATCGGTGTACGTCTATCCTTTGTCGTGCGGCAAGGTGTAGTAGAGCCTTCGGAGGAAGGGAATGTGACATACGTATCTTCCATTGGTACGTGCCGCTCTTGTGTTGATGGGTGAGAGGGTGTTGGGTGATGTAGCGTCGACACGTGAAGAGTATAAGGTTGTGTGCATGGCGATGAGAATAGAGTGTTTTTTGGGGATGCGGAAGAGTCGTAGAAAGATGCGAGCTTATTTATGGAGTACGATATCGAGTATGGGTAGTATAACTCGGCTTGCGTCTCGTTGGAATGACGGAATGAGTGTAAATTTGGGGTCCGAGTACACCTTGTTCCTCTGAGGTCTGAATGGAAGTTGGCATGCTAACGGAATAGAATGTGAGTATAATGACGCACCAAGGACGGAGAGTAGGACGAATTTAGCAAGATGAGGGAATACGCTATTCTCGATCTTCCAACAATGCCTCAGACGAAGAATACGAAGACCCCAAGGACCTCTTCTTGATCTCCTTCCCGCCTTGTCATCCGTTTCGTCATCCCATAACAATGTTCCCGCTAGCACTTTGATTCCGTATGTAGTCAACTTTGTCCAACTGGCATCCAATGCGCAGAGAGTGTGGAGCGCTTTTAGCTCTACGATGGTCTCGTCTGTGAGTTCCGTGCATCCAGGTAATTCAAGAACAGTAATCATCGTGAATTGTGGTGTAGAGGGAATCTTTTGTAGAAGGGGCAGGTGAGGGTCTGATAGAGGTATAGGATATGTGTTGAATGAGTATGGGAGGTTTTCGTAGATTTGTATGAGGGTAGCCCAAAGACGAGGATCTATTTCTGTGAGGTCCAATGGAGGAGGCAATTCGTACAGTTCGAAAGTTTTGTCGTTTGGGTCGTTTGGGTCATAAGAAGGAATCAAGACGCGTAGGATGTCGTATGCAAAGGGCGAAGGAGGAGGTTGGTACCTCAGGCTTATGTTGCCGATGGCGTGTATCTGGTCAGGGAATTGGTAGAGCGATTGAATGCAAAAGTATACCAGTGATGGCATGAAGTGGTATTTCTTTTCCTTGGACTCTCGAGTCGCGTCAATGTATGGTGCCGGGGGGAGGGTAGGTGGGAGGATTGTTTTCTTGATATTGATACCTCCATCATCCACCACGTTGTTTGAAGATTTGTTCCACAAGACGATAGGTCGACTCGCCATGGCGTCCGGGAGGGTGAGGACGCGCGAAATGAGAGAGAGACTCAGAGAGTAAAAGGTTGACGAGCATGGACGCGTCTTGAAAGATCACGTGGACGGACGTTGCCGGGGGCTATTGTTTCTGTCGGGTCCTCCGATTCCAAGAGCCTCTTGTCCTCTTACTCAAAACGCGATTTCTACCGCCAGCCCATGAAGTGGATTTGCTTGACGAATTGACATCTTGCATGATCCCAGCTGATACACATGAGGGTGCAATTGGCTGTTTTGACTGATTGCTACATCTCTGATGCCCTGGAGATCTGTCATGGTATCTCCCCGAGTCCTGCGCTGACATACTGATTTGACAAGTCGCCTTTATGAGGCTGATCAAGCGTTGATCGGGCTGAGTCGCCTTGGGTGCCAGTGCTTGCCTCAGGCTGCCTCAGGCTCTGCTAGCTGGTGGCTTGGGTAGTTTTGTAGCTCTATCTGTACATGTACATTCTGGTGTAAAATGCTATGTATATACTCCAATGCTCAGGCTCCAATGGATAATTGCAATTGCAGGCTGTGATGCTGCAAATAAGAGCAAATGGGATTGTGGTCGTTGAGGAAGTCGGAGTTGTTTTCATCACTTCTTCCCTTCGCCGGTTTCAGGTTTTCTCGCTGGCGTCCTTGCAATACTCATCTCCTCAACTCACCTATATATCCCGGCGCTACATTCTTTAGTCCTACTGCACTGTCTGTCGACGAGCATCCACTCTTTAAGTATACAATTCACCCTCCACCTCATCATACTGCTTAGTCGCCATGACCACTCCTCCCGGGGCCTATGGGAACCCCCAGAATCCGAATAATCCTTTTCAACAACCTTTACAACAACCTTATCCTCAAGCTCGCCGTGAATACGACACCGAGTCCGAGATGGGGGACCACTATGGTAATCCCAACTCGAGTACTACTCGTTTGGCTGGTAGCCAAGCCTATTACGAACAAACCAGTGAGTCAATCGTTCGTGATTGTCAGAACAGAGAAGCGCATCATGTCCTGTGCCGACACATCCAGCGCGCTTTACAGCACGCTGGCAATACTGCTAGGACAAAAAACCGCGGCTTTCAACACGCGAATGTCCCTCTTCCTTTTTTTATGGCGTCTTCTCTGTGTGTATCGATGCTATGACTGACACGTCCTTTTCAAGGTGGGAGCTCCTCTGAATCGGATCCTTACGGTCGCCGTTACACTCCTTCAGTCGACTCTCACGCGAGTTACCCGAGCATCTCTCCCTTTGCGGACCCCGGCGTAGGTTCAGCTGATCCATACCCTGCCTGGGCTGCAGACCGCCAAATCCCAATGTCGACCGAAGAAATCGAGGATATATTCCTTGACCTCACCCAAAAGTTCGGTTTCCAGAGGGATTCGATGCGCAACATGGTCAGTCTCCATAGTTTTTCCTCCAGCTCATACGACTGACAGACATCTCGCAGTTCGATTTCCTCATGCAATCGCTTGACTCGCGCGCATCCCGCATGAGCCCAAATCAGGCCTTGCTCACCCTCCATGCCGATTACATAGGTGGTCAACATGCCAACTACCGCAAGTGGTATTTCGCTGCTCAGCTCAATCTCGATGACGCCGTCGGTCAGTCCCAGAACCCTGGACTCCAGCGTTTGAAGAGTGTCAAAGGAGCGGCTGGTTCAAAGTCCCTCGATAGTGCCCTCAATCGCTGGCGAAACGCGATGAACAATATGAGCCAGTACGACCGTCTACGACAGATCGCTCTCTACCTCTTGTGCTGGGGAGAAGCCGGGAACGTCCGCTTTGTGCCAGAGACCTTGTGTTTCATATTCAAGTGTGCGGATGATTACTATCGTAGTCCGGAGTGCCAGAATCGCCAAGAGCCAGTTCCGGAGGGGCTCTATCTGAACACAGTGGTGAAGCCGCTGTACCGATACATGCGTGACCAGGGTTATGAAGTCGTTGATGGGAAGTTTGTCAGGAAAGAGAAGGACCACGAAGCTATTATCGGATATGACGATATCAATCAATTGTTCTGGTATCCGGAAGGCTTGGCCAAGATCGTCCTCTCGGATAATGTACGTCCAAAAAGCACCGTTTCGTATGCATTATCCTGATCACACTCTGTAGACGCGCCTTGTCGATGTCCCACCGGCCCAGCGTTTCATGAAGTTCAACCGTATTGACTGGAACCGTGTTTTCTTCAAGACCTATTTCGAGAAACGATCCATCGCCCATCTTCTCGTCAACTTCAACAGAATTTGGATCCTCCACGTATCCGTCTATTACTTCTACACGTCCTTCAATTCCCCCAGGGTATACGCCCCACATGGTGAAACCAGCCCTTCAGCACAAATGACGTGGTCTGCCGTAGCCCTCGGCGGTGCCGTCTCCACCTTAATCATGATCTGTGCTACTATCGCAGAGTTCTCTTATATCCCCACAACATGGAACAACGCTTCTCATCTCACGACAAGATTGATCTTCTTACTCGTCATCCTCGCATTAACGGCTGGACCGACTTTCTATATTGCCATGGTCGACGGTCGAGCCGATCAAACTTCTCAGGTCCCACTCATCATCAGCATAGTCCAATTCTTCATATCTCTCGTCGTCACGATTGTGTTCGGCATCGTTCCCTCGGGAAGGATGTTCGGAGATCGCGTTGCTGGCAAGTCACGCAAGTATATGGCTTCGCAGACGTTCACTGCGTCATACCCCTCCTTGGTCAGCACCGCACGTACCGCCTCCATCTTACTATGGATCCTCATCTTTGGATGCAAATTCGCGGAATCGTATTTCTTCTTGACGACCTCGTTCAGCAGCCCTATCGCTGTCATGGCGCGTACGAAAGTGCAAGGATGCAATGACAAGTTTTTCGGTAATGCCCTTTGCACCAATCAAGTGCTTTTCACCCTCGCTATCATGTATGTCATGGATTTGGTGCTTTTCTTCCTGGACACGTATCTGTGGTATATCATTTGGATCGTCGTGTTCAGTATTGGTCGTTCGTTCTCGCTTGGCTTGTCGATTTGGACACCATGGAAGGATATTTTCACTAGAATGCCGAAGCGGATTTATGCCAAGCTCTTGGCTACTGGGGAAATGGAAGTCAAGTATAAACCCAAGGTAGCGATCTCGTTCATTTCGATGCCGATCTTGGTACTGATGAAGTGCACGATTTTCAGGTTCTCGTTTCCCAAATCTGGAACGCTGTCATTATTTCCATGTATCGCGAGCATTTGCTTTCCATCGACCACGTCCAACGTCTTCTTTACCACCAGGTGGATGGTCCCGATGGTCGTCGTACTCTCCGTGCCCCGCCCTTCTTCACCAACCAGGATGGCACTGGCTTCAAGGGGAACTTCTTCCCTGCGGGCGGAGAGGCTGAACGTCGAATCTCTTTCTTCGCGTCGTCGCTCACCACGGCTTTCCCTGATCCTCTACCTGTAGACGCCATGCCTACATTCACAGTTTTGGTACCTCATTACTCCGAGAAGATTCTGCTCAGTCTTCGCGAGATCATTCGAGAGGAAGATCAGAACACGCGCGTCACCCTGCTGGAATACCTGAAGCAATTGCACCCTGTCGAGTGGGACAACTTTGTCAAGGATACGAAGATTCTTGCTGAGGAAACAGACGCAATGGATGGAACAACCAGTATGACCGAAAAGACAGCTAAAACGGACGATCTTCCCTTCTACTGCATCGGATTCAAAACATCATCTCCCGAATACACCCTCCGTACGCGTATCTGGGCGTCCCTTCGTGCGCAAACTCTCTACCGTACCGTCTCTGGCATGATGAACTACTCCAAGGCCATCAAACTCCTCTACCGTGTCGAAAACCCAGATATCGTTCACACATTTGGTGGTAACACGGAGCGGTTGGAGCGGGAACTCGAACGCATGGCCCGTCGGAAGTTCAAGTTCGCAATTTCTATGCAGCGATTCTCTAAATTCAACAAGGAAGAGCAGGAGAATGCCGAGTTCCTTCTACGAGCTTACCCGGATCTGCAGATCGCGTATCTAGACGAAGAGCCTGGTCAGAAAGGCGAGGATCCCAAGTTGTTCTCTGCTCTCATCGATGGTCATTCGGAGATCGACGAGGTCACTGGTAAACGGAAGCCCAAGTTCCGTGTCGAGTTGCCTGGAAACCCAATTCTTGGTGATGGAAAATCGGACAATCAGAACCATGCGATGATCTTCTATCGTGGAGAGTACTTGCAGCTCATCGATGCTAATCAGGACAATTATCTGGAGGAGTGTCTCAAGATTCGTAACATTCTTGGCGAGTTCGAGGAATACTCGGTCTCCAGTCAAAGCCCGTACGCACAATGGGGTCACAAGGAGTTCACCAAATCGCCGGTCGCTATCGTGGGTACGCGCGAATATATTTTCTCGGAAAACATTGGAGTTCTTGGAGATATCGCTGCTGGAAAGGAACAGACGTTCGGTACCATGACAGCTCGTGCGTTGGCATGGATTGGTGGAAAACTGCATTACGGTCATCCTGATTTCTTGAACGCCCTGTTCATGAATACTCGCGGTGGTGTCTCCAAAGCTCAGAAGGGTCTGCATCTGAACGAGGATATTTTTGCTGGTATGAACGCATTTGGACGTGGTGGACGTATCAAGCATTCCGAGTACTACCAGTGCGGTAAAGGTCGTGATCTTGGGTTCGGCACAATCTTGAATTTCCAGACCAAGATTGGAACTGGTATGGGTGAACAGATGCTCAGCAGGGAATACTACTACCTCGGAACTCAGCTTCCTATCGATCGGTTCCTCACTTTCTACTATGCTCATCCGGGTTTCCACATCAACAACATCCTGGTCATATATTCGATTCAAGTCTTTATGGTTACGCGTAGGTTTTACTTCGATTTGTCTTTCATTCTTGTCGCTGACGTCGATATGCAGTGCTTTTCATCGGAACACTCAATAAGCAGCTTTCTATCTGTAAAGTGGATTCCCTTGGTAATGTCATCGGCGGTCAGCCTGGATGTTACAACCTTATTCCAGTATTTGACTGGATCAGGCGTTGTATTGTGTCCATTTTCTTGGTTTTCTTCATTGCTTTCCTTCCCCTTTTCTTGCAAGGTATGGTGATCCAAATTTATGGATTGAGATCTGTTGTTGACTTTCTGCCTCAGAATTGGTAGAGCGTGGTACGGGTAAAGCGTTGCTTCGGCTTGCGAAACATTTTCTGTCCCTCTCACCGATCTTCGAGGTTTTCTCCACTCAAATATACTCGCAAGCTATCCTTAGCAATCTGACGTTCGGAGGTGCTCGATACATCGCCACCGGTCGTGGTTTTGCTACAACCCGAATGTCGTTCGCTATCCTCTACTCCCGATTTGCAGGACCTAGTATCTACATGGGAATGCGTAATCTGCTTCTACTCTTATACGCCACCATGGCCATCTGGATTCCTCATTTGATCTACTTCTGGCTCTCGGTCTTGTCCCTCTGCATTGCACCTTTCCTGTTCAATCCTCACCAGTTCTCCTACGCTGATTTCATCATCGACTATCGTGAATTTTTGCGATGGATGTCACGTGGAAACTCGAGGACCAAGGCCAGCAGTTGGTATGGATATTGTCGGCTTTCGCGTACTATGATTACTGGTTATAAGAAGAAAAAGCTTGGACATCCTTCAGAGAAACTGTCTGGTGATGTTCCACGGGCTACTTGGAATACAGTCATCATCTCAGAAATCATCTGGCCTATCGCTATTGCGACCCTGTTCGTTGTCGCATACATGTTCGTCAAGTCTTTCCCTGACAAGGATGGAAACGAGAACCCCAGCCCTCTCATCCGGATAGCTATCATTGCCATTGGTCCCGTGGTCTGGAACGCCGCAATCCTGTTGGCCCTCTTCTTCATCGCTTTGTTCCTCGGACCTATGATGGAATCGTTCGCCAAATTTGGGTCGGTCATGGCTGCTTTTGCTCATGTCCTCTGTTTGGTCGGAATGGTCGCGTTCTTTGAGTTCTTCGTGAGTCAAATTCAACATAACATATGACTTATCTGATGTGAACTGTATACAGTGGTTCCTCGAATTATGGGATGCGTCGCATGCGGTGTTAGGCGTCATCTCCGTCATTGCCATCCAGCGTGCCATACAAAAGATCTTGATTGCTGTCTTTTTGACCCGAGAATATAAACACGACGAGACTAATCGCGCCTGGTGGACTGGTAAATGGTATGGCAGAGGTCTTGGAACATCTGCAATATCGCAACCTGCTCGTGAATTCATCGTCAAGATCGTCGAGATGTCATTATGGTCGTCGGACTTCCTACTCGCGCACCTGCTATTGATAATCTTAACACCTCCAATCTTGATTCCTTTCGCCAACCGAATGCATTCGACGATGTTGTGTAAGTGCCTAGTTTCTTGGGTTGATTGACGAAAACTAATGTTCCGACGACAGTCTGGCTTCGTCCTTCCAAGCAGATCAGAGCTCCTCTTTTCTCGACCAAACAAAAACGGCAACGTCGTTGGATTGTTCGTGTGCTCATATTATTACTGTCTTGCCCTCATTGACAATACTTTCGACTTCAGGTCATCAAGTATACGGTAGTTTACCTGTTCGTGATCGCCATCCTGGCTGCACTGATAGTCCTGCGTGAGTGACATCGTACAATCATCACCCTCCTCCGTACTGATCGTGTCTCATCACAGCCGCTCTCTTCCGAGATCGTATCACGTTTAGCTGCACTCTCTGCACGAATATCTAACGATCTAACGTTTTCCAATTCATTATCTTGCATTATAACTTTTCTTCATATTCATAAGTGATCCTTTTGCTATTATACCTGGTGGATAAAAAAGCAGTTATTCCTCGCTGTAGAACACCATCTAACTCATCCCAGAACGGTCATTCAATTTTTCTGTAATACCATATCTATCATAGAGGATAATAATCTTCAACTTCGGAACGTACTACATAACATTTGGGGTTGGTTGCTATATATATTGCTTGAAGCGTAAGGTGCATGGTTGTTTCGAAGTCTGAGTGGATTACAACTCGGACGAGAGCGAGATTTCTCAAAATCGTCCAGTTTTCAAGTGGCGGATATCCAACAGTAGTATTACATGGGCTGATCGGTTATCCCTCCTTGTCCAAGCTGCCCGTAAGATTGTGCAAAATCAACCTGAGGGTGATTCGAAGTCAGTACAATGATATCGCTCGAAGATCTACCGGTACCTACAATCATAGCGGAAGCCCGTTTCATGTAGGGCTTGAACATAGAGGACCGTTTCGAGGACGTAGGGTCTACCAATTCGGGTGGATGGCACGAATCTTCCAGTGTTGTCGTTTCGGTCGTCGTGACATCAACAAATAGACTCGAATCGCTCTTCAAAGCTGACCGGACCGACATGGAAGATTGGTTTCGAGAGAGAGTGGCAGCAAGGATCCCAGACACGCGCTTGCTATGGCTACGCTTGTTTGCTAACGGTGAAGGAGTTGCAACAAGTGTCGTGGTAGAATAAGGTGAATCGTCTAGATCTTCCATCAAGTGACGGAGTGGAGAGGCTTGGTTTGGCGTAGAGGTGATGAATGGTGAATCTTGATTTGTATACGACCTTGAGCTCGTTTGTGGTTGACTACAAAACCTTCTGTGTTGCGGCCTCTGAGAGACGCGTCAAGTTCAATCAGCAGCTCGTGACAAACATATGAGACCGATACACTACGTACCTCAGCTGGCAAGGCATGATGCTCAACGCCTCGTATCCGTTGTCTTCTACTGTTACTCTTCCCTAGAACGAACCCTTCTTTCAATCCTGGACCGTCACCGTCGCCATACTCTTGATCCGATTCCCATAAGAGAGGCTCTGGAAGGCTCCTCCGTACTATTTCCTCAATTTCGTGTATCTCCATAATCTTTCTGCTCCAAGCTTCGGCTAGTGGTCTAACCTCTTCCAACTGTGCTTCTGCCTTTCTCAAACTCTCCTTCAACTCGCTGATCTCCCGGCCTGCGATATGCAACCGAACTTCGACGTCACCACGCAATTCGCGTTCCACCTCCAAAACCCTCGAAGATTCGTCCACACACAACGTAATATTCCGCTGCAGAGATTCGATGCGTTCGGATAACAAGGCAGATTTCTGTTCAGAGGCGGCCAATTGACTCTGACAAATTGCGAGTTCGTCCTTGGCGGAGACAAGTGCACTTCGTAAGACTCCCGGATGTTCGATCGTGATTCCAAGTGTTCGCTGACTGCTTGAGTCTCGTTTCGGGTGACAGAGGTCGGCAATACTCGAACTGGAGGCTATTTGATTTTGGTTCTCTCCCTCTTCCACGGGCTTGATGCCAATTCCGAGTCGACGACATTCCTCATCTAATTCGGTTGGACCGATCTGTCGAGCATAATCTAACTCAGCTTCGAGAACCTTTCGCATCCAATCGTCGGCATAGGATTTGGCTACGAGAGAGGAGATGTCTTCTTGCAGAGCAGAGTCCCGATTTGCGAGTAAACGGTTGTGTTCCAGGAGGGTAGAGTTTTCGGATGATAACCGTGTGGTTTCCTCTTCCGCGCGTAGCCTCGCATGGCGCTCGACCTCTAGAGCCTGTTTAAGGGAAGCGATGTTCGCTTCTCGTTCTCGCAACGTACGAGAGAATACGGCATTCTGGCCTCGCATCAGTTTTAGGGAAGCCGTCAACTCCTCCTCCCTGGGAGCTGCACTGGGTCTGTCGGTGAGGAGAACCGAGGGTGAGGGATCATAATCGTTTTTGGCTTTGGCCTTACGCTCCTTTCGTTCGCCGATAAGTGCGTCGCGGGTCAAGTCGAGTTCCACGGAAATTTGTGTGTGACTAGATTCAAGATGGGCGATGCGATCTTGAAATCCAAGTAAGAGTTCGCGGGTTGCAGCGCTCGAGTCCTCGTATGGCTTGCGTTTTGGTCGTAGGGCGTGACGGGATACTGGTGATGGAGAGAGCTCGAAGTCAGATTGAGTGAGGTTAGACTGGAGCGAGGGGAATGCGCCTTGAATTAGGTGTACTGAGGGTGGAGAGGACGGTAGGTCGTCGTCATTGCTGGAACAATGTAACTGTTCAAGTAAGAGATTGGTTAGCATTACATTACATGAGAAACAAGAAAACGAACGTACATGTTTGAATAGAGGAGATACGGGTGTTGGAGGATTGTAGTTACCTGTAGCTATACATGGCTTGTGGGCCAAAGAGATGGGAGAACTCATGGTGTCGATAGTAGTGTCGATAGAAATGTCAATGTTGATACAGTGTGGGGGCGCGATTCCAAAGGGAGCATGTAATGTGGAAGATAGCCTTTATACAGGTCCAGCCGGACTAGGCTGAAGGCTGACGGAAGAGTGAAACAGCGATGTCAGCCACCAACATGATTAAAGCGAATAAACGTCGGGTATACTACTGTCACTGTGACCGGAGAAGGTACCTATTGACCTGCCTATCCAAGGTGTCCGAGAGCGTCCACTGTTCCAATGACAGTTCCAATACAGAGCTATCAGGCAAACGCGTGCGTAGGACCTCGACGTTTCTCCCGCAGAAAATGATGACCTTGTGAAGAGAAAAGCAAGCTCACCTCGATGTGGATGACAGAGTATCTTCAAAAGTTTGACTGACAGCTCGAGAGAAGCTTCGGATTGCGCGGCCTTCAGACGGAATCTTCGAAATACCGACCAGACCAGTTGGCGGGAATGTTGCTACAATAAATAGGATAATAAATAGATAGATAGGAATAAGATATTAGACAGTCATGTTGGAGATAGATTAGATGGAAGATGAGCTGAACTCGGGAGATGCTGAAGAGGAAGAAAAGCAGATATCCATGTCACGTGCAAATGCATGGCTTGATCGTGTACACACACTACCAAGTCACTAGTCACTTATAGCACTGTACGACAAGTGCATGTTTGATGGATTACTTTTCGAAATTTCTACGCACTGGAGCTCAGCCAACACCAAAGCCACCCCTCGACCATGCCCTCGAGTTCCACAAGTCTTGGATTCTCGTCAAAGTCCGTATACTCTATTCATATCACCATGCTTACCACTCAACTCTCGCACAGAACACCCTCACGCATCCCGATGAACGTCAATTATCCAGAGGTATCAAGTTTACCGATGTTCCTGTCCATCTTCAATCCATGGTTGATTCTCTAGTCTGGGAGTCAACCAGGACCGAGGAAGGGTGGGTTGATCAACAATCATTCTACCTTCAATCAATCTAAATTCGCTTGTAGCGCGACAGGTGCTTGCCTAGAGTATCTACTCAAGAATGGTACGTACTATTGTCTCGCCTCGATTACCGACTTACAATCTATCTACCACTAGATGTCCTGGGTACGCTCGTACGACTCAGCGAGACTGATCGCCCATCAGGCATTCAGGCCGAAGTGCTTCGAGCAGTTCAGAACATGGTTGTCCTTCTTGACGAACAGTTTCTTGTTCACTCGGCAGTTCACAGAGCTGTACTTCGTTTACTTAGAAATTGTGTCGGAGATGATCTACAGGAACAGCTCGATGGCAGGAATAAAGTCCGAGGAGCTGCTGGAAATGCGATTCCAAGTCAGCCTTCCGAATACGAAGAAGACCGTACGTTTGTTCTGATTGAATTGGTGGATGTACTCCTAATGTCTTGATACAGTCGTGAACCTGCTATGTATTCTATGCAGTCGTATACGAACATACCGAGAATTGCTCATGATATTTTTCCACGACAAACACTGGTATCACTCAGAGCCTTTGTTCTCTGTCGAGGAAGAAGATGAGGACGAGGAGGACGAGGAGGCAGAAGAAGAAGCTCTTAAACTCAAGGACTCAGGTGTTGCAAGATCTTCCTCTCCAACAGGATCCCAAGCAACAGTCACTTCCGCCCCTGCGTCTTCTCTAACAAAGAAACCTGAATACGAATTCCTTCTCTTCAATTACCTTCTCCGTTTTTCTCACCGTGAAGGCCAAATCGGTGACTTTGCTCGCGCCGGACTCCTTTTCCTCATGGACGTAGCCATGTCTCCCGGCGAACCTGTTCACCGCCTGGCGGGAGACGTGAATTCGGCATCATCAACTTTGCCCTCGGATCCCATAACCGATGCTGCATTAGCACTAGCGGAATACATCTTGGATGGCGATTTCTCCGAAGTCCTAGGTGCAGGCTTAGGCGCTGTCTATTCCCTTCTACCCTCCAAACTGGAATTCATACCTCGGATGACGGCAGCCGGAGATGGGAACGGGATGACTATCGGTGGGACGGGCCCTGAGACTGAAGAAGACAAGGAAATGCTAGAAGCTGCCCGAGAAAAGAGCCGTCTTATGGGTGTCGAAGATGCCTCCAACCCTGACTTCAAATCCCGGCTGAACCATTTCCTGAAATTACTCGAGTTCCTCCAAGATGTATTACGGCGAAACATCGTCCACGATTCTCTAGAGTCTTCTTCATCGGGCTTGGACGCGTCTGCCTTGGTGGGTACCGCCATTGTTCAATCTATATTGGATGCAGTGCGACGGATATTCCTGGAAAACGTGTTATACCCTTCTGTCCTGGAATGCTCTGACGCAGACGGAAGTGCGGTGGCGGTGATGTCCTACATCGAAATCATGATTCGCACTCTCCAGGATGGCCAGCTCGCTGATCTTCTCGTCAATTTCCTCATGAGCGAGGATAACGATGAAGTGCGGTTGAGACAACGACCTTATTCTGTGCTGACGCTTGGCACAGAAGCCACTCCTCCGCAAGCAAAATCTAGCGCCTCTGGTGACGTAGAGAAGCAGAATCGACTCCGGAGAAGAAAAAGTAGTGCCATGGTGTTGTTGGAGATGGAGGCTCCAGAGTCGAGGAAAGAGTCCGAGTATTTCACTTCGATGGGGAGGTTCACTCTCAAGGATCTACTCATGTCAAATCTAAGGTCAAAGAATCAACCTACCGCGACATCTGCTCTGCAGCTACTGCAATCCATGTTGCTTCAACATCCCCAACTCTGCGTGGATCGTCTACTTATTGTTATCCATGACTCACATGCGACTAGCTTTCCTCATCCGGATATGATTGTCAGTGCCAAACAGCCCAAGGAGTCGGAAGACGACGACGACGACGAGACCTTCGTCTATCCTGGGATAGATGAATTGGACGAATCTTCTGGTGTATCTCTGTTTTCTCAGCCAGAAACTACTTATTCGACACACGAACGTGAAATGGGTCTCTACCTCACCTTAGTCTCTCGTGTTGATCCATCACACGACGACAATGCTTTCAGTACAGGATATGACCACTATCTCCGGGATGCATTATTCGCCATTCAAAACCAAGCTTCTTTCCAACTTGGCGACGATGAAGATGCAGAAACCAGAGCAAAAGCAAAGCACCGCTTGAATGTCAATGACCCAATCCTTTCCCTCATCCTCGAATCTCTTCGCAAATTCTTTTCGAACACCCCAGAATTCAATATCGCACTTACAGGCGTCCTCGCCACTCTAGCCATAAACCCAGACCGTTCTTTAGCTGGTTGGTTAACATTTGCGTCCAATGACGCTGCTCCTGTCGATGGACCACACGACGAGCTTGCATTCACTGATGACGGAGACGATCGGTCGATAGATTTCCGGATAGAGGAGAAACTGGCTCAAGAATCAAATTGGCTCCCCGCATCTAGCATGGACGAGAACTCCCGCCCTGTTGTGCACTCGATCTTCCACGGACTGGTTTCGCAGCTTGAGCGATATCGTCAAGTCGTAGAGAATTTTGACAAATTCCTGCTCGAGCGTCGGCAAGGATTACTATTCTCCGAAAACCTCTCGGATGCTTTGAACCTTGTCATAGAGTTGAGCGATGAACCAGTCAGTTTCACGGCACCAGTGCCGCAATCTACTCCCGAACCTCCACGAGCCCCTCCGAAACCCAAACCCAAACCATCTGCATCTTCGACACTTGTATCTTTCCTAACTCCCAAGAAAAGCAAGTCAACGAAACCCTCGACTTGGGTACCCTCAGAACCTTCTACGCCCCCGAGAAACAAGACCCTTTCGGCGAGTCCATTTGGGCCTCATTATCAACAGACGGGTGCGATTATAGTTGAACCCTTTGTTGCTCCTATACCAATGTCAGGTCCGTGGACGCCTGCTAAATCGACGAAATGGAATGCGGACGAGGAAGACGTGTTTTCTTCTGGATGGGATGAAGAAAAGAAGGTCAGAAGGGACGGGGATGAGGACGAGGACGAGGGTATGAAGGTTGGCAAGACCGTGAGTGTGACGCTCTCGCAGCTACTGGACAATGTCGTTATCCTGGAGGAGAGTTTGAAAGAACTTGTCGCTATCATTCATGCACGGAGGAGTTTAGCTATTGATTCGGTTCGGTTCCTCTAGGTTTACATGGGATGCGTTTTAGAGTTGTAAATTATTGATTCACCACTGCATTGGAATACCACTTTGATTTAATACAAGATCTCCGGGACAAAATAAACTAAAAGCAAGAACGTGAAGAATACTATCATCTTGATTACTTCGCCTTTCGGCCTTTCCCCGACCTCTTGGATTTGGACCTGGAGCCAGACGATTCCGACGGCTTGGCCTTGTCTCCAAAAAGCTTCTCCTGCAACTTCTTGAACTCGTCGTCGTCGATTTCGGGAGGTGGACTCGGAGCTGCACGTCTTTTCTTCTTCGGTGATTCCTCTCCGTCCTCTTGAGCTTCCGCCAAAGGTTTCCCCCGTTTTTTCCCATTGGACTTGCTGCTAGATGCCGGCTCAGCGTACTTCGCAGCAAGGCTATCGAAAAAGCCATCCATATTCTTCCGTTTATTGAGAATAAGCGCCTGCAATGCTGACACGTCTTCGACATCATCATCGTCTTCGTCCTTCTTCGCTTTTCCTTTGCCCTTCTTCCTCCTTTCTCCAGTCTTCCCGCTGCCGTAGAACTCATCCCATACCCCCAACTCTTTCGCCAACTTCTCTGCTTCCTTGGCCTCCTTTTCTCCTTGCTTCTGTCGAACTAATTTTGATTTTTCATCCTTTATGCTCGTTTCCCATGTAGGAAGTGGAGGAAGGCCGCCCTTTGCAATCAGGTCCGATATTATGATGATAAAACGCGCTTCATCTTCATGCGTGGAATGGGGAATGTATGTCATGATCTCATCAATCGAGCCGTCGGTGTCAGCAAACGCTTTTTTGAGATCCTCCACCTCTTCAGCAGAGCCTGTGTATATACATCGTCAGCATAACGCGTAGAAACGCACGCGTTGAATATGACCTTGATACTCCTTTTTCATATCATCCAACTTTCCCCGAGTGACGCGATCGAACATTTGCTCGAAGTATGCTTCCCATCCGTCTTCGCCCGGAGAAAGGTCGAGTCCATCGTCTGTCTTGCCTGTGCTATCATATCTCTTCCTCCGTTTCTCGTCGCTGAGAACAGAATACGCGAAACCGATCTGTTGGAACTTGATTGACGCGTCCGCTCTAGCAGCCTCGGTGGCAGTGGCATGCTTGTCTGGGTGGTAAATCAGTGCATGGCGACGATAAGACTTCTTGATGTCTTCGGAACTTGCGTCGCTTTTGAGAGATAGAACGTCGTACAAGTCGACAGAGTCCTGGTCAGGAAAGAATTGGTCAATGGGATCGTTGTTCATGTTCAAGGTGGTGGTGACACGTGACAACAGTCGCGTCAATTTAGATGTCGCGCCTCGCGTGTAAAACCGTCGCAAATAACATTTCAAATTCTCTCGGGCATGCTGGGAACAGTAGAATTCTACGAACGAAAGCGCTCCTCTCTCAAGCACACCATATTTCTGGTGTCACCCCAATTCCAAGGCCGTTTTGCCGTTGAGCCACTATTCGTCCAATCAAAGGTGCCATTCCAACAGGTTCATGGGTCATACGGTCTACCTTCAACCACGAAAGCCGCTGTAGAAGCTTCCAGGTCTTAACATCACCCGCTTCGAACAGCTCTCGACCGCCTTAAGCTAAAGATGTCATACCATGACGTTTCCTCGAATAACCACTTCGCCCAGGTTCCTTGGCGTATAAATATGAGAGGTCTTGTTCGTCTTTAGAATCATCAAACTCAACCCCCACATTCCCAGAGTAAATTCGAGCACTCACGCCATCATGTCTGTCTACTACTATGAACCCTTCACCGACTTTGACCGTCTCTTCGACGAGGCATTCTCTGCCAGAGCTGGAAACGGCCAGGTCGCGCGTACGGGTGAGACCGGTGCCGCTGTCAATAGATTCTTGAGACCATCGTAAGTCGACTCTGCTCGTACAGCTTGTCCTAGAATTCATCTAATGGCCTCCGGAAATGCAGCATGGATCTCCTCGAGAACAAAGAGAAAAACACCCTCACTGCGACATTCGAATTACCCGGTTTCAAAAAACAAGACGTTAGCATCGATGTCCACAGCAATCGCCTCACTGTATCTGCCGAGAGCAAAGCAGTTTCCGAGGAGGAGAAAGACGGCTATGCCGTTAGGGAGAGGAGATTCGGCAAGTTTTCGCGCACCTTGCAATTGCCTCAGGGCGTGAAGGTATGAGTTACGCCCAGATCGTTTGTCCAGCCAAATGTTAACTTTCTTCTATAGGACACCGACATCAAAGCATCTATGGAGAATGGAGTCTTGAGCGTCACATTCCCCAAGTCAACGCCCGAGGCGGCCCCAAAGAAGATCACCATTGCTTAACCACCCTCGAACGAGCCGGAGGAGTCCAAATTGTACCATTATATCTAGGAAAACCTGAATCACTGTAAAATCTAACATGGCCGGAGTGAAATGATTTGTTTATACAAATCGTTTTCTGTTTGAGACTAGGTACCATTCGAGGGAAGCCAAGTTTCAAATGACATACAAAGCTCCACATCATCGTACGAGATTTTCGAATGCCTTTTCCACCACTGCACCATATTCGTTCAGACCATTGGTCCACATTTTGAACCACAGAATGGCGAAGAACAAACCATACCCGACTCCAGCTGCGACCTGGGGCCACGTATGGTGACCTAACCAAACTCTAGAAACTGCAATCAACGACGCCCATGGTACGACAATAAGCGGCGGGAGGATGCGTGTTATTGACCGAGCGGGAAAGGAACGATGGAGGGGAAGGTAAAAACAAGCCAAAGGAATGTAGGTTGCAAAGTACGTGATCGTTGCAGAGTGTGTACTAGGCATTCTGGGAGGAGGAAGAATTCTGGTCAATTTTACTGGGTTGCATTTAGTAGGAATCCAAAACGACTCACCCATATGTCAATTTCTTGTGGGAGGAATGAACAGGCCTGGGCTGACGAATACATCGTTTGATTACCTTCACTGTCAAGGAGCACATTACAGCTCCAGCAGAAAAGTAAACCACGCCAGCTGATCTAGTGAGAAGGACGAAGCAAGTTGTCAAGCTAGTCACCGTTAAGTTCGTCTGCGACCATTGGACGTCAATGACATGTTATAGGGGAGGTTGCAGCTCGAAGACGAGCGCACCCTGTCGAGAAACGACAACCACCACGGTCGCTGCCAGTGATCTGAGGTCGAATCAGTTGATCGTGACACCATATGTTCGAAGGTCCAGAAGATGCTGATGGGTTTGAGACGTTGACGTCGAAGTTGAATTCAAAAGAAAGAAGCTGGATCGCTCGCGTCGGAATGGCAAAACTCAAACAATATTTTTACTCGGTAAGAATATAATTTATAGTCCTTGCTACCGGAAGTATTACAAAGATGCATACCCACAGTGTATAGATAAGATTGTAAGTAGGTAAAATCGAATAGATATCCAAAGAGAGAATGGTGTAATGGTACAAGGTTGAGTTTCGAATGATTCATCGCTAGATTCATTGTGCAAAAACTCTCGATCGCACGTGTGGGTAGGGGTAAGTAAAGAAATGGTATGCATTGTATCCGTATCCAAGTTGTGGAATGACGAAAGGAAGGTATAAGGGTGGGAGAGCAAGAAACGAGTGAGATCACTCGATGGATATCCGAGGTTCCAAAGGCGGTCCAACCATGTAGGACGACTGCCGTTGGTTCATGCTTCCTGTGGATTCCATATGATTTGAGAATTTCGGTCGTTTGGGAACATCTGAGAGGAGCGAAATGTTAATAATTACCGCTGAAGACGTCTATCTTGTTCACCGGGACAGAGGTGTACGACTGACCGTTCATTTTGGACGCCTGGAGACCTCTGTCAAAGTCAGAGAAACACCTCAGACCTACTATGAATGTCCCGAAGAGGAGGAGGAATGCAACAATGGCTGAAACCACAATATTAGTATGTGCTTACGTTTCGACAGAAATGAAGCGCACTAAATGTTGTCAGAGTAGCTCGTGTCGTTGCATACTGTTCTCTAGAGGATGGTTCGTAGAAACGAACCAGTTTGTACACTGAATTTCGTGATCATCATCGAGGATTGACAGTAAGACGTGGACTGGGTACTTACGGACTGTGAGGGTATGAACTACGTGTTGAGAAAGAGGATACATAGATTGGGCGAGTTTCACTCACAATAGCTCATGGCAGCTGGCATCATCACCAGCGATATCGACATTAACCTTTCGCGGATACTATGAGCTTGATAATACACTTCAACGATTGTAATACATACCATTTTATTTCTCGCTGGACAGCCACTCCACAGAGAGCTAGAAGGATCAGGACGACGGGAATAGCGGCGATAGTTACGCCGAACTCAGCAGAACTTGTTGCCAATACGACAATGAGGAGCTAAGTTTCACAAAGTCACGGCCATGCAGGAGAAAAGTACGTCAGAGACGTACCTGCATTGTCACGCCGGCAAAGCAGAAGAAATCGAATTTTAGCAAGCAGATCATGATTTGATACCACTGGTACATGGCTGTAATTCTGGTGAATGAGTATTGTTCCGGACAAACGAAATGATATCACGAACTCTTCATTTTGGGATTCGCGCCCACGACGTGGAAGATGGCCCATCTTTGAAGTCATGAGATGAGAATGTGCAGAGAATATCAAGCTTTACTGACCCAAACTCAGCATACAGCTCTTTGATCCAGAACAACATGAACAACCAAGCAAAGGCAATCATGCACGGCGCGACGATAAGGAACGGTTCAACCTTTCGCCATAGAGTACCGGGACCATCGCAATTCTATCATTCGATATTCGTGATGTCTATTCCACTGGAGAAAGATGTAACAGCTTACGATGAAGTAGTTTGGGTTTGATGTTACACACGCCGAACCACTATCTTGGACTAGAGCAGATCGCGTTTGGTGGACTTGTAGAGCCGCGAAGACCATAAGAGCCAAGTGGAAGGCTGTAGCGACATGAGAAGCGCCGAATTGAGAAAGAGAGAGTGGTACACACCTAGAATGCCAAACAACTGAATCACATTTCGCATCCGTAGGGCATCAATGGACATGGCGAGCTCAAATATTCTGGAGCAAAGGAGGTCAAAAAAGGAGTAAATATCTGAAACCTGAGACTCACTCGGCCAGAGCGAAAAGAGCAAGGTAGCATGGTAGAGTCTACAAGATTGAGAACCATCTTCAGTCGCCAGATGAAGCATGAGGACACACCTTGTAGTTATTCGTATTGAAGTCGACTTCAACCGCGACGAATCTGAAGGTAATGGCGACCATCACCAGCTGTAAAATATTGAGACATACTCTTCCTTATTCGATCCCGGAATGACTTACGACAACGACAGCTTCTGAGGACCGCAAAACACATTTCAGCATTAATCTTATCGAAACAGACGCAGCGAGGACTAACGAGTAGCAACTGGGGCGTGGCGCGGTCAGTTTAGACTCATTTGTGTGGTTGAAAGTGCGTACTAGTTGCAATAAAAGCTCGCTGGGCCCTGGTGGCCAGCAGGGGTTCGACAGCCATGGGTGAGGCTTAGGGACGTTAAGAAAGAAGAAGAAAGAGGGTAGATGGAAAAATGAGATGCTTGTGAGGGAAAGATGACAAAAAGTCGGACCTGAGCCGTGAGCGGCATTGGTGCGGCAGTGTCTGCCCTGCTTTGATATTTTTAGTCAACACCCGAGACAGCCCCGAGCGTCTCAGTTCATCGCCTTCGACATTCACAACGAACAGCACACTATAATACCTCGTAACAGATGTCGTTCAAAATTGTTCTCCATTCTGAACACTCTGCATAACAGCTTTTGCTACAAACAATTCTTCCTCCCATAACATCCTGATATTTCCTTGCGACCACGATCCCCAAGTTTCTGAGTCAATAACTCTTTCAACCTCCGCGTCACTCGCAGTCATCCGACTCGTAGCCCTCTCCATCAGAGTCCGGCAGATATCGATCAAAGTATTCCTCCATGCGCTTTCGTTTCGTTCCGACACGTGCTCGCGCCGACCAAGAAAGGTGTCTCGCCATGATTGAAGTAACTCGTCTCGTTCAGGTTCCGTAGATTCTTCCATGGGGATATGATACAGTCGCAAGGCTGTTATGAGACGATACGATGGGTAAGCAGGTTCCGGTGACGAGTGCATGGTCCAATCACTAGGATATACATTTCCGTTCCATCAGCAACGAGAAGGCGAATAGTTATGTGCCACTCACCCCCAATATCCTTCATTCTCCAACACGTCCTTCATCAATTGACCAGTCGATCCTCTCTCTGTGAATAAATCTTGGAGTATATCCTGGACGTCAACTTCGAGATTGAGGGAGCCCTCTTCCAGGGTTTGAGCAGTGATTTCATTCACAAACCCATATTCTACAAACAGCGTGCTGTTTGCATGAGCACCATATTGCAAATACAGCTCTTCTCCTGGATTGACAGTCGCATTTGGGGGTGATAACAGAGTAAAAACGTCTCCTATGTGCCGCGGAGAAATGTTCCATATGTCAGCATGCGACGGTGCGGGAAGCATGCAAGGTAGAGTTTGACTGTGGTTTGCAAAATCGAGTATCGGGCAGAGAGTAAGATTGTTTGGGTCCGACCGAGATTGATTTAGGCGATGGTAAATACATCGAGTATTCACTGTTAGAAATAGCGATCAGTTTTGATACACCGTAATTCGACAGCATACGAACCATTAAGCCAAGCCCAGACGAAGTCCATTGTAAGGGCAAAATTGCTACACTGGAAAGTCGCAGCAGAAAGCCCTTGCTGCGAGCCTTGTGTCACTTTGGGATGAATTTGCTGTACATGAATGAGATTTGGCACTTCAGCAGAAATCATAGCACTGACTACATGGTCGCAAAGCGTTTTCCAGTCCGCCCAGAACCGTGTTGCAAGTTTTACAAGCGCTACCTTGACACTCGGAGAGAGATATTCCAGAAGTTTGCTTTCGAGCGACTTCGTAGTGCCTGCAAATTCTTGTTTGACAAGCCATGTAAGGGGATGACTGTCAAACTCCCTAGGCAGGATAGATATATAAGGACCGAATAGAGGATCCAAAGACTCCTGATCGTTCAGAGGGCGATGCAACAAGAGGTGAAGGGATATCAATTGGGTAGCCGTCAGAGGACTCGAAGATGACTTTGGTATAGAATAATGTGATCCAATCGTGCGAGCATTCATCAAGGCTCTAGCTGGCACAGTAAAAAGAGGCGTAGAAGGAGGACACAGTTTTGTAGCAAACAATCCATGGCCAGCACCTGCAAAGGAAGGTAAAAACGAGACAAAATCAGAAAAATCTCAGACAACTGACCAAGGTATTCCACTCAACCAGGCCGAGGTCTACGTTCAACACAGAGCTCATTTTGTTCCATTCCAAGATCGTGGAGCCAGCGAAGAAGAGCATTCCATCGAGATTGCGAATTCGACATGGTGGCGACTTGAAGATGTTCGCGTCCTCGCGTCCTCCGCAAAATCACGACATTCGAATTCAGATTTCGACGAGATTATTGCTCATCCTGTGGTGATCAGTAGGACATTTTCCATGCGTATATATTAATATGCTCTTGAGAGCATTCCGCTCAGCCTTTTCATTGAAACGATACGGTCCCGGGAAATTTCTTCCAATTTCACTGCTATCTTCAGATAACACTCACGGCCTTCCGCTCTTCCCTACTCTTCTTCCCCATCTTTCAGCTCAATCTCGAAACATGTCTGTCTTCAATGCAACCAGGCTTTTGAACAAGACTGTTCTCATCACCGGTGCTAGTTCCGGTATTGGCGCGGTGAGTGTGTTTATTGCTTTTACGATACTCATAGAACTGACTGTACATATGTCCGAAGGCTACTGCAGTACTCTTTGCCAAGGTAGGCTTGCGCCGATCTTCATTTTGTTCTTCTTTTCGTTACCTTTCGAAACGTTCCAGGGAGGTGCCAACGTGATCCTAGTTGCTCGACGGACCGATGCTCTCAAATCGGTATCGGATGCCTGTGTTGCAGCTCACAAAGAATCCGGTCTGCAACAAGGAGGAAAGTTCGCTAGTGTCCAACTTGATGTCTCCGACAAGAGCCAAATTGCCACTTTGTGGGACAAGGTCCCACAGGATCTCCGCATCGTGGACATTCTGAGTGAGTACATCGTTATCTCAGATTGGGTCCAAATTGCGATGTTGATATGTCTATTAGTCAACAATGCTGGCTTCGTGCTGGGTGTCGAACAGGTCGGCAGCATCGCAACTACCGATTTTGAATCCATGTTTGCTACGAACGTCTTCGGACTTATCTCCTTGACACAACTCCTGGTCAAAGGTGCTTAAACCCATAGTCCCTCCTCCTTAGAACCTCACATCTTATGCGTACGTCACAGATTTCAAAGCCAAGAATTCTGGTCATGTCATCAACATCGGTTCGATCGCAGGGCGCGAACCATACGCCGGTGGAAGCATTTACTGCGCGACGAAACACGCCGTAAATGCTTTCACCGGATCTCTGCTGAGAGAACTGGTCAACACGCCTATACGCGTGACAGAAATTCAGCCAGGTATGCAGACCGTACTGCTTCGTCAGACATTATGGCGATTTACAATTTATTCAAGGCATGGTCGAAACCGAGTTTTCTGTAATCCGTTTCCGAGGTGACAGCAATGCTGCAGCCAAGGTTTACGAAGGTCTTCAACCACGTACGTGTTTTCTCTCTCTCTCTTTGTCAACCGATGTTCTTATCTTGCAATTTGTGACAGTTACCGCCGAAGATATCGCGGAAGAAATCGTCTGGGCTGCCTCTCGACCTCCCCATGTTAACATCGCGGAGCTCTTCGTGCTTCCTGTCAACCAGGCGAGTGCGACTATCAACTACAGAGGCCCAAAATAAAAAAGGACCGGAGAATCGATCTATATGTACAATCATACAAGGAAAGCAATCAATCTGGGTTTTGATTATGAATAGCAAGATACAAAAGTAAATAAATGATCGTGAAGCTTGGAGCAGCTGGTATAGAGATTAGATTTTCATGATTTATTCTTCTTCGTTCGTGACCTGGTACTTCTGACCACATAGACCTCTTCTTCTTCCTTCTCTGTCGCCTCCTCGTTTTCATATACAAATTTCTTCACGACGATGTTTTCTGGCACGAGATCGGCAAGTGGTGATTGGGCATGAGGGTGATTACCCAAAGTATCCAAAGGAATGGACTAAGTATAACGACATCATTTAATATGTTCAACAGGACAGCAAAACTAACAAATGCGATTACCTTGGACTTCGGAGTAAGACAACCTTTCCTGGTGGCATTCTCCATTGGACGCGATCGTGTCCGAGGGTGTATCTCATCCAAATAAATCGTGGTGAATAAGCCCCGATGCCATTTGACGCGTCGTTCTTCCTCCTTCGCCTCGTTATCGACATCTCCTTCTGCAAATTTAGGTCTTTTCAACGGTTTGTCAGGAGTCTGGTAATCCTCTTCGTCTCCAGGCCCTCTTCGATGCTTGGAAGGGCTAGTTTCATCATCAACCACGCTAGAATCGTCTTGCTCGCTCTGGCCATCGGTGTCACTTTGTCCTAACGGCGAGCTATACCCCTTGCCCTTCGCTCGTTTTTCAGCCCTCTCCGCTCTTCGTTTCCCTCTTTCTTCCTGCTGCCTTTGAAGAACTGTCTTGACCTTGACTGTCGGGCTTGCCGGTCTCGCTCCTTCCTTCCTGATGACCTCCATCTCCAACTTCGCAGTGGCGTAACCTTGATTCCTGACCGTGTTCGTCGACGTCAAAGCCTTGAGGGCAACAGCACTCATCCCGGACAATCCACCCTCGTCAGCCCGTGTCAATGGACGAGGGATGCCCTTACGACGCGATTTGAGAGGCGCCGCAGGAGCAGTACCGAACACATCCACTATAGATGTGGGTTGAGCAGTCTTTCGCAGTCGAGTGGTGCGACGGACCTCGGCAGTAGAGGATTCCTCGACGGTGTTGTCCTCAGAAGGAAGTGTCTCAGACGGAGGTATAGGAATTGACTTCTCTGGTGAAAGTTGCGATGTCTCGACCAAAATAGGCTGAGACGACCCGTCATTACTTTCAATATCCTTCGTCGCAGCATCCAATGATTGCTCGCTGAGCTTCGACGTTTCAGCTGTTCCCGACTTCGTTTTGTCATTGTCTTGCGATCCATTAATATTTCGGTCGACGACCTTGCGCATCCGTTTCGGAGCTTGAGGTTTCTTGACAGGACTAGACACGGGTTTGGAAAGTGGATATCTAGGAGTGATGGTCACTGGACGTTGTCGCATTGCTGAGACCGGTGATCCTTTCCCATTAGGAGGGGAAACCTTCTCCGGCAAACCCCGTTTCCGCTTAAGATTTAAGGAATTGACGACTTCATCCATGGTTGGGGCACGCGAGTGAACACTTGAAAGACCACTACCGCTAGCCTTCGGGGCAGCGTTGGTGTCGTCGCTGCCTCCACTTGGCGGTGTAGGCATCATCCTCATAGCTTGGGGCTGCACCGCGCACATGTCAGATATATCTGAAATTGACACACCAAAGAATATTACCTTCGTTGCATCCCTCGTACTGACGACCTTGGTCAGATCCATTTTCCTCATGACAGAGGGGTGTTTCATCTCGCTTACAGCCGTCCTCGTTTTCTCAATGGCATTGACCTTTGTCATAGGTGCAGGCCTCGCATAAGGTTTCGCACCAATCCTTGGGATCCTGCTTGTCGCTTGTTTGAGACTTGACTTGACAGGACTCGAGGCGGGTATACGGACAGCACTGGAAGCAGCACCGGCTTTCTTAGGACTGGCTGCCATGGAACCCGAAGGATGATACTCCTTTTCTTCCTCCTCTGGTATTGGGTGAGCACCAACACCCGACGGAACTAGAGGAAAAGGTAGTTTCTTCACTCTACCAGAAGAAGAGAAGGGCAAAGATGATCCGCTCAATGTCCCATTCTGTTGTTTATCCTCTGCAAAATTACTTCTTTCCCTAGCCTTTCCAGACATGATACTAGGAAATTTCGGTTTCGGTTCGACAGATGCACTTCGCTCTCTCAACACTGACGATTGTCTGACAGGGCTCCCAAGTCTTGCCCCTTGTATATGTGCCGTAGTGTCTGCAGAAGGTGTAGCCACTACTCTTCTCGCAGGGCTATCTGTAGGTCGTATAGTGAAGACTGGAGCACGTACTGCTCCATGCATTCCCAGTTGAGTGGCCTTCTGCGCTGATACCTGGCCCTGAGCGATGGCTTTCTCGATAGGTATCCTCCGCGCCGGAGAACGGGTAGGGTCATCAAGTACAGAAGGGAATAATGGAGGCGGATGGTATGGAGAATATGTCGACTTGATGTTCGGAGTCGCATTAGATCGGACAGGACTTGACAGCCGAATTGGAGTCTGGAAACGAACGGGAGATCCTGGTCTGGGCGTCGATGGTGCGTGCGGTCGAGGAAAAATAGAAGATGGGAACACTGAATCTTGTTGGTTGGGTATCGCCGTATCTGCATGACTCTGGGCAATTGGTTCGGGCTGCAGGACGAGAGCTGGCAGCACAGGTGCAGTAGTGGACAATGGTAGCAATTGTGTAAGCAAGTTGACTGAGTCGGGGGATAGCGAGCCAACTTCTCTGTGAAGAGCCGCAGCCTTCCTAGCATCTCGTTCTTTCCCTCGACGTTCCTCTCTCGACTTCGACCTCTTCCTTCCTTCCTTTGAGCTCTCCTCGACGTCTTGTTGCGCATCAGGACCCAAACTTCTACTCCTACCGGGGCTTTCACTTTTGTTCTCGATTCCCTCTTGGGAATCGAAAGTGATCTCCTCACTGAAGACAGCCCGTTCTTTACCTTTCCGCCTTTTCTTTGTCTGTGCCGAGGAAGGAGCAATGAGAGTGTTTGGAAATGGTTCAGGCGATGATTCCTCTGGCTCAGTAACAAACCGAAAGACGTGCGGTGTACCACTGCGACGTGGGCGAGAAGATCGCCGAAGAGGCGTCTGCGGAAGTTCCGGCGCGGCTTGAGGTTGGGCGTCTTCTTGATCTCCAGAGTCATCGACAGAGGAGGAAGGAATAACAGCGGCGATTAGTGGAGTCAAAGACACCGTAGGCAATGATGGACAATTATGAGCAGGCCGCTCCGGAAGTGTCTGAGGTTCAGGCCCAGGTCCCTCGGGCTTACAGACTTGATCTTGAACGGGAGGGACAGCAGTCTCTAGAAGTATTGGCATGGCAGATGACTCGTAGGGCGGCGTTGCCATTTGTGACAGAGACAGTGATTGTCCTGTGAGGCGTTCAACCATCAAGTCGGAAGGGATGCCATCCGGAAGTTCACTCTTTCCTGCTACTTGGGAGCGTAGAAGTGTGCCATCCGGCAAACCATTGGGAGAGATAAGTAAGAGTTCATCTACAGAAGGTTGGCCATGTGTAGGTTGCAGAAGTATCGAACCTGACGAAGTCGCGATTGGTATATCCAAATCGACAGTCGCTCGTGGGGATGCATCGAACGATTCAAACGATATGAGGTCCTCCTGTGCTACCTTATTAGAAAAGAGTCCATGTGGCATGGACGCGTCAGGTCTTCGTGGCGGTGAGGGTGATGTGAATGACAACGAGATAGGCATCAGACTGAAGATGGTCTTGTCTCTGTCATTCTCACCATTCGGTGTATTGAGCTCAGCAGGAGTAGAGAAGGGCGACTCTGATATATCGATCAGAGGGAACTCCAATGACTCTAGGTTTGTAGACGCTGGTCTATCGGGTGGTGGCGACGGGTTGTCGTGTGCACGTATGATCTTGGTGGCCAATGCAGACGATGGCTCTAGATTACCAAGTTGATCACAGGAGAGTTGTATGGGTACGTAAATGTCTGCTCACCGTCTTGTGGATAATTGTCATTGTCTGGTGTCCCTGAACGCGACAAGTTTGCATTCTCGTCTTCACCATCGTCTCCGTCATTCTCAACGCCCGAGTTCTCCCCGCCGTCTTCATTGGGTTGATTTCCTTCGATGTGATTTTTCAAAGGCGAAGTAGACGTATAAAGTACAGATAATCTTGGAGATCGTCGACGAGGCGATTCAGAGTTGCGGATGTTGGGGTGCAGAGTTCGGCGGCGTGCGACGACAGTCTTGCGCTTTTCTGGGGAAGTCAATGGTCCAAAGTAGACTCTGGCAGAGGTTGTATTGACCGCATCGCTGTCCGAAGCAGAATCGTAATCTGAAGCTGGGGAAAGAGTGTGGCTGGAAGTGAAATTTTCATGTTCGGTTTCGTCCATACCGGTGCCTAGGAGTAGATTTGGAAGCTTGATATTATAGCTATAGCTGCGGGAAAATCTTGGGATGTGTTTTGCAAGTGTAACGAAATTCGAGCAAAAAGACCCCTTAGGCTCGGGGGAGGAGGAGGACCAGCAACAAACCGCGAGGACAACGCGACTCTAGAGGCACGTGCAACGACGCGAACTTGAGAGGTTGCATAAAAATTACAATTATTGGACTACAAGTAATACCCACACTCCTGGAACCAGACCTCAAACATACACATAGACGACGCGTAGACAATGGCGGGAAGCTATGGCACCTTCCAATTTCGGGTGCAACGTTCGACACGCGTTCACCTCGCGCTCTTCACCGTATTAGACAACAACATTGGTCCCCTCCCACTGACGCTCGTTTTCGCGATCGTCACCACCCCTGTCTTGGAAGTGTCCCTCCTACTCGAACAATGTCTGCGGGTAATCGAGCCGTGCATCAAACAGCGGGGGACCATCGACCGTATCTGCGTCTATGGGATCGTCCCTGCCGTGTGGTGTGGATTCTGTGGAAAATGAATCGAATGAAAGGGCTGCCGTCTGTTTCTCCTTCTCAAGCGTGTTTTTGAGCTAATATGAACAGTAAATGGCAATAAGTATTGGAAATGCGAAACCGCGACAGCGGGAGTGGAGACGGGCCTCCCGAACATACCTCGGTATTCTCCTTCGTCAATGTTTGAAGAGACTGCGCCTGTCGATCGATTTGCATCTTCATTTTCTGCAAAATTTCCTTCACATTGGAATCCATATCAACGTCACCCGAATCCTCCGCGTTGGGTCCTTGATCCGTCCGAATAATGTCCGAGCTGGACATGGAGGTGCTGACCTGCAGTGACGAGCAGGGGCTTGGAGCCAAAAGACGAGGACGCTTTTGTTCGCGCTCGTCATGTATAGGACCTGGATCTTCCTGTTCTGCTTCCTCTTCAAAATGACCTGATCTGTCCCTTTTTCCGTATCTGGCAGCATCCGATACAGCTCCCCTTTGCTGTGGCTCGTTGATCTTCTTTTTTAAGGCTTCTAGGGATTGCTTGACCACACGGTCCCCCTCCTTTGACAATTTCATCAAGGCCCTTGCGAGCCCATCATCGATAGCAAGTGCAATCTCAGACACAAATACATCGAAAACCTTTTCCCATATGTCTCCGAGCTCTTCGAAGTCGTCCTCGACGCGTTGCTTAGACTGTGCGTGGCCTTGAGTAAGGCTTTCAAGGGCTGGGTTCATATTGATGATTGTAGAGTTGGAAATTTCAGACAGGGTGGATGATATTTCGGTGTATGATTTCAGTTTCTGATCTTCTAAGTCATATGCTGCACTATTCTGTATCGCTTGATTAGACAGTCTAGGATCAAGGCAGGAAAGGCGCGTTGATTGTCAACAAAACTTGAAGACAGGTATTGCGTTATAGACGTCTCGTACATACCTGGCGAGGCCGCGGAATAAATCGATAAGCTTCTCCACACGCTCCTTTTCCTGGGGATGTTCGAGAGAAGTCTTCCAAGCTGGGAGGTCACTCGGCGTTTCTAAAGCAGTCGCCGTGCTATATCCTCTACGATTCAATGCAGCAGATGAAGAAAAACTATCCTCAAGGTCCACGGCACCCTCGGGTCTATCCTTGTGCTTGTGGGTATTTCTATCCACATCGCCGAGATGGTATGCGTTCTGAAGATCGTTGATCATCCTCGCCTTTCCCTGGCATTAAGGTTAGGACTGCACCCAGTAAAAGGGATCAAAGAAGAAGCGGCAAACCTTGGAGGCATTAGAGCTTGAAGCACGATGAAATCTAGGACTATCTCGCGAGCGTTCTCGGACAGGATACTTCCGAGACGCCTCGTAGGCTCTCGTGCGACTTGTACTCGGATTGTTTGACCGGCCTCTTTCACCTGCTCGAGTCTTCGGATTCCTGTCGCGGTCCTTATCTCCGTCACGCCGGCCACCACGGTGCATCGTTTCGACCCGGGAAGTTTCATCACATAGAGATTCTTCAGGGTCTACTTCCACCTTACATTGCAGGAATAGATCAGCCTGTGAAACCAAAGGAGTGGAGTGACGTCTCGTGTGACTATCTTGAGGACCGGCGTCGACGTCGACGTTGCTGCTGTATGTCGTGCTCATCCTACGTGGCCCGTGCTTATCTTGTCGATGAGTGCTGTTGGACGACTGTCGCCTTTCATCTTCCCTGGGTTTGGATGAGCGCCATTCTGGATCATTAGGGTGAATAAAGCTATATGTATATGAGAATTTTAGACTTGAACATTCGTTGAAAGACACGAACCGGCATTTGTCTCCCTGATTACAAGCGGGCCTCAAAGACTGCCCGCGCTCGTCGAAATACTAATTCAACAGTACGAATTGAGTTGCGTAATCGCTATCCTTAGAGAGAGAGGACACGTACACGGCAGCGCACTTTTTTCAAGTTATACGCGGGCTTGTATGCAGACATAGGGATAGCGGGGCTCGTGAAAGGCTTGAAAGGCGGGATCAAAAGCTCAGCGTGACCGTTATCGTATTTGTGACAAGACGCGACATTTCTTGGCTACATTTGAATCCCGATTTGCTACCCCAGATATCTTCCAACGGTCCAGAGAAGTATCACTGCATAATAGATTACTCGTGGCCGCACAAGTCACAGCAAACCAAGATTGGGCCGGCAAGTTTCCATCAGTGAAAGTCAATCCACGAATGAAGGCCATGAACCGGCATGCGCCGGCCAGTGGCACTATACACGATGCGTCCCATCAGACCTGACATGACAAGAAAGTGGCCAGACTGAAAGCAGATGGCTGAAACGTCGCTCTTGAGGCAAATGTCTATCAATGCATAACAGGATCGTCGAGGAGGTGTGAGAGATGCTGCCTGCGAGAAGGTCCATCTAGTAACAGTGCGTGTCGATTACGAATACAAGAGACTCTTGGGTATGAGATGAGACGGCCTAGAAAGCAGTTGGACTCAAGCTGGCTGCTGGACTTCAGTGCACTTGATCGATTTTGCCTTTCATCGATCGGAATTTCGCAGGCGGTCGTCACGAGAAAAAAACAAGAGAACACATTTCCACGTGATTTATGATACCGGGGCATAGCGGGCACCGAGCACAAGGTAGTAACGGATTTAGTGCGAGCTGGCATCAACGGTCGGTGTCGACGTCGTGCCTAGTGCCCTCGACATCCGCAACCTCTACTTGTGACACCAGCTATAGCAGAAATGGGCGCCCTTATCAGTCACCCCACTAGAGTTCACTTCGCAGATCCACTTTACATCGAAGCGACAAAATCAAGAGGCTCTGAACAGTCTGAACGTACTTCGTTGCGTGCTTTGGTGGAATCTAGATGTCCTAGCTTATTTTCTACTTTTGAGCCTGCGTGGTGGTTGTTCAAGTACGTTCTCAGATATCTAGTTCAACGCGCTACTAACCTTGATTTTTTCATGTGTACTCAGTGGTCACCTGCAAACTATATACTGCGTATTGGGCGATTTCTCAAAGACGGATAAAGTTATATATGATAGGTGAGTCTTCAGCATTCTCGTATCATGTTTAACTTCAAACCATTCGTCATAGAAAATACCTCCGGATGCTAGATGGTGGTACACTGTCGGTACTGTCCACTGCATACTTGTCATACTTCGCCGATCACTGACATGCTTGCAACCCAGTGGTTTAGACTTTACACCTGTCAATGACATCAGTCTGAAAGATGATACGCCTATCATCGTGGTCTCTCATGGTCTAACGGGTGGTAAGAGAGGCACAACCAATCAACCGAGGACAATTCGCTCATTCATCAACACTTAGGCTCATACGAAGCGTATGTAAGGGCTATTTTAGCTCCTGCCTGCTCACCCCCGGAAGAGGGCGGCTTGGGATACAGGGCGGTGGTGGTTAACTTCCGAGGATGTGGGTACACAATTGACTGATATGCCACTTCGCTGTAAACCCTAAAGAAAACCTTGTTAGGCGCTGGCGTCCCTATCACCAGCCCCCAGTTATATTCTGCCGGGCATACAGACGATCTACGTCAAGCTTTGATATACATTACAAAACTCTTCCCCCGGGCGCCCCTCCTGGGTCTCGGGTTCTCTCTGGGTGCCAACGTCATGACCAGATACATCGCGGAGGAAGGCGACCAGAGTCGACTCGTGTCAGGTTGTGCCCTTGCTTGCGTGAGCGTATTCTGTAGCCTTCTACCTAGTGATTTTACATCTGACTAGACACGTGCAGCCATGGAATCTCGCCAAGAATAACAGCGCGTAAGGATTTTGCCCTACATGCAGCGCTCAATGCCCTAAACACCTTTTTCTTCAACAGATTGAACAGCACCTTGATCGGCAAATATGTTTATTCCAAGGGAATGGGGGGAAACTTGCTGAGACTGTTGAGACACCATCTGGAACCCCTCTCTCGTGATCCTGAACACCGGGTGGGGAAAGCTCTGACAGCCGCGATGGAGCTCAAGTCACCCACGCTAGAAGAATTTGACCAAACCTTCACGCGAATAGCAGGAGGTTCGGCACCTACCTTTCCCTTCGATACGGCTATGGATTATTACCATTGGGGCTCAAGCCACAAAGTCATTGGTGACATAAAAGTGCCCTTCTTATCCCTCAATGCTGGAGATGATCCAGTCGTTCAGGACGTACCTATGGGCTCAGATAACGTCTGGACCATCATGGCGTTGACGCCTAAAGGAGGCCATCTTGGATGGTTTGAATCAGGCGATCAGTTTCTCGGAGTTCGACGATGGGTCACAAAACCTGTCCTTGAATGGTTGAAGATGATTGCAGAGAATGTTGTTCGTCCAGACCCAGCCCAGAGACCACCTCTGTATGTGGACGATGACGGCTTCTTGAAAGAGATCGGAAGAGATGATATTGGATGTAAAGAAGTAGAAGGTGGTGGGATGATTGACGGAAATGAAGGCGAGGAAGGGTTACTTCAAGGCCTTTGACGTATATCTGTGCATAGGAGAATGAAATGATAGATTGACTATGTACACGCTCGTACTCGTCTCCCTTGGTAAAGGCATTAATACAAATGTTGAGTCCAAACAGTTCAATCGCTATCGCTAAAGGTGACCCGGTCCTCCTCTTCCTCTTCCTCGATCGTGGTGCGCTCATATTGGCTAATATCCACAGATACAGTACCTTCCTCCAATAGGGTGTCTTCTTCTAAATCCTTATTGCGTTCGAACAACTGCCGCCCTGGAAAGAAACGATCGATCGGTCATCATCATCGTTTTTCTTACGACAACACGTACCACTCAGTCGCGTGCCAATCCTTTTCCACTCCTCTCGTTCTTTGGGCGTCAACCCTTTCGTCTTTTCTTCTTCTTCTTTAGCTTTTTTCATGGCCAGCTCCTTGTCGAACTGAACTTTCCACGCTTTGAACGACTCTACGGTAACAGGCGTCCCTCGTGTCCGTGCCTCTTCAGCCTAAGATGCCAAAAGTGTCAAATGAATGTCGAACGCGTGTCCAGAAGTCAGAAGTACCTCCAAGGCCAGCCGTTCCTTCTCCTGTTCTTCTTGCTTTCGTTTTTCGGCCCGTATTCGAACGAGCGAGGATAGCTGCTCTCGCAGATGAGAGACTAGAGTAAATGTCATTGCCATGCCTAGGTTCTCCTCACCCTGAAACCGAATACTCGGTCTTGTGTTCCTGTCGAAGTTGAGAGCTGAAACATACCACTCTACGCAAATCAGTCAGAAGATGGTCTACTTCGTCATCTTCGATTGTCCCTTCAACGGCAGATAGCTGCAGGTCTGGTAATGCATCAGGATAGTCGTCGGTGTAGTTTACCGTCAACGTTAACTTTACTGTGGAACATATGGATGGGCTCAATAATTCCCGAGGAGGATTGAGCGTGGACGTACGTTGATCAGTTCCATCGACTAGATCGTCTGGTTCAGCATCGATCTGTATTTCTCTTTCGGATATTTCTTGGTATGAGCCTCAGTTGGACTACCACGAGTGATGATGCCGAAAACACGAACTAGACAGTTCAGTGGGATAGATGGATTCAAGGACCTGATTCACAGTTTAGTACCACGTTCGAGGTAGAGATAGACCCCCAAAAATACCTCGAACTCTTCGAGTAGAACGTCGGAAGACATCCAGGGAAGTGTTATTAGGAGGAGGTCGTCGTGTTTAGCAGCAGGCGGCGTGCGAATTGAGATCCCGCCTGTCGTTTCTTGGTCCTTTCCATCATTTTGTCAATTCGGCCTCGCTGCCTGAGGCCAAAACATGCTTTCTGCTTTTCTTCGTCCTCTCAATTCCGGTCTGCGGCAGTTTCGACCTCTGACGCTAGCACAATCATCTTATCCGATAATATGCTCTATTGCGCGGGGATATGCAGCACTCCCATCATGGCCCAATATTCCTTCCCCGCCGCAGTCTCGAACAATGGAACCTTACCAGGTAGACTCAGGGTGGGCTCCCATAGTCGACCACACGGTAAAGATTTTGAAAACCCCGGCGAGTCTTGAAGAACAATGGGCGCAGAAAAACAAAGAAGCAATAGAAATGCTCGCGAACAGGCCTCCTCATAATGCTTATACAGGTACATTGCCGGACTGCTAATATCTGCTGCTTCTCTTGACGACATGTATACTTAGGTCGTAGTATCAAAGTGGCTGGTGGTCGTGTAAACGAGGCGCTCAGGAAACTCAGCGAAGTCGTCAGATTCAACCATATACGCCAAGAGGTGCGTGCACAAGAGAGACACGCGAAGAGGGGTGTAAAACGCCGAAAGCTCAAGAGTGCAAGATGGAGAAGGCTGTTTGCGAGTGAGGTACACCCGTTCTCACCTTTTTCTTGTAATATTCTTATTCACCTATCATGCGACAGGTGCGGAAAAGAGTCGATATTGTTGCGAAAATTGGTCGCCGAGCTCGGGGATAGCCAGCTGGAGATTATGGATAAGATCTGATGCCATACCCCGCATGTTTATGAGATTATCGATGGCGATCAGTTGATTCTCTGGATTCTACTCAGTCCCACAGCTCGCATGACGGTTAGCGCGTGAGTCTGAGCTTCTCTTTTGCTCTCGGCCATCGAACTGCTTTGTTGACAGCATGCAATTGACACTATACGACCCCTTTGGGAACTGGAAAGGATCCAGGCTGTCCCAAACGTCATTGTGTTTGAACGTCTATCATTTGCAACAAGGTGTCTACCAGCCTTCCGGATTCTACTGGTAAACGTGGCCATTTCATAACGTCAAACCATTCCATGTCGGGGGTAGCGATTCATGCGTAATGAACTGCAGAAGGCAGATGCGGTTCACCACTATCTCCTTCTTTGGCGGACCCTTATCATATTATTTTTTCGAATCCCGGTCCATCTCCACGTCGTACGGCACGAGGTGTTCAAGCCCTCGTGTTCGCCATGCTGGGAATCCGCAAATTGCCTACATATTATTGTATGGCGTTGGAGTGAGCATCCACGACCAACTGGACCCATTCACGACGCGTCTTAACCTCATCTCGACGACTTCTTCTCACCCTCTTTTGTATGATGGCCTGCTCCGTAAGCATGTCGGAGCCCGAAAATCGATGAACTCCCGAGCTTGAATTGTTTGGAGTGATAATTGATCGATTTTCGGGATCCCTTGCCTCACCACATGCATGTCTCGAGCTTCCTACTGTCTTCGAGGGGCTGGGAAGTTTCCTTCCACCACTAAAGACGATTTCCAGGAACCAGAAATATCCAGAACGATTCTGAACGACTCTGGAAAGGGCAATTGTGTCCCCAAGGTGGCCGTGCGATGTTTTTTTGTTTCTGTACAGCCATGATCCGGCAGCCTCGCATTACTGGGTCTGGCAGAGTATCCAAGAACGAGGTCGGCATGCAGCATTTCGTACAGCGAAAGAGATAAAATGACCAGTGAGCAAAGAGCGACTTCAACTCAGCCTCCCCACTCTCAAAGCAACTAACCATTTCACCAGTCTCTCAAATGTGCCACAACATCATCGATGGACGTTTTCACACCGGTGAGTGTGCCAGTTCACGTCTTCAACACTTCCTAATTCCTTCTGTGTCAGCATGCGGACACTTCATATCGATGTCGACGCGTTTCCAGGACTGTTTACGACCAAACTGTTTGTTCAGTAGCCGACATATGCATCCCATCGGTGAGTGTCGGGAGATATCTGTCTCATCAACATATCACTGAATGTCAATTTCACGAATAGGATGCAAGTCGCCCTCCTGCTCACGTCTAATGGCGCTACCTGTCCGTAATCCCATCAGAGTCAGTCCAGTGAAGTGCCCAGATTGCACTACGCGCGACAGGGAACAAGAATATCTTGCTCGGAGTCAGTAGAGGTCATCGTTTTGTGGTGCGGCGCAGAGAAAGAGTGTCTAGTGGTGCGAAGATTGGTTAGCGATTTATATGCCTGTTGTTATGTTGTCCTGCTTTAGCCTACTTATCGATCCTGCAGCGCTGAGCGCTGCCAGTGAGGTTACTTTTGACTCTCGAAATATATATGGTTGTGCGACCTTTAGCTGTCCTCGTTGACGACGCAGCCCTGGTACGATATGGTCACTAGATCATCAGAGCACTCTCCGATAATTTCTTGCGATGTCGACCAGCGGCTGCGTAATAGGTACCCGTGAACGCGCGAGCGTTGAGGAGCGCGTCTGATATGGGAGGCCACGTGCTCAACGATCCTAGCCGAATTGGGACAACGTTGTTCGATTTGATTGACTCGGACTCTAGATGTTATCCAGTGATATCTTCGTATTTCGTGACGGTCATGTGGCCTTATACTTCCTTCATATCAAGAGATATGGTCGCCTTACCTTGTTCTTCGCTGCATAATTATCAGTGCGTGGTCTCCGTCATAGATCTTCCTGAGGATCCCCCGCCGCCGGCGATTCTTGGACCAGACTTACTAGAGACTGATGATGTATGCGACTATGTATATCTGCGACATAGTTCCATTACTACTAGAACCTCTCACCCTATAGACGATCTCGGCAGTAGCCGCTGCCACGATGCTGGATTTTGGCTCTGAGAGTGAGTCCGAGGATCACCTCGAATTTCGCAGAACTCTGAACTACGTAGCCGACAGATCTTTCATTTCAGCCCAAGTTGACGTCGTGTACGTAGTTCATTTCTCTTTTCTTGGATACATGATAGCAGAGATCGACATCGATGTATTCAATAAACACTCTGACTTGGGGTATACGCGGGTTACCGTAGGCGCGCGTGGGATATAACTCTACTAGATGCTCAACGCTCACATGGAGAGCTCGATACTCTCCGCGGACTGCGTTAGCACCGAGTCTCTCCTTTTCACACACAGGCGTCTGTTCACTTACGATTCTTTACGTGGATTTGACAGAGGAATGTTATGAAGACGTTCCTGGAACAAAGCAAGTGTCCTCCGTTATACAGTAGGTATCACATATGAAAAGGTTTACGATATTACGCGGAGATGGGCGTGCTTCGACGCAGAGACTACTGTTGGTTTGACTGTAGGCATATTGAAGGACTCGATTCGAGGACTACGTCTGGGCCATGTCTGGGCCAGTGCTGCAGCAAAGTCCATCCGGCATACCTGTATCTCACAGTCCTCCGTCAATAACGACCCTGCTTCAACATGGCCAGTGCCATTGAACTGTACGGCCCCAAAATGCGAATGGGTACACCGAGCACAAGGTCTTGACTTACCTTGTCTCGTTTAGTCGCGGACCTATACGCGGAACCAAGTAGTGGAATGTCTGTCATGTACTCGGAGAGATAGTGTATATGAATCTAGCCCATCAGGCTTACTGACAATGTTTGGAGTTCAGGGAGAGTGACTCCCAACAGAAACAATGGAGTGACAATGAACGCATACATATGAAGAAGACTACCGACTCGATCTAGAGGACCGGTCACGAGTTATCATCTATGCGTAGATCGAGATTTCAAAGTCTGCAATCTAATCAATAAGGCTAACGCCACCGAAGATCCTGTAAACCTACTAGCTTAGATCCAGCCTGGGTGCTTGTCCGGTCGATGTTCCCTTCGGAGAAGCGTTGTCCCCGTTCAATGAAGCGGGGGTTTTTGCGTTTGTGTCTCCGACCGACGGTGGAGGATCCGGCAGCGAAGGAGCGAAGGAAGAATAAAATCGGGGTCGAGTTGTTGGAATAGCTGGAGGGGGTACCTGCGTTGCAGTATGAGCCATAGAGCGAAGAGTATTGCAATTGACTGACCGTAGTGAGAGGCAATAGATAAGGAGACGCTTGTAGATCCTGCACACAATAAAATTCGAGCAAGATGCTCAAGGCCTCTGAGCTGAGTGTTAGCTGGCAGAAATACAGAAAGGGTGAATAGGAGGTACCTCCGACCGATTGCAATTGTGTCTCGTCAAAGGCATAGTATTCTATGGAAAATCGGGACGCATCGGGAGTCGCTGGCTTATTAGAGGGTGGAGTGGGCAGCGAATTAGACGGAGACGGGAAAGCTATTCTGGCATCGAGGGAGGGAGAATTTGGCCCATCTACAACACGCGCCGCAAGAACAGAACATGCCGTCGCGGTTATCTGTGGAGGATAAAGAAGACATAATGGGGTCCGGTACCTATCCAATAACATCAAGCTACAAATTTAATGGCCGGCAAATGAATAACCAACGAGTCGTGTGCGATGCTCCATGCGGAATCTTGAACGATGTGGTTGTCTTCATGGGCAGCAAATAGCTTTACCAGTTCGGCATGTGGACTTTCGACGATAAAGTCAAAGCAAAGAGCCTCGAGCAGGACCTCTTCCGTTAATAAGATGGTGGTTTGGCATTGCTCTACTTCCTAGAAGACCTTCTAGTTGTGTGAAACATGACATACAGACGGACTGCGTACCTTGCTATCGGCGGGGATGTGGTCTACATTTTTGTTGGAAATTTTGGCCCAGCAAATTCTAGCCACATCGCGAAGCTTTCTTCCACATTCTTCCGTTTTAGTTGCGAGAAATATGCAAGCCGCGGCAACGTCCTAAATGTGTTATGTGATAAATAAAATGTTGCAGGATAGAGATAGAATTCTCACCTGGCGGTGATAGTCCTCCATTGCGTATCGCATATAGAATCGATGGAACCAGGTGGCTGCAGTAAACATAGCTGAAGAAGGCCTGTGAAATGATGTACGATGAACAAAGTGAGGGGTTCTGCTGATGCAACTAGAGTCGCTGACAATCCAAGAGATGTCCCTAAACGGAATAGAAATTCGACCCCCCTTGCTCGGTCATAGAGCTCTTTTTCCAATGGGCATGCAGAAGGGGTGGCCAATAGAGCGGATGGCGGGAAAAGCCATTGGGATGACGAGCTAGCGGTGTTGTGCATTGAAACTGCGGACTTGGAGAGAGGATCTGGGCACCCTCGAAAATAAGATTCCGGTACTTTTTATGCTAGTCCTAGTGAGGGTTTCAACCAAGTTTTAACTTTGAGTGCGGTTGATGCAATTGTGAAAGTTACACTGTAAATTGCCACGTGCTCTGTGACTGTGATATACACAAACTCTTCCTCTTTCGACGCTGCGGCGTGTAACCAACTCAAGCGAAACTTATAGCTGAGCTCTTTAATTCGCTTTCTTTATATATTATTCTCATCATTTTTCAATGTATATACTCAGAGGACAGTCTAGGTCATGAGGAGATTCAGTGTCCGTGGTCAGCGCTTTGCCACGGCGTCCGATAGTAGATAATCAAAGTGCAACTTCACCTCGAGCTTTTAGCACTCTATAGCCTCCGCATTTGCCATGCTCGCGGGAGAATTCTTCCGCGAATATCCACTTGCCGACCTGGCTGTCCCCCTCACCGAGGCTCTTTTCACACTCATCCTCTGCGTGCCTCGTGATGCCCTCCTGCTAATTCCAACGTGAGGCGGCGATTTGCAGGATATACTCGAATACGAGGCACTCTACTCACTCTGCTCCATCCAGAAACCTCTCATATGACAGATCATCTGTACGGGAAACATGCGCAGCCAAAAACTCGAGGCGCGGGACTTCGAACACCTGGTTATCGTTGATGTCCTTTCATTTCATAGCAATTCGCCGCTTCGACTGCTTTCTAGTCTCTTACTCTCATGTAGTATGTGCCCAGCTGATCCCCGGAAGATAATGTTCCCAAGTTATCCTCTGCTCGTCGGGTCTTTTTGGAATCTTTTGACTGTCCTCAGCGATCTAGACCATTGACGTCGGTCTAAACCAACTCTTTTGCAATAGATTCAGGGATATTAATGACTTCTTCCTCAGAAGACCCCACTTAGTATTGACAGATGTTTCATATCTCGATACGGCGGACCAAGTACACGAAGACACTCGTCCAGTGAGTTTTCCGGCGCTTTGCGTTTCTCTCGAGGTCCGAGATATTGACGAAACCACAGCGACCCTGCAAGTAACACATCTTCATATCGAAGAAATTCGGCATAGTACATATCGATTTACACGCGGAAAAGGTCCTTGCCACTACATGCTACCGGAAGTCCTACATACTGCAGTTCCGAATTTCCTTCAATTGACCCTCCGCCCCATGCTTCCATCTGCGGTTGTGCGACACCTGTGGCAATACCTGTCCAGTAAGGGTGCTGGTGACCAGGACCAGGATGTTAGCTAGAATCCGTCTGGATACTATGTGGTCCGCTGCAACTTACTGTATGACTTGGGAAATTGGCGGCTACCACAGATTGAAATCAGTTATGGAACAGTAATACGGTGAGCGAATTGCGGCTTACTACTGCCAGCAGGTAGTCCTACAGTTGGGACCGCAGTCCGGGGGGTGAGTCGTACTAAATTTGCAGTAACGGTCTCCGCATTGTATCTAGAAAATGTAGTGAGTGATACCGCATCGTAATGGCAATAGCGCTAATTGGATTCACTGTCTCCTCGGGCTAGGTTCTACGTCAACGACATGTCATTTCCCGGTATAGCAGGGCGCTTACCTGGAGATAGACGTGTCCACAGCGAGCGTAAGTGTTTTCTACTCTGAGAGAATGACACATGGTAGTGAAAATTCCTTGAACGATTTGCAGGGCATGAGTGGGATGTTTTCACGCACTTTATAGGGTGGGGGAGGCTTCGGGCTCAGTCAAGATTCCAAGGAAGAGAGAACTGATTGAACACTGATCAACTCCGGACCGTTTCACATAGGATAGGCATTATCAAGATGGCTGGGACATCCTGTAGAAATGGCCGAAAAATCTTCGGCGTACGAAGTAAACCAATCTGTTCAAAGAAATCGATTCTTTTCATTTTTTCGGAAATGTGAAATTATGACATCGACTTCGCATTGTCAAAAGGCTAAATATGCGAAATTCTATTCACAATGCCGGGGTATTCCGTTGACGAAAATCAAATATCCTCGATTGCGACAGGGATGCGGAACCATCTCATTGAAGGCCAAGTAATGATCCATTCGGCTGCCACGACCACTGTCGGACCCCCCTTTTTTCCTGTGAAAGGAAAGGAATATAACGTCGACCATGTTCGAGAGCCAGAAGCGCGATCCACGAACGACCTGAGCGGAGAACACGGAGGTACACCCAATGTTAAGGCTAACTTGTAAGGTTTAGTCGGAGTGCCTTGGCCATGTCTAAGTCTTCAAAATAGCCACCGACGGAGTCAACGAATCATAAGGTTGGGATGTCATGCTCATTTGCTTCCGTTCGGAACAAACGACACAAAGCTCGGGGACCGCGTGCGCGTCCGTGGGTGGACGAAACTTAATCGTCTAAATCATTACACATGCTGTTGTGGTAGATCTTGGCTCAGCTCGAATATGAATAAGACTTTACTGAGCCGCTATTGGAGGATGGCGCCACCACCTGGGTTGGGCTGTTGAGTGCAATTCCTGGTCCCTAGCGTTTGGCGCCACAAAGGAGTGGTACGCGAAAGAGGGCTCGTCTTAGCGTGGTATACAACAGACAGGTCAGACTGGAATGAGGGCTGGGATACAAAAGGTTATCTGGAGTGATCATGGAAATCTCATACAGCAGATCTTAGCGATCATCCGGCAAACATCCCGACGAGATACTGGCTAACGCCTTCGGGAGTGAGGCTCCCCACGTCAGAGAACACGAGGGAGATTAGATCCGGTCTGTCCGACCAGACTTCAGTTGAGGCTGCCACACGAAAATAAATACGAACGAATATTCACCTTGTATAGTCCACATCTGGATTGTTCCGGGCTATCTGTTCCGGGGTCATTGGGGTGAGAGCCCGCGTGGACAGTTCGGAAGATTGGGCATCACTAGAGGAAGTAGAAATGTTCCCGTGCGCATTGGCCGCAGGCTGTGACGAGGTTTGTTGAGGTGTGTTGACGCCGCTTGGAAAAGATAAGATACTTGGGTTGTGCGTGGGCAGGTCGTATTGAGACAAGGGGAACAGCCGATGGAATTTGTAGCTGGACAAGTTGGATGAGTTTTGAGAAGAGTCTGCGAACAGGAAATACATATGACGGTTACCTTTCAGCGAGAGCGTAGAAAGGTTTGTTCGCTGCTTTAGCGATGATGGCTATTTGGTTGCTCCCGACAGCGTTGATTAGACCGCCACTCTCTACGACTGCTTCGGACCCCACGAGTACGAAATCTACCCTCTCCATTACTGTACAATCCAAGGCTGTCAGCCTCAAGCCACGATATGATCTCGTGAGTCATACCGTATGCAACAGCCGAGTCTAGTACCACAGTACACGGTATTCCAGCAGCAGTAAGAGCTTCATAGGTCTTGATCCTAGATGATGTATTCGCGTAAGAGTTCAGCAGCCTATATCTCGGATATGAGTTGGACTCACCCGAGACCGCGAGGTCTTGCTTCTGTAACAAACACTTTGGGAGGAATGAGTCCGGCTGCTCCACAAGACGACGAGAGAAATAACCTGATATTCGTTTTCGCTCGTGTGCTTTCAGAAGCGTTTGCATTACCACGCGAGAATAAGAGTGAGTTAGTATCTTCGAAGTAGTCAGTGATGAAGACAAGTCAGTGAAAATCAAGTGCACGCACTACGGAGCCATCTTTGATGAATCCTAGGGATAATTCTGCGATTTTCGTGCGGAAGCTCAAGGCTTCGGCGGCATATTTTTGGCCTTGTTTGAACAGCTCGGCTTTGAGTTCAGAGAAACTCTGTCGGCGTGAGATCAGTAACCAATCATGAGGTATATCTAAAGGAGACTCTCACCACAGAGTCATGCGGAAACAATGTTACGAAGGCGATGAACAACTCGCAGCCCGCGTTCAGACCGATTGGATTGGAAGATTGTTTCGTTAGGTCTGCAGCGCCATCGTGCAAGGCTTTCACCAGCTCGAACATTGTTCCGGCTGATGACATGAGTGATATTGGTGAGGATCTCTCATCAGGGTCATTGTTGGACTTCGAGCTCACCATTCGATGCTTCTATTAGCTCTGTCAGTGCAAGGATTGCAGCCAACGGGGTAGATATCTCCTCGTCCTTTAGAATACGTTGATATGCAGCATGGATGTCAAAGGGTTTGCGTTGGGTGTGCTCTTCTTTCCGCCCTACAAGCGAAGGTGGTATGCTCATTTCGGACCGGAAATCACAAGGTTTTTGAAGCGAACGATAGCCAGCTAGCTGGTTCAGAATAGTATTGTGGTCGGCGCGTCGAGGTCGTAATAGTTCAACCTTGAGAAAATAAGATTCAAAGGATAGCCAGTTGACTTGGAAGCTGAGAGAGTGATTTCGAGAGCTGGACGACTCGGAGGTCGCGCATGTGGTTTTTGACTCGATCACTGCCTTTTTGGGAAAGAGGCGCCTTCTCTTCAAGTTGAACGTAACGATGACTTTGAACCGTGAATGATCAACGTTCAACGTTAAAATTGAACATTCTCCTCTACCTACGTTCAACGTCGACTTCAAGAGCTAGAGCAGATATCTATGAATCTCCTTCAGTCAATGTCTCAAAGCGCCACCGGTTAATGCTGGGCTGTTTTTGAGCCGCGTTCATTCGCTCAAGTTCAGCTATCCTCTTTCCATGTATTCTGACACACGTGGAATCGCTGTGAACATAAGGATATTTTAAGTAGTGTCTGTGGGCCGCGGCTTGTCAGGGTCGGCATACCGAGCTCGCTAGGGCCCGTTGTGAAACATAAACATACATACATATGAAGTAAGGCACTCGATCGCGGTCGTGCAGGAAAATGCCATCTGAAGCAAAAAAGAACTTTGAAAGCGGGAAGAAGATGTCTATGCCTCATCCTTCTTCTTCAGCCACCATGCTTCCAAAATTCTACCTTGGCCTGTTGCTCTGCGGTCGAAGAGTCCTCCGGATACGATGCATATTTTGCTCGGATAAGGCTGCGCA
This sequence comes from Sarcomyxa edulis, assembly GCA_009761415.1. Taxonomy (NCBI): domain Eukaryota; kingdom Fungi; phylum Basidiomycota; class Agaricomycetes; order Agaricales; family Mycenaceae; genus Sarcomyxa; species Sarcomyxa edulis. The sequence continues at coordinate 1,541,463 of QUOL01000007.1, forward strand.
CCGAATAAAAAATATGTCGTTGCCAAAGAGACCCTGGTCCGTCATATAAACCCAGAGTGGATCGGGCAACTAAGGAGTTCTTTGCCTGTCAGAAAAAGACCGGAAAACCGTCATTCAAAGAGCGGGATCTGGGGCGTTGCATCTATGGAGGCGCGGCCTGGAGTGGAGGTTGTTTCCAGACTACGAACGTTGGCTGAATGTATGTACCACCTGAAGTCCTTGTCAACGAGTGTCCGTTGTAACTTGTACACATAAAAGTAGGAGACGGGCCCTCACCGACGCGTCCATTTTCGGAGTATAAAAGGGCAAATATCCGCTTTAGGGCGGGCGTATGGACGGAGTAAATTTGCAGATATCTCCGGATATGGAATTTGGACGACGAGATTGGGCAGATCTCGATAAATTTTGTGGCGAAAGCCGTCCGACGTGGAACGTGTTTCGACGAACTTGCAGTAATTATGGCCGCGATCGTTCGGCGGGGTCTGGCAGGGTCCACTTCGGCGCCCTACTACAAGAACGCCCTTTTATTCTCGCTTTTCTCATTCCCTTCCTCCTCATCCTCTCCTCATCTTCTCCTTCTCAAATATCCCCCTCGTCTTCACAGACATATCCTCCAAAAAAACTCGTATCGTCAATCGAGTTCACCTAGGCTACAATACCAGGCTTTGATAGCATCATCCGTGAGCAACCCCTCGATTCTGCTCTGACTTTTCTTTACCTTGACGTTGATCACAATCTCTTCGCGCGTCTAGTTATATTAAAATTTTGACTCTTGTCATTTTCGCATCTTCGACATGCAAGTCCCCGCTAAACCACGCGCCGAGGTCGTTTTTTCGAGCGATGTCAGAAATATGGACGAATGGGCCAGACGCACCCACATACCTCTAACCACCGCAGAGGCGCTCGGAGCAACATATGCTCGCGCTCATAGATGGCTACAAGCCTTGAGAGGTCAACTGATTCGCGAGCACAAGTGGCGAGACAGCTCACCGTCTGACCCTCGCATGCTGTTCTCTCTCGAGACATCTTCCATCTGGCGATCATCCGTCGGGCTTCCCGCCGGCCCTCCGCTCAAATTACAGCTTCCTGTCCATGCGAGCTCATTCTTCTCGCCTGAGCGAAGGATACAGTGGCAGATGGTTTTCCACAGCGACATCTTCGAGTCCATGCGAAAAATTTGCAATCCCATAAATGACATCCTCAGCTTAATCCAGTGCCTTCTCACAGGCTTGGTGACTATCATCTTCGACGAACATCTTCCGCAGGGTATGCACCGCACGACGCGCGGACTGCCGCCCGTTTCTTGGATTAATGCGAACGAGGGAGCGCTGATTGAGGTTTTCGGAGTGGCTCACTTCAAGACTTTACGCAGAGCATGCGGTGACACTAAAGCGGCGTACAAACTGGAAGTCATTCCGTATCGTCATTGATAAAAGGCGCGTGGTGCGCCACATTCTTTTTTCGCAGACAGGCCTCCATGGCGAGGACCCCGTCCGTGACACTCGGTCGCGTGCCTTTATACGCGTCCTTGTCTGTTTTATTTTTGTCAATTCTTGCTTTATAGCTTCGTTGACCCCCCAACTCTTGCTGTCCCATTACCATATCGCTTTCCCCAGTCCAGTCATAATTCACCCTAGACTCTGCATCGCTCCATCTTGATTCCCGCCGCTCGCAATACCGTACTCCCGTCTACTCATCATCGCATTCGTTTCTGTTCGTCTAATTTCTCTTCACGTGTGTATTTGGTATCTTCCTGTCTGCTTCGCGCCCTCCCCGTACTGTAACATACGTATAGCCAAACCAATTAGTAACTACATACTCAGCTTTATATACATAACCAAAAGACTCGCATTTTACTCGTCCATGAGCTGGACAGTTTTGGTCACCCCATGCTAATTGTCATGCTAGTTAGGAAATGAGTAGTTGAGAAGCTTCAGATCACAGTCCAATTAGATTCGAAAGCTTCGCTGGGACAGAATCAATGCAAGCGGAAGGCGGAAGGTGTCGTTTCCACGTGCGCCAAAAAAATCAGGTCCTCGATCGACGACGACTGAAAACATAGCCTGAGCTTTCCGACTGACTTTGTAGCCGAACCAAAACCCGTCCGAGGCATCTTCAAAACTATCATGGCATCTGTAGTAGCATGCCAAAGTTCGACTTGTCCTAACGGCAATCCCCCGTCTCGACTAGAATGCCCGACGTGTAACAAGTTCGTCTTCAAATATCCCAATTTACTGCTACTGATCTGATTTTCTTACTAGACTCGGTATTCGGGGTTCCTTCTTTTGCGGACAGGAGTGTTTCAAGGCTGGGTGTAAGTCCTTCTCACCAAATCCGTATTGTAACCCTCGTTGACCCGTTAATCTTAGGGGTGCGTCATTATTCTAACACAGAACCACCCCCAACGCCTTATTCGTTGCTCTAGAAAACGCACAAGATCGTGCATAGTATTGTTCAATCTAGACAATCCGGAGGCGTGTTGACCAACAAAGGTGCGTGATCAAGGCCGAATTGAAGTGACAATGATTCACCCGTATCTTTCACAGACGGCACCTATAACCCTTTTGGCACTTACTCGTTTACTGGATCTTTGACGCCTGTTTATCCATTGTCTCCAACACGCGTTGTCCCGGCTCACATTCCCCGACCTGACTATGCAGAAGATGGTACCGTGTCCGACTCGTACATCTAATGGGCGAGTCCATTTACCTTTCGCTTTGCTATAGGTAGGCCCTACTCGGAGATGAAAGCGGCTGGTCAACCAGCGCGCATTCTGAACGCGCAAGAACAAGAAAAGATGCGGACGGTTTGCCGGGTACGCAGCTAGATATGCCCCAAGACATCGTTCTTCATGGGGTCCACACCGGCATGACGCTAACCTGTTTTGATCAATCAATTTCAGCTTGCGCGGGAAGTTCTGGATATTGCTGCATCTCACATACGACCGGGAATCACCACTGACGAGTTGGATGAGATTGTCCACAATGCCACTATCGAACGTAACGCCTATCCCTCGCCATTAAACTACCGCAACTTCCCCAAGTCTGTTTGCACGTACGTCATCTGTCATTGTCTTCCTGATGATTTTCTGCTCACCGGGACGCTGTCAAAATAGTTCTGTAAACGAAGTCATATGTCACGGAATTCCTGACCAGCGGAAACTTTTGGATGGCGACATCATCAATATTGGTTTGTTGCCCACTTAATCACTCAACATTCCTTACTAATAAACAATATCAGACGTGACTCTCTATTATGACGGTAAGCAAATGTTTTTTCTCCATTGTTCCACATGATTGACATTGTCCTACACATCAGGCGTTCATGGTGACCTCAACGCCACTTACCCTGTCGGTACTATCGATGATGAATCAAAGAAACTCATCCGGACGGCCCGAGAATGTCTAGACGAAGCTATCAAGATATGCAAACCTGGTGCCCTAATTCGAGACATCGGCAAGATTATGTGTGTTGTTTTGCTTCCGATGAGTTTCACCGCTGATGTCTTATCTAGTGAGCCCATCGCGCGGGCCAATGGCTGCACTTCCGTGCGGACTTACACGGGTCATGGCATTGATTATCTCTTCCACTCCTCGGCGCCAAATGTTCCTCATTATGCGAAGAATAAAGCTATAGGTACCATGAAAGCTGGAATGGTAAAGATTCCATATTTTACGTGTCTGAGCAACAACTCATATCCATTTTCTCATATCAGGTATTTACCATAGAACCGGTAGGTTGTCTCCATAGACACGATGCAGGTACTCTCTAACACCCTCGATTTTTCCAGATGATTAATTTAGGTCACAACTGGGGCGATATCCATTGGCCTGACAATTGGACCGCCACAACTGTGGATGGCAAGCGAAGCGCTCAGTTTGAGGAAACTTTATTGTGAGCTTCATATCAAATGGTCACGTCGCTCGGCGTTTCTAATACATGTCCTTTCTTGATAGAATTACGGAGACGGGAGTTGAAGTCCTCACTGCTGGGGCAAAATTGGAATTGTAGACCAACGAGCCTGTACTTCGTGTCAATCGATAAATTGTCCAGGAGGACTGCACTTTCAATCTCAGCGGCCTCTCAGCATGCAACCTGGTCAACGGGACGTAACGGAAGTATATCAACTGAACGAATGATCCCATTGGCCATGTAACGCACAGATTGCGCATCCTCTGCTCTACTTTGTCATGTGAACGGATGGAAGCGGAGTCCTTATCTACCCAAGCTTCGACGTCCAGGCAAAGAGTTTTTTATGCAGTATTTTCTACCGGTCCAAGAATAATATTCTCCGAGGCTCTTATCGGTAATTTTTCATTTGTTTCTAACTTCATATATCTCGGTGTAGGTATGGTACTCTCCCTTATCTCGCTCCCTGTTCTTTAACTCCTCAACTCTACCCATGTCAGACCCCTCCGAGCCCTACTTGCTGGTTGAAAAATGTGGGCATGCGAGACGCGTCCCAATCTATGTTATCACGAAGTACATACCGTGAGTCACATATTTCACTTCATGCAAGCCTTAACTGACGAACAATGCACAACAGCGTTGCAGGACAGCAAACCAGATCGGTGTGTTATCAATTGTGTTCCACGTGGTACCTTTAGCCCATTTGATATTCACAGCGAGAGATTCGCTGCATGGACTTAGGGGCGGAGGCTTTTGGCAGTTACAAGGCCGTGCAGGGTGGATGTACACAAATCCAGGCGAGTGAGACATCTCTGAGTTGTCTCATAGTCTTCCAGAAGTGCCGACTTATAAAATCGTACAGTTTTTCAACGAGACAGATTGCTTCAAGTTCGTCTATCGTGCGTGTTACCACCGATGTTCTCTAAACTGTTCTACAGATGCACAGGTTGTGGCATGGAGTTCAACAAAGTCTATCTGAGACAGAATTTGCTGATAGAAGTCAAAGGCCTACCACTTTGACCTTCACAAGGTCATAGAATATACACGAAAGAGAATAATAGACAGAATTGGGGTACAGGTTCTAGAAGGTCTAGTACGTTTTGCTCGACAGTAGAGATAGAATGTGTATCATGTTGTAATACCAGAGGATGCAACTAATCATGACGTCCTAGTTCCGTCTTTCTCTGGATGATTTCATCGTTGAGACTGTCTGTGTCTTGTTCGAATAGTTCTTCACGATCGAGCTCGGCAATCCGTATGACTGGTACCCTGTCCGAGAGACTCTGTCGTCGCTCACGATGGCCGTCGCGGGAACGTTCCCGAGGGGGGTCACGAAAGCGGATACCATCCATCTCAACACTAGGAGATGTGGCGGTTGTATGATGTGACGAATGGCCACTAGGTTGCGCGAACGGGACGGAAGGAGGGAGTGGAGAGAGCCGGAGCCTTTGCAAGTCTGCAAAGGAACTTTGTCGAGATTTTGGCTTCTGGGAAGGATGTAGCTGTCCTTCATACGCCGGAATGAATCCAAGAACGTTTTCGTAATCACCCGCATCTTCCTCGTCAGAACTGTCTGGGTTCCCAACTTCATCTGCGGATGAACCTGCCCACGCACTGGTTCCGTATTTAGTACTGCGACTCCATCCGAAAAGCCTTTCATCGATCCAAGTCATTGGGTGCGTTAACCCGAGACCTTGTGCATCGACAGCACCAGTGCCACTTTTTCTTCTCCACATACCCGACGTGCTAGATGGTGGAACACTGGCAGAAGGAACTAGGATCTTCCACTGCCATCATAGGTGAGAGACCGTTGAGCTTTGAGTACACAAAGTGACGAACCTCATTGAAGTTGCCATATATTTGAGGGCCAAAATCGCTGATGACATCGGCAAGCTCATTGGAGAGCTGAACTCTCATGGTTTTGAGCTGATCCAAGGAACGTTGCTGTCCAGGGACAAGAGCTACAATCAAAGGTCTCAAGGACCTGGCAAATATGAGCCACGTGAGATATTGAAGATCATTTAAACGTACTTTAGGACATCTACTCCTGCTTCGCCGAATTTCAGCGCAGCAAAATTCATGAAAGGTACCGCAACGGCGACCATGAAGGGCGTCCAGAGTCTCCATTTCATTGGTGCTTCGGCCTTGATTACAACAAGAAGGGCAAGGAATGCATAAAACCCATACAGAACAGGAGCAACGCCGAGAGAGATAAGAACTTTCCATGTCGCGAGCACATCGCGTCCTGCGACTTTGACTACAGAAGCAGCGAGAGCCTCTGTATAAGATAGATACAGTCAGATAAATCTGGATGTCGAGGAAGTACATCAAGTAGGAACCTTTGGCCTTTTTTCGCGAGATTATGGACGCGAGAATAAACATTGGGCCATTAAGTATGGTGCCAGGTAACGCAAACATTGTCCAGAGCATCAAGAGGCAGACACGATAAGTTAGTAGACCTAGTGTTTTCCAACTAGCCTTTTGCGCACGGGGAACCTGGAAAAAAGCTGGTGAGATATATGAAGTCATGAGAACGGTTTACATACTTGATGATCTCGTAAACCGAGATCTCTGAGAAGACGATTGTATTTAAGAACGTCTGTACGCAGTTTTTGCACTCTTGGTTCATTCTTGAAATGTATGTATCCTTCTAGCAGCCGTTTGTTGAGCTCAACGACTTGGCCTAACGTGAAATGTTGTCCTGGAGTCTTGTACAGCCGCCGTACAGCTTGTATCAGCTGGAAACGGACGGTGAGCATGATACAGCTAGAGGAATATGGTCAGTGAGTTACCATTAAAGTGTCGTAATCAGGAGCTCGGACGGTGACTGTCTTCAGAGCGTCGTAGATAAGATCGAGGAATTTAGCAACTGCCTCTCTCTTTTTGGCTCCACCCTCCTTGAACATATCCACAAATTCCTGCGGGACGTCAAGAGCAGTACCAAATTCCACCACAGCTCGTGAGCGGAAACGATGGGCATGGAAGTACGATAAGCCAACTGGCACGATCTTGACTCGGACATTGGGGTCATTTGCCATCGCTCCTAACGCCATTATGGAAACGCCAGCTTTGAGGGGAAGTAAATCCGTTCTGTCATGACTGCCACCTGAGTTCATTAGTGTCATAACAGAAATTACAACTCAGAACTTTGACATTACTGACCTTCAGGGAAAATGCCTATACCTCCTCCTTGCTTCAAACATTGATATACGTGACGATACATTTCTTGTTGGTCAACAAAAGGAAGTTTCTTGAATTCCAAACCGCTTTGACCTTCTTTTTTCAATTCGGCAAGCTTCTCCCTGATCTTTGCCGTACCCTTGCCACTCTCTCCTCCAAATTCGCGCTTAATCTTGAGTTCTGTGTCTGAAATAACCTCTGCTATCTCCGAAATCGGAGAATTCAGTGATTTTGGAAGCATGATTTGCATTCTAGGTTTGAACTCGGAGAGAAAACGTGTTCCTTCACCCAAGACCAAGCACGGGTCATTCGGGCAGAGATAGACGCGTCCAGTACCGGGTGTAGCTGAATCTGCAGCCCGAGACACAGGAACTTATGGAGGCGTCAGCAAGTTTCGAATGACAAGGAATGATTCACTCACTACTGTCCATAAGTCGGGCGAAAAAACCTATGAATTTCCTTTCCATGCTCTTGGCGGCCGTAAGGAACTGGACTCGACGATGTGTTTCGCGGTAAACCTCCAAACTAAGGAGGAGTGGATCGAGAAACTACATCCAGGTCAATGGGTATTGTCAAGAGTGGGGAACGAAATGTGTATACTTGATTATGGTGAGGGGCTCCGACGAAGATACAGGGTCCATCGTGAGGTATATTGAACGCGCCTCTGGGTCGAACTTCGCGGAAAAAGATCTGGGTGACGACCCGCCAAAACAGCATGGCGGCATCATATCCTAGGTGAGAGTCGTTCGAAGAGGCCATAGACGGGGACGGAGGCAGGACGGAGCAAAACGTTTGGGGTCGTGTTTATTTTTATCGAAGGATTCCGAAGGAGGAGTCGCGAAGGCTTCAATCAACAGCCACAAATTCTCAGTCGAAAGAATTATGCCGGCTATTTATGATTTTAAAGCGACATAGGATAGGCTATGCTAGGATACAGAAATGCAGATGAAAGAATGTCAGATGATGACTACGAGAGCAAGGATATCTATTCGAAAAAAAAGTGGAAGGCAGAGCAAAGCCAGCGATAGAACTAGCTCGATGTCCGTGCTGACCCAGTGCTCAAGGTACTTGACCTATACTGGAAGATGTCATGCAATCTAGACAACTTGTCCTGCGTGGCTTCAGGAGGACTTGTCTGATGTGGCGATCGAGCCGGCGGTGGAGACATGGGCACGGGCTCTCGCTGATTAGACTCCAGTTCTAGTGAAATCGTAAGCGTTAAGAAACACAGAAGCACATTTTGAGAAGGACTCACTGGACAGCGTGTCCGCTACTCGTTCTTGGTCCTCTGCTGCTCGACTTGCCAACGCTCGATTGATGTACTTTCGAAAAGCGGCACCTGTTGATTCCAGCATCTTCTCTACGCGTGGTCGTTTGTGGGGATATGCTTTCAAAAAATGATGGAGTTCTGTGATTCCTTCTTTGTGCAGTGCTCCAGTTGTTTCACTAGATATGTGCCCAATAATCGTGAGCAACTGTCCGTCCGGATCTGGTTCTTCGACAGGTGGGGAAAATGCACTAATGCCGTTGCCGTTCATTGACGAAGAACTTGGACTCGTTCGATGGCTAGGAGAGGAATGCCTATGACTGACAGACGCTGCAGAAGACGCGGTTTCTCCTGGAGACAAAGGTCGGCTGGAAGTGGGAGAGAAGTTTCGCGGAGGCTGTTGATGTACCGTTTCGTTGCGTCGTGTTGGTATGTCTGCACCCGCGCGAGCACTTGAGTTCAATATTCGATACACGTAAGGATACACTATAGTTGCAGATGGGTCGTCGAACGAGGCGGAAAGGAGGTCATACACGTCGTCTCCATAATGTGCTTCACGTTGAATCAATATACAGTCGAAGGTGCGAATGTCTGGAGAACTCACCAACAACATGCTGAATAATGACCTTGATCGTCCGAAGAGGCATGTCTCCGCAAGGTACCTTGTTTGTAGCTCGTGCTCGCCATTCGTTCGGAGGTACTGACTGTAGGAAGTGTTCAATAGCAGGGAATAGTTCAACCGGGTCTAGCAGTTGTTCGCTGAGATCTTGCGGTATATTTCTAGCTAGTTTCCAAACACATTTCAAGACCAGTTCCGCAACTTTTGATTCCTTGGAATCTGATGATGTCCCATTGCTTGGAAAAGGTTTCACGATCTGCAGGAGTAGCGCAAATAGTGCACTTGAAATGATGTAAGAAACGATGACGGAAAACCACATCATTGACTCACCGGAATATTGACATCCGCCGTCCAGTGGCAAACAGCCGCAGAATGATCATGTTGATGAAACGAGACAAATCCTTCACTTTCCTGTTCGGGCTGTCATCCGTTTCCAGGAGCCGCAAGGTCAATTCCTCCAGTAACGATGTCAAAATATCGACCGTGAGTGATTCGGCGAGTAGTGAATGGTCACAAAAATTATTGAGCGTCTGTATAAGGTGTTTAGCGAGCCGGAAATTATCCTCAGGAATGAGATCATCCGGTCGGTCGAAAACGTGAGCCATTTGGAGGGTAATAGTCTCTATCAGGCCTTCTGTGTGTTCTGCGAGTTCGCGATATTGCGCAGACGACGGGCCAGCTTCTGGCCCAACGGCAAGAATTCTCTGAATCTTTTTCAGAGCATCCACGCTACGCGTTGGGTCACTACTGAGAATACTGGAGATTGTGATTGTGATGCTATCGGCAGTGTCCGGATGAGGAAGATTAGGGTCTAACTGCTCATCATACATCGACTCGGCTGTTGTCAAGGACGGGGGCCGTTGTGTCATTCGCGAAGGTGCAGGCTCATCCATGAGAGCATCCTCACGAGATGCAGTACTCGACGGAATAGGAGGGACAATTGGACGAGGTCGACCAAGACGTGAAGGAAGCATACTCTTCGGACGGCCGATTCCCGTGGGAGATGATGGCCCAGCCGTAGGCGGGCGGGCGGTTCGCGCAGGTGAAGCAGGACGAGTGATTTGAGATGGAGTCGGAGATGTTGGTCTCAGAGTCTGAGCAGGAGAGGACGGCCGAGCCAGCCTAGACGCACCGGACACGGATGGACTCGCTGACCGGGGGATTCCTCCCATCCGTGACATTGGAGAGCCAGGTCGAGGGATGCCTGCGGTTAGACGAGTGATTTGTTGAGGGGGCGCAACAGGTGCTTCGGGCTTAACTTGAGCGCCGCTTGGTCCTGCGACACGGCGAAGTCGTTCCTCTAATTGTGTTTTGTCCTTAGGAGATAGAGGTCCAACTAGTGACCAGACTTTCTCGCCCACGTGGGCATATCCTTCGCTGTGTCAAGGTATGAGACAATACTATGCAATAGAAATCTCAACCTGGGACTGACCTTAGAGCACCAAGCGCAGATTTACGAACTTGAGAGTCTTTGTCGGCGAGCATCGCAGCCATTATAGGAAAGGCTTTACTTGGTTCACATGCACCCATGCCCGATCGCTTCAGTAAGCCTGCCATTTCATCTAAAGCTCCCTGACGTGTTTTAGAGACTTTCGACTTCAAGCCATGCTCAAGCAAAAGCTGAAATACGCGACTGTATGCATATACCTTTGGCAATGTCTGGATCAAGTTCTGGACTCGTACACGGACTGGTTCACGAGCATCGCCGAGCTGTCCGAATAGTTATTAGCTGGACGGGGGCCGAAGTGCTAATATATCGAAATACCTTGAATATCATTGTCGGTATGAAGCACAGTGCTTCGGTGTCGGTAAGCTGATAGTTGACGCTTCGAAGGAACCCTAAGACGGCCTCGACGAGATCCAAACACTTCGAGATCAAGTTGGGTTGTGGCTCATGAGCTTTGATCGAGGCATATTTGAGCGGTAGATCAAAGTTTGCCAAGCAGACGGCTTCTGTAGTCTCGTCACTTCCCTGAGCACTGGTGAACAAGTCGCACATAGTCGTCAAACCACTGATGTGGTCATTGACAGCGTTATGGTCGTGACTGAATAAGCGAGCGACAAGATCTTTCGAAGCGTGAGGTTCCATCTGGCTCTGTAAAACCTCCGCGAGATCTTTCCTGGTGGCTCCACCCTCGTTGATCCATCGTTGAGCATCTTTATTCAAACGGGATTTTTTGGCATCCATGTTCATGCCCAGAAATGGTAAATTGACAGCAGGAGCTGGGGATTGCACGGCTACCTTGCTGACAGGGACAGGGGCTCCTGGGCGCTTGAGGCCACCAATAGCGCCTTTACTGGGTAAGCGTGAATGGCCGGTGTCAAGAGGCGTTTCGGGGCGAGAATCAGGCCGACCGCTGCCTTGCGGTAATTTTCGACGGACACCCATGAGTTTAGTCCCGGGGCCAGTTTTTAGAGGGACGGAAGTAGCAGCAGGAGAGAGCGGAGGACTTGGAGACATAGGAGGTGGAGACACTGCCTTCGACGGGACTGAAGCTGCCTTTACGATAGACTTTGGAGGCGGAGGCGCAGGTGCTGCGGGGCGAGCAGCATTGATCAAGGGAACGGCACTCGATTTAGAGGCAGGTTTGAGCGAGCTCGTCTGCTGCATCACATAATCAAAGCCGGCGCAAGTTATCAACGTAGGAAGGAGTGCTTGAGCACCTTTCCGGACGTCAGCGTTACGATCATCGAGACAAGCCACAATCGGAGCCGCCCAACCGCTAAGATCCAAGTCAGAAGAGGGTTCATGTTCTTTGAACCAGTCCGCGATAAAATGGAACAGGCTGCCTTTCTGTAACGGATTTGATGTTTCCATTGCCGTTGTGAATCCTTGGACCAAAGAGTCTAGGCCGTCGCAGGCCGTCGCAATCGCGGTCAATGTCTGTATAGCTGCAGCACGGACAGGAGCTTTCTGGTCAGAAAGAACCGTGGCCACTGGTAATGCGAAGAAACGAGTGTGTTTCTCGAACGGTTTACCCATCCCGGTGGCCACTCGAGACACTATATCCAGCGCAATAGATTGAACGGCTTTGTTCGTGTCCGTTACTCTTGCCTTCAGGACTTGCCCGATCTCACCTACGGTCGAGTCGATATGAGCGATCCTGAAGACAGAAAGGGGAAACAGGAATAATTACCCATGTTTGATTTTAACCGCTTGTTGGCACCTTGGTCCAAAATCGCTTGCAATACCTCTAATCCTTCTTTCTTTGTTTTCCACGAGTCGCTCTTTGCATCAGCCAAGATGGTAGTGCCTTTGAGTAGATTGTCAATTTCCACGCGAGGAAACAGATCATCCAGTGGGTCAGCTTCAGCAGTTGCACCGGGAGAAGCAGATGAAGCTGCCATGTTCGCGAGATCTGCAGAGGTCCGGCTAGGTTCTGGGGCAGGAGTACCTTCGGCCTTGTCAAATTCCGATGTGATGGTGTTGAGCAACTGGGGGTTAAGATCTTCTAAGAAATCCTTGATGCCTGAGAGTAAAGACGGTCGTTAGCCATGCCATCAAAGGGAAGAACACACCGCCTACTGGAACCAGCAAAGAGCTTCAGAGTAACCAAAGTTTTCGTTGCACTCGTTCGCACGGCCGCATTTGAATTTTGTAACGCAGTCTTTAGTAAATCGATGAGGGGACGAAGCGCAACACCAGCAATCCCGAAATCGGTTAGAGCAGTATTGATCCAAGTCAAAGCGTCTGCTAGGGCTTTAGGTGCCTTTTGCTTGGCAAGTGGGTCGTAAGCTACCATTTGTGGTCAGTAATCCTGATTGAGTTGAGAATAATTTTGCGTACCCTGGCTTAGAACAAATTGCAACGACGTTTTCTCTGTAAAAGTCACAAGAGTATCGCCCGCAGGCTTCTTCAGCTTCACGTCACCCAACTTCTCGGTGAGATGGCCTATACAAAGAGCAGGGCAGGATCTTCCAAATGACGGACATCGTTCAGCGAGAAGGCTGAAAATTCCATACATTTTGGCTGAAACCTATCGAATGAAAGAGGTTGAGATCGCGAAGTAAGATATCTTGGAAAACATATACCTGGAAATTCTTTTCTGCCCATCCCTTTTTTGCCAATGCACGAATGACGACTTCTGCATCGATTTCATCGATTGAACCTTCTATCCAGTTGATCATCTCGTCTAGCGCAGTAAGTCTCGTCTTCCAGTTGGCATCCGCAATATCCGTCAATATTGATGGAGGTATGAGTTCGGCAGCAAGAGCTTCTGCATCTTCCGGGGTATGCTTGTACTTGAACGTATCTAGCGTTCCTGGAGCTGCTGAACCAGCACCGCCTTTCGAAGGCTTCGAACCAGCGGCTGGAGCGACCTTCTTTGCTGGCGGGGCAGCGGATGTACCAGCAGGGGCGGCTTTCTTGACCTATATACGGGGGAAGCGATCAGTCTCAGAATAGGGGGGAAATAGTATACAACATACTGCGGCCTTTGGCGGAGGTTTAGCAGCAACCTTCTTTGGAGGTGGCGGTGTGTCATCTTCTGGAGGTGGCTTCGCAGCTGCAGGAGCTTTCTTCTTGGGCGCACTCGCAGGTGGCACAGCGGGTTTCGGGGGTGGAGGGGCGGCACCGCCTGCCTTGCATTTCACTGTAGCCTTTTCAAAGGCTTCCTTCACCTTAGCTTTACGCATATCCGCCAAGCCGTCTAGGACTGCAGTCATCGGTCGTTCGCCGACCATCTTCATCAATGTCCCCATGCATACTGCACCCTCAACCCGGACTCCGTCAACACTGTCTTCGAGGAGTGTTGCCAGAGTTTCCGAAAGTGGTTTTACTTGTGGCGGTTGAATCGGAGTAGTTGCGCGCGAAAGACATCTGCCAAGGAATTTCAGAGTACCCTCTTTGACCTGGGGATTTTTAGAAGCGAGTGCAGGCCCCAGATCGGGAACAATCTCTGGTAATGTTGTCTATGATACCAGCAGTCAGCACTCAACTATGGCGTCACGATCTTGAACACTGACAGTAGCAAAGACGGCATCAAGAGCAGCACCGATAGCATCAGTCACGTTTGCTTTTCGCTCCTTCATTCTTTCCAGCATGGGCGCGACGACAGACTCTCTATATCGTCCAAACGAGGACATCATACCCTTTGCAAGGGCTTCCATGCATCCAGCCGCCGCCATGACACAGTTGATGTTGGCATCTGATTGTACGCGAGCAGCTAGTGCTTTGGCTATTTCCCCCAGTTCAGCGGCGTCCTTGATCCGTGGAGTTGAGGTCAGAAGAGTCGACAGATCATCGAGAGCTTCCTTGCGTTCCTTCCATTTGGACGAAGCCAGAGCAGCATGGAGACCTGGAGAAAGCTTTGAGGTGATATCTACTGGCTCTGCGGATGCACGTGGATCCAAGTCCGCCATATCTATTGAAAGAGAATGAGCATTCAAGGGATGTAGGTATGGAGAAAACCTCTCGCCTGCTTCCTCTGGTTCTGCACTAGCATCTACGTCATCGCCTGCATCTCCAGCAATCTCTGCCTCTCTAGCCTGCGCTCGCGTCAATCGATCAGGCTTCAAAGTCCCCTTCCCTTTGCCGGATCCCTCCATTGCTTCGAACGCCTCCTTCAACTCCTTCACTTGGACAGGTTTGAGATCTGCGAGCCATGGCTCAATCGCCGGTCCAATATATTGATATAAAGTGTGGGCTAGTAGAGTTCCTTCTGCCCGGACGGTCTTGTCGCTATGCGAAAATATCTTGGGAAGAGCCTTGAGGATTGGGGGAGGAGGTGTCGTCTGGATACCAAAATGTCTGCAGATGTAGAATGTTATTTAGTACCGAAAATAGATACTCAAAGGACTGCAGCAGATCGAATAGCGCTTACTGGATTATTTCCTTCAACACTAAGATGCAACCTGCAATAGCTTTGGGCTGTTTAGCAGATAGTCCAGGTAAAACGTCGGTCTAACCGCAGAATGAAAATAATCAGATTAATATTAGGACTACAATCGTAGCACACCTAATGCACATACCACCACTCCGGCTCCTCCATTCTCAACTTCGACATACTGTAGAGCCAATTCCACGGCCTGAGCCTTCGTCCCTGCTCTTGTTGATCCAAAACATTTGTCTACCAAAGCTTGCACAACGACTTCACGCGTTTTCGCAGCTGTCTCGCCGGCGTACTTGACAAGGGCCACCAAACATTCAACGCCTTTCTCTTGCGCAACCGCGTTGGAATCTGTAGCAATTTTCTTGAGTAGATCGGGATTATTTAGATAGGGTCTGAAAGCCGGATCTGTATCAGACGCAGTGGTCTGAAAGGTCTTGATGAGAGACTCGTAGGCGTTGACTCTTGCTTTCCAGTTTTTGTGAGCGAGTCTGTCGGCTACGGGAATGGAAGAAAAATCTTCGTCCTGTGGGGGTGGGCCGTCCATGACCAGCTAGATAGTTAGCCTGTACGGTCAAAGACGTTCAAACGACAAGAGAGTCGAAGTCAAGATGTAGATGAATGATCAACACGCGCAGGCACGCGCCGTTGGGATTCTGGAAACAGTAACGCATCACGTTGTGACATGTGACATCATCCTCCTCTAGGAAAGTTTGGGGGAAGTAGGGCTGGTACAATGCATATGTTATTACTTTACAACAAACGGGTATCATTCATGCATGTGGAATAGGTGCAGTCGTTCATCTCAGAGCCAACGCAGAACCGACCTGA
Source organism: Sarcomyxa edulis (assembly GCA_009761415.1). Taxonomy (NCBI): domain Eukaryota; kingdom Fungi; phylum Basidiomycota; class Agaricomycetes; order Agaricales; family Mycenaceae; genus Sarcomyxa; species Sarcomyxa edulis. Next base: position 1,557,097 of record QUOL01000007.1, read on the forward strand.
GCCACGACTTCCAGCACCCTGACAACCTCTGGATCTGTCGTGGCGGCGTTCAGTCTACGATGCACCTCTTCTGTCGCAAAATGTCGCTTCGCCGCCTGATCACGTTCGAACTCCATCCCAAGGTTGTGATAGATCACTGAGAGAAGATACTGAACATCCATCAAGGAACGTGGGATTTCCAGCTTCTCGTAGTCGGCCTCGGCAATGAGGACATACTGCAGTGCTTCGCGCAGAGCCTCAGCTAGTATTACAAAGACTCTGTTTAGTCAACGGACGGACTAGCTTCCTGGCTGAAGACTCACATGTTGAATTTTCTGCAGCAATTATGCATCGAGCTAAAGTGAAACAAGCTAGTGCTCGTTGTTCAAGGTCATCCCCGTTTATAATCTAGCAAACAGTGAGAGATACGTTACGATGTGGTCAGGCATAGAAAGGATATCCTTACCTGCGGCATAATCTCCTCAAGGATCCTACGACAGCGTCTCGTCATCCCGAATTCGAGGCCAATGTCTGCCAGCATTATAATTCCTACCCTATAGAACGACATTCTACCTTGGAATTCTGACTGCCAGAGGGATGTCAATAGTTGTTCAATCACCGTTGTAGCTTGCTCGCATTGCTATCGTCATTTGTGAAAATAAGGATCCATCATCACGAGGAATCGTTTACTTCACGCACGCGCATTTCAAGCACTTCATATAAAGGACTCCGTATCTTTGACGGATACGGTGTTTTTGCTCCAAAAAAGCTGAAAGTTTGATCATCGGCAAAACCGGGCGGTTGATTAGGTGCGAGAAGTGCATGGTATAGTCGTTCCTGGCCCCTAGAGTCCTAGTTAGAGAGTCTAGTATGTGCGCAGAGATGGTGGACTTACCGACGGCTGGCTCGCAGCGCGAGTATGTTCCAAATCTGTAATGCCCAAACATTGCAGTCATTGATCGTAAGGCCTCGCCACACATCAGGCTCTAGAAGTGAAGCGATGCTCTCGTCGTATTGCCCTTGTCTTGCTCTCTGCCCGAAAACGCGAAATGTTCAGGGCATGTAGCACAGGATGATTGTTAGCATGAAGACATACTTTATAAGCTCTGTTGAGGATTGCTGTGATGCGGTTATTATCATCACTTCCTACTTCGGAGAAAGCCGTCACGATGTTTTCTTCGATGGCGGCTAGTTGATCGCATCCTATGATGGGGTAGACCTCAGCATGCCTCAGTTAATTCCATTCTTGACAGTTCAAGACTGACCGGCTGCACTCCATACAACAGCTTGCATAACATGCTGCGCCCACTGGTCTCCTTCAGCATCTTGAGCTCCTTGAACATCAACCCAATGATCGTACAGCCCGATCGCTTGAGTGATTCGTTCAAAAGATGCAGCAAGAGGTTGGTCCTGTGCGTTCATCATCAATTGGACAGCCAGCCACTTGGAGTCAGCTGAAAATAGCACACATTACTGATTTGCATCAACTTCTTGACATCATTCAATATCTCAAGAGGATTGAGATCTGGTTGTATCTGATTTAGAATTGGTTTCCTGTTTGGTTGCAGTGGCGCCAGTCGATTCAACATGCTGGAGAGAACAGTCTAAATGGGCTTGTCGGAATCTTACAAAATCGATTGGAACTCACCCGATGCAGTGTTGCAGGGTCAGCTTGTCGCCATTTGTGCGGGAGACTGTGATAGCTTCGGATAGAAGCTAACCCAACGAGTGTCAATAAAGATTATATCAACAGACCGCTACGACTCACTTTACGAACAGCTACCCACTCATGACGCAGGAAATGCATACGAACAAGATTGAGCAGCGCGTGCTGCCGGACACCCCTGTCAATAGATCAATGGCATCCTCAGTAGCGGATAACGAGAAACTTACGAGTCATTTCCTTCGTGAAAATGTTGCTCGAAGAATCGCCGCAAATTCTCGGCAGCGATATTCTCGTCGCCGGTCGCCTGTCCTTTCTCCCATCTGCGATTTGATGAGAATCTAGCAAGCTGTAACATTATAGAGCTAGCTCACGCTTCATAAGCATGTGGCTCAGCCCATGCTCTTTTGTCCGACTGAGTCTTGAAGATGAGCATATCGGCTATAACATTCTTTCAGATTTTGAACCTCTCGAGCGGCCCAGTTGGCATACCATTGTTTAGTTCATCTTTGACCATCGGTTCATAACCAACTTGAGAGTCTCCAGCGCACCAAGCTAGGTAGTCCTTCTGAAGCTTCACAACACCGAAATAAGACAGTTTCGAAAAGCTGACGTGACAGCGGCGACAAAAGTAGCCAAAGATGGATCGACGGCCCTAAAACATGAGGTTCGAAAAATTCGGTGACCAAAGAAGGAAGACGGTCTCACTAGAATTGCTCCTTCCTACCGTATAAGGTGTTAGAGAGTGCTGTTTCAAGTTGAGCAGTGTTAAATCGCTCACATCATCCTCGTTTTTGTCACAGTACAAAGATGGGAGACCTAAATGAGTAACATGTAAGTTAACAAGTCTTACAAAGAGAGCATAGACGGTACAGACTCCCAAAGAAGTTTGTCATTTGCTCTGGCGTTGTTAAATCTCGATGCTAAGATAACCTATGAAAGTAAGTTCATGAATTGTCATAACGGGATGGCTTACAGCCTCCTTGAGCATGTTCAGCAGGCCTCGGGGATGCTCCGAGTTGGCATTAGGTGCGAGAAAGCATTGTTGCAGAAAGTCTGCGTGAGATTTAGGCGGGGCTACCTATAAGACTTACTATTCAATTGATTCACCATGTAGAAAGGCCTGAGAGACGTGCCTCTGAAACCTCGTTGAGAAGAACACGGTACATGTGCAGATTGAACGATGGCGGGAGAGGTTTGGTTTCGAATTCCTTGAATATAAGCATGAATGCAGTTAGAAGGCCAACATGATGAGGTCTGAGGACGTGGCTGGTAGGAGGGGCGAGTGGCTCTTCCATTCGAATTCGAGCTTGAGGAAAAGGATGGCAAGTCGCGTTGACTTCGCGTCTCAAGATTTCGCGAATCCACGTGGCTGTGTCGACTGTTTTTTGCCCGATCACATCTGGTTAGCAGCTGGTTTCATTCAGCATCCACTTAATGGGCACAAAACCAAACGGGAAGAGGACCGCACCATCATCCAAGGTATGAAATTTGCACTTTATGTCCATGTCTTATCCTCATTCTCTTCCAGGGTCCTTCCAAGAAACGTAAACTTTCCACCGGAGACAAGTCACAACCAAAAACTGGTCCTAAAAAGTATCTCATAAAGCCAAAGGACAAAGGAAAGGACAAGGCCGCCGACAGAGGCATCATCCCAATACCCACTGTCGAGGATGACAGCGATGCAGAATTATCCGATCAGGACCTCGAAGTCTTCGAAGAATACGGTGGTGCAGCTTCATTCTTGGACAACTTGGACCAGAAGGGAATATTAAGGCGAGCATACTCCCTTTCACTTTTGGTGCCACCTAACACCTATCTAGGAGCAAAAAGGAGACTGCTCGACTTCACCGACTCAATAGACCAGTCCACAAGACCGCGCAGGACGATGATTTGCCCTCAATAGACTCTCATGACGAGGACGAGGGCTCTTGGAGTTCTGGAATAGACGACATGTCCTCACTGGACTCTGACGACGATAACGATAACGACTCTCATTCTCAGTCAAGTGAGGACTTGGACTCGGACGCTGAAATGCCTTACGAGACTGCCCCTCGGAAACGGCGCCCATCATGGGAACCAGAGAGTAAAAACGCTGTCGAACGTTTGCCCATTAAATTAGCAGACGGTCGGATACAAAAGACGGGTAAGAAAGCTATGCCTGCATCTCATGCGGAAGAATCGGAGGATGATAGCGAAGAGGAGAAGGAGGACACGGAGCAATTGGAGAGATACGGTAGACAGAGAGTTGAAGACGTGGCCACAGGAGCTCGATTTGGCCGCCCTGCTGTCGTTGACGTGATCGCGAATAAATCGCGCAAAGCAAGAATACAGGGAGCGAAAGACCAAATCGCTAGTATCTGCCAAGAAATTGTCTCCGAGCCGGAGAATAGTGCAAGTGTTATCTCACTTTCTGTTCGTATTTTCTGGATACTAATACCAATTTCATGCTCAGCTTGGACTATTACGACGTCTACACACCTTTTCCCTACCGGAAATATCGACACCGGCTCACCCAGATCCCGTGGAAAACGATCCCATCATCCGTAAACTGGCTATGCTTTCACAACTAGCAGTTTTCAAAGATATTATACCTGGATATCGAATTCGTGCCCTCACCGACAAAGAGAAGGCCGAGAAGGTCAGTCAGATGGTTGCACGCACCCGCGAATGGGAACAAGGTCTCGTGATGGTGTATCAGAACTATCTTCGTTCGTTGGAGGCTGAGTTGAAAGGTAATGTGACGCCTCTTCAAGCTTTTTCTCTCCTTGTCAATTTATTCCTCGATTTTAGCTCGCAGTGAGCTTTCCGACGTGGCTCTTCAGTGCATGTGCACATTGGTATCCGAAGTCACCCATTTTAACTTCAGGGTTAACCTCATGAGCTGCATTGTCGCTCGGCTCAGCAAAAAATCTTGGGATCAGGTCGGCGTCGCACCTCTTACCCCCTCTTATTTCACTCTAAATTGCTAATGCTTAACCAATTTCAGTCGTCAGACCTGTGCCTCAACACCCTCATTAAAGTTTTTCGCGCGGATTTAACTGGAGAACCATCTCTAGAAATCGTCCGCCTCCTGAATCGTATGGTCAAGGAGAAGCGATTTAACATCCATCCGGAGGTCCTCTCGTGCCTGCTCCATCTCCGTCTCAAGACAGAACTCGGCGTCCGAGCCTCGGAGTCGAGGACGGACAAGGAAGTCAAAATCCACTCAAAGGGTAAAGGTGCTGCCCGACGTGCAAAAGGGAAAGCCACTGACCAGCCCCATCTGAGTAAGAAGGCTCAGATGGCCCTCAAGGAGAAGAAAGAAATCGAAAAAGAGTTCCGTGAAGCAGAAGCGGAAGTCGATAAAGAGGAGCGCGCAAATACGGTGAGTTTTTCATTATTAACACTTCGTGAATTGATGTACCTGAATGAGAAAATTTCCCCCGCTCTCTTTAGCAAACAGAAACGCTCAAGCTATTGTTCGTTCTGTATTTCCGGATTCTAAAGAATCCTATTCCAACACCACTTCTCCCGGCCGCCCTGCAGGGTATCTCGAAATACGCACATCTCGTGAATATTGACTTCTTCAAGGACCTCATGAAGGTTTTGAAGGACCTCATTTCCCGCGACGTAGAAGAAGAGGACACCGCCGATGGGAAGGTCCCTGATTCTTCTAAAGATGCGCGCGACGTACGACATCGTCTGCTCTGCATCGTCACCGCATTCGAGCTTCTCTCCGGCCAAGGTAAATCTTTTCTTCCGTCTTACTCTTTCCGAGAGTCTCATCTTTGGAAATGTCATTCATTCATTCCTTTTCAGGAGAAGCACTGAACATCGATCTAAGCGATTTTATTTCACGGTTATACTCGATCATTCTCCCATTAAGCCTGATGCCCGATATCGATAAAGCTCCTCCGTCTTCATTTACGTCGGACGTGCGACCACTAAAAACACACTCCGTTATCGATATGCTATTCCGCGCCTTGAATATCGTCTTCTCACCTCGGACATTTGGCGCCGCTGCTCCTCCTTGGCGCTCCGCAGCCTTTGCAAAGCGTCTCCTCACAGCGTGTTTACACTGGCCACCAGCTGCAGCTTTACGTGCGCTCGATTTCGTCGGTGGACTCCTGGCTAAAGATGCGAAGCTTGAGGCTCTCCTGTCTACCGAGGACCGCACCTTCGATGGCGTATACCGCCCTGATCTTGATGATCCTCAATTGTGTAATCCATTTGGAACGTCCTTCTGGGAACTGCACCTACTTTCACTGAACCACTGCGACTCTAGGGTGAGGGCAGAAGCGAAGAAGTTGGCTAGTTTTACGCGTTCTTAGTGTTTATAACTCTTCTAGTTCTAAGAAGGAAGGGTCCTATAATAATAACTGTATAAAAAACGGTTTCCGGAAAGCGACGTATAATACAGTGTGTCTACCTACAAATGAAAACACGGGGGGATACAAACGTGAGGAAAACTAAAAAAACATATTCAAGAAGATTAGATGTGTGAAGTATTCGAAGGTAAAGGGGAAAAAAGTCATTGGTCCACAGAAAAGTGACTCGGGTCTTGCTGTAGATCGTAAAATTATTGACAATTGTATCCCAGATGCCAGGGTAACTCTTTACTACATTGGAGGTAAATAGGTCCGTTGGAGAGTCCATTAAAAGCGCGCAGACGTTGACGTTGCCACCGTAGGTTGCGATCGAGCATTGATAGGTGTAAGAGCATAGGATAGCGAAGTCTGATCTGGATGTCGGTATGGATTCGGTGGATACGAATTGGTGAGAATGGTGCCATAGTTAGACACATAGTCACCGCGTGATGTATAGAAATTTTGCAAAGGAGAGTACGACGAGGACGGCGAGGACGGCGATTTGGTGATTGTTCTACGGGTCTGATAGCCTGTCAGCTCGGCAGAAGGTAGACCACCAATGACCCTACGGTCTAACTCGTAGAATATGTATAGAAACGTTTCGTTGTCTACGATAACATGCTGTGTGATGTTGGTGTGAACGGCTAAAATAATGACTGGATCAGCACAAGACGAAGAAGGAATGGAACCGAAGAGACTTACAGGCATCAAGCCATCTGCATCGAGAGAGCGAGGATTCAGGCAAATACGCGATGATCGGCCCTCCACTAGAAGATGCAGAAAGTTCCAAAGGTCCGCTCTCCTCAGAGATGCACGCGGTATTGTTGTAGACTTTAGTAACGCATCGCGAGGAGTTTAGACCGGCAGAAGCAAGTGATAAGGTGACGTCAAACCCATAGAGCGTCGGAGAAGTGTAAGCGTCCTCCTTGGGCGGTATACACAGCTTTACTTTTAGAGCCATACCTTGGCTGCTCGCAGACGACTGTCCCGGTGGAACCAAAGCATCCATCTTGACGGCGAAAGGGGTCATCCCCTCGGCGTTAATGAACATATTCAAGACTCTGTTAGTGAAGGGCAGAGAACCGTCTGCACGAAAGGAAACAGCGGTATGAAACGGCTGTTCGCTGTGTTGAGTCTGGAAAGGGGAATTCAACGACCTGCTGTGCGCAACGGACGAGTACGACGGCCCGCCAAAATTTGTTTCTCGCAAGTGCGAAAGTCCCGCATGCCCTATTCGACGAATTGACTGGTCACCGAGAACGAATGTCGAGGAGCCCGAACCTAACGGAGAAGTTGAGAAGTCCCGACTCCCCACATCCGGCGACGGTAACGATGTGTCAATCCTGGTCGGCAGTGGATTATGGGGATATGCATTTGACGTAAATAATGGACTTGTGGGCTGGATGGGAGATGGCAAGTGCTCTGGCTTGAGCGTGCCAGGAGAATATCCGGCCGGTGAGGTGGAGGTCGATGAAACGGTGTCACTCTCATCATCCAGAGAGAAAAGGGAGTTCGGGTCACATTGATCCTCCAGCTTGACCGGGGCTAACAAGCCTGTTTCAAGGAACAGCTCCTCTCCTCCTGCCACTAGGTGAAATTCTGAAAGTAGCGTTAAGATGCAATACTGAAGCTGCACAAGCATAACGACAAACCTGGTTGTCCTTTCCACATATTTCGCAAGACTTGTATATGACTGGCGACTTGTTTCTTAGTACGGACAATGCCAGATTTCTGGAGGTGATCGACCAGAAACTGGTTTCTCCAACGGCTACGTCCTCTGGAATAGGTCGCCCAGGGGGACTCCCAGTAAGTCCTCAGTCCTATGTGCGATGTAAGTAAGCTTCGGCACAAAGGAGAGGTGAACAAGACGCGCCTTGAACAAAGATCTTTTCAACTTGCTCTGGCCACACCTCAACACCACTGCCGTCCTTGAGAAGCTTACGATGTTTCCTCTGGGGGGTAAGCGATTTGGACGAGCCCGCATCCGAGTTTTGGGCAACAGTTTTGGAAGTGGGAGGTATGAGGGGCATGGTGCGCGAGTGTCAAGAGCATCCAAGACCCTTTGTAGGGAGTAGAGATGTTGTTGGGGATTAGTAAGGAAAGGAAAGGAGGGAATAAAAGCTACGCGGAGATCTTATATATGAGGAATTAGCTCTCATACCGGGACCATTCGCGGGTCACAATATGGAAATCTGCAAAGATTTGTACAGGACTCGAAGCAGTGAATAGAGTTAAGATCCGAAAAAGGCATGTGTGACCCGTTGGTTTGGAGATAGTGTAAGGTCGTCCCTGGACAGATGCAGATCGGGGGAAGTCCCTTGAAGAGTATATACGGACCGGGGTTTTACTGGACGGCTATTTGGGGTGATACCCTAGTCTATGTTTTAGAAACTAGAACTGGGGGTGCGCCACCTATGGGCTGCAACGACGGAAGCTGAGAAGATCTCAGCCAGAGAGGCACGAGTGATCGACAGGATGTCTGGACCACGGTTGTGGAGATTTCATATGGGAGGAAGCCCTCATCGATTAGCGGCAACTGGCCTTTGAACTTGCCTTTTTGGATACAAGATTGTTGAAAACTTGAGATGGCCGGACACGGAAGTGAGACAAAGGCTGTCCGCCCGTCCATCTGGTGCCACCCGGTACAAGAGCCAGAGTGCACCACCGCCGCGACTTGGCCGCGACGCGCACCTGAGACATATCCAACTCCGGAATTTTCAACTCCGCGGCCGTAAATACCGTCAAATACCCGCCGCCGAGTCGCCGCCGAGCAGCCGACATCCCGGCCTTCCCTCATACTTCTCCTCCTGGTACCGGTGGGCGGTGGCATGTCTGAATCACTAACACAGAAATGGCTTCGACAGAACGTATCTCCCTACTCGAACAGAGAACGCGTCTATGCGGACATCGATGCCCTACTCGCTCGCTTTCCCACTCTGAGACCTAAATCGGATGTCTATAGTTCAGTCATCTACAACTATATTCATATCATTCCAACTCATACCCTGCTTCAGCTTATGATGACGGTCGCACACAGCTGCTTCTCTGTGTTCATGGACTGCTTCCCATCTCGTTTCGTCAGGTCTCCTACAATATTCCAATCGCGGTATGGGTCACAAGGGAATACCCTGCTCGACCCCCAATCGCGTATGTTGTTCCTACTAATGACATGCTCGTCAAACCTGGCAAGTACGTTGACGTGAGTGGTAAATGCAACCTTGAATACACTCAACACTGGGAACGGAAAAGCGAGGTATGTCGTCGCGTTTCATTAATGACCATCACGTCCATCCAATCGAACGTCCTACAAGTCTTGCAACTTGACAGCCCTTTTGGAAGCCATGCAACAACAATTTTCAAAAGAACCGCCATTGTATTCTAAACCCAAGAACCCTCTTCCCCGTGATTACCCCGGAAGGCCTGCCCCTCCCTTGCCCACGCAATCACCTCCCATACCGTCTCAATCCGCGCCTTTGCACACAGCACGCGACGGACGACCTCATCTACCGCCTAAACCCGGCTCTTCAAGCGCTAGTGCCCATTTAGCGTCCGAAGGCGTCTCTTATTCGGCGTCTAGCCTACCCGTAAGTGGAGGTTTCTCTTTCATATACTTGGTTGACATCTTGCTATCAGCAATCGTTCACTCCGAGACCTCCGCCTCCTCCTTCCCATCTACCTATAGATCAGAGACCTCCGCAATATAGAAATCCTCCGGCACCGCCAGCCAGTCCTCCTGCCCCGCCCACGTACCCCGTACCGAATAGAAATCCGTCTTGGTCACCAGAAAACCCACATCCTCCACCTCAGGCTTACGGATGGTCTGGCCCTCCTCCACAATCGGCACCACTGCAGCCACCGCCTCATACCCAGCATTCTGGCTCCAACCCGGCGTCTCCTCCCCCCAATGTCTATCAATACTACGCGCAAAACCCTCCTCCCCCTCCACAATTATCATCCTCTCAAGTCATTCCGCAACCTCCCATCCCGATACCCGATCTCTTAGACCAAGATGACACGCAATTCGCATCTACATCTCAAGCTGTCCAATCTACGGCTCCGCCCCCTCCGCGGCCTCCTAACCCGGAACTTCTCCGCCTTCATGCACAAGTACATCAAAAACTGACATCGGAACTTGCCTCTCTCTCTCAGGTGATTGCCCTCGATGGCGAACGTCTCCGCGCTCATCAGACAGACTTGCTCTCTGGAGAACCCGCCATCCGTGACGAGATGGCCCGGTTGGAGGCGGTGCGAGATGTGTGTCGTAATGTGGCTGGGCGCATGAGAGCCGTTGTTGATCAAGGGGAGACAAACGTAGCTGAACTGCGCAGGAAAGGCGATCCGGAAGTGGACGAGCTCGTCTGTTCCACTTCTATCGTACATAATCAGTGAGAACAACCTTATCGATTTTTGTTTTTCCTGGTGACGTCACTGATTCCCTCGTTTTTACAAATCTAGGCTCATCAACTTGGTAGCGGAAGATAATGCGATTGAGGATACAATCTATCATCTGCACAGGGCTCTTAATACCGGCCGAATAGATTTGGAAAGGTTTCTTAGGGTCAGTTCCGCCCACGCCATATAGCTCCCCGCTCACGCGAAACTGAACCCTCATCTCATTGTGACTCAGAATACCCGTGTATTGGCGGAAGAACAGTTCATGAAGAGAGCCCTTATTGAGAAGATCCAAGTAGGAATGCCGATGGGTATGTCAATGAGGTCGGAGCCCGATGGCTGGTGGGGTTAGAGGAAGATCAAGAAGACTGCTGTCTTCGGACGATCAAAAAATCCTTGTACTCACCCTTGCCCTCGATACTTTCTTTTTGCCTTATCTATCCACTTCTTTTTCTGATCGTGACACTAGCATTCAAGCTATGGGCGGCCGCAGGCTTCCGTAGTATCACAAGATCTCATACCTTGTTATCCTGGGTAAGTACCACCCACAATTGGCGAAACACACTATAGTGCTAGCGCCGGGTTTCCCCCTCTTTTTTTCTCGCTGATATCTCGGCCTGGGTGAGAGAGCGTCAGAAGCCCGTGTCCGAAACACCCTTAAACTTCGTTGAATTCCATCACAAGTACTTGATAGATTTATATAGACGCCGTTTTTAAGAGACAGAAAGCACATGCTCCGACAGGCTGATAGAGCTGTATGGTAACAATACAAAAAAACCGTAATGCCAATAACTTACTTTCAGAAAGGTGATTAACTGATGCTCCGAAGACACGCGTACCACTAGACGTGTGTCCACCCAAAACAACGGCATTAACCAACTCAAAATATTTCCTGCCACGTTAAGGCTAAGCCTCCACCTCCCCCTGTCCTCCTTCTCCTTCTGGCTCGACCCTCTTTTGCACACCGGGTCCTCGTCCGGCACTGCCCACCCATCTCCAAACTCTCATCTCGTCACCCGTGGGGAGTTCTTGTAAATTTGCTCTGACGTTTGCGTTGCCCTCGACCACGCGTTCCACCTGATTCCATAGATTGGTCCGTGCAGAAATAGAATGCTCGTCTTGTAAGATCAAGTCGCGGAGTTGCAGGGAAGATAGGTAAGCTTGAGGTGTGGTGACAGGATCGGTGTGATGGGCAAACTCTTGATGCCTGAGAGTATCGAGAGCGATTTGTACAAGTTCCGCGACGCGTTTGCTTTCGATTTGTTTCTTAGCTCGAGTTTTTCGGGCTAGGAATGCACTGGCGAGAGTCACGAGAGCACCTGAATCCCAACGAAACAATTGGGGAGAAAAAGCCGGAAATTTGGCTGAGTTCTGCGGAAGGAGAAGGGGTTCAAACAATTAGGTGCTTACCAAATACAGAAAGGCGCCACTCTGCCCATATTTCCCTCATCTTCACCGTTGCCGCACAAGTCAATGTGAATTCGGGGGTCCGGTGCGCGAGATATCGTCTGCCCCTGTGAATGTCCGTTTGATCAGACGATAATTTTGGAGACGAAAAAGAAGGTACAATCTACTCACGCTGAGTCTTCACCAATGATCACTCCTCCCCATTGTATTAATTGTTGAACAGCTTCGTTGAACGTATCGTCGAAGGTAGGTAGTAAATGAGGCTATCAACTATGATCAGTAAGGCTTCTATTAAGAATATGAATCGTTGCTTACCGGAGTGCGCTTCTTCATGGTGTCCCTCAGGGTCTCTAATGGAGTTCCCCAGGCTCTCGCCTGGCCACCTTCGTTGTCTTCGAAAGCATCGCCTTTCTGTTCTCCATCGCAAATTCGCTGACCCCGTTCTTTTGCCAGCACAGATTCGACAGCTTTCCCGAGAACACCGATGTTTCTCTTTCTCTTCGGGTCCTCTACACATCTCGGGGGTAAACCAACACTCCCGAATCCAGGGAGCCCATCCGTAACTTCCGAGATAACTTTCCAGACCACTTCCATAGGGGAAGAAGACAACGATATGGATGCGTTGCGAGGCGAAGACGAGGGTGGAAGAAAGGCAAAGATGGGGTGGGAACGAAGAAGATATCCTGTATCACAAGTAACGCTGAATTGAGAACATGTACCATGTTCAGGACACGGCGTGCATGTCGTAGGATGTGGAACGGGTACCAAAGGCAGAAGAGGACAGGGTGTCAAATCGCCGTCCTCCCCGTCGATCTTTCCTGCTCTTGAGGAATCTACGGACAACGGAGGAAGATACAACAGTGTCCTATTTTCCCTGTTGCATGCCTCTATGGCGTTCCATTTTCCTTTGAGCTCCTCCAATGCATTGTTTGTATTGCTCCCGGTATCGCAATATCCAATCGGCGAGGACTCCATCTTGTAGTGCAGCACTAGCACTGAAGCAATCAGCCCCGACACGCCCAGCAGCGTGCGGAACAACCGTGGCAGGAATTTGTGCTCTGAAGGAAGCGCAGGGGCTGGTCGGCGTCGCAACTCCTTGCCACCTTCCGAAATGCGCTCCAAAATTGCACTAGATGGGTCGAGTTCGTCCTCTCCAACTTCCGAGCTCGGGACCTCTTCAGCTGGAACGCTCTCTGATTCTTCGGGCAGTCCTTCTAGCTTGTCGCCATCTCCATCTCCACTCAAGAAATCCAGCTCATCACGACCAAGATCTTCTTCAGGTACATTCTCCTTATCCTCTGACTCCGCGAGAGGGAAAATCCGACGTCTCACCCCGGCGGTGAAAGCACGCGTCTCGCGAGTTACAATCGAGGGAAGCTCTGGTTCGAATTTTGATCGCGGTGGAGAATGTATCAGCTCTTCCTCTTGTTGTTTGACACGCGAAGGTCGAGTAGGGGAATCCAGAAGCTGCGGGGGAGCAGATGCGGATTTACGGGATTTACGCGGGGCGACAATTTTACGCGTCGTCTTGGGTCGTGAGGGGGATGGCCGTAAAGGTGAAGATGATTCAGCGCCAGACTGAAATATGTTGTTGTCTTCCCAGCCACTGTCCTCCTGGGGGTCCTATGAAAATGAGATAATGTGTCAGATGTTTCTAGAAATTGCTCATGAATGAAATAATGTCTACAGGTTGTGAAACGCGTCGAGCCTGGGAGCCAGCAGCTTCTGACTAGAAGAACAAGACATCAATTAATGTAAAGTAGATATTTCATTGTTAATGCTTACGGTCTTCTTGCTTCGTCCGATCTTCCGGATCGGTAATTCATCTTCCTCAGGCTCGCTTTCTTCGGCGAGGGCAGGTTGAAAAGGGGCGGCCTTGGTACGTGAAGGTCCACCCAAGTTCGGTTGTGCTGATGATCTTCGACGTTTAGGCTAGATGACAACAAAGTAAGTAGGTGGCATGAAACAGAGAGAATAGTAACTTACAGGTTCCGGTAGAGTTACGGGTGTTTCGTATTCCTCAGGTGGTGCTCTGGAAAGGCGTCTAGAAGATCTCCTTACGGCTGGTGTCACCTGGAAAAACAAGATCAGTGATATAGGTTATCATTTCGGATGTTTTGCACGCACTGTCTGTCCACCGATAGGGCGACCTGTCAAACCATCTGTGATGCCATGGTCACTAGCGATGCTGTTCTCTTTTTTTATACGTTCTCTGCGATACGTTGCTGCTCGTGGAACGATTTCATCTCTGAAAACCTGGATAAGTTTGGGTTTGGTGTAAGGCGAGGGGTAATTGATATTGTGGAAGCCTAAAACGCCGAGTAACTGTGACACAGTGAGAGACGCGGGATCAAAGTCCGGATTGAGGTATTCGCCGAGTGAAATGACTTGAGCAGAGGTCAATCGCGACATCTGGACTGAGAAATTTGAGATCGTGAATATGACGGAGGTCTGAGAAAAGGAAACGATGAAGACAAGCGATTCCAACGTGTTCTCACTTTCACACGCTGGTCACATGCTCAGGCGCGTCTAATGTCACGCAACGTCACACAGCATCACGTTTTTCTCTGTGACACTGGTGACCGCGCACGAGGCTGCCACTCAACTGCCAGTTGACTTTAAATTTTGAGTGACTTTAAAGACGCATCCTGGATTCCTGGAGAGTAGGTGGTTAATTCTGTCAAAGCGTTGACTATATCTGTATAGGCTAGCCTGCGGTCTGGCCGCAGCCTGTGGCATGTGAGTCTTCCGAGTCGCACGACGCACACTGCCGCAGCTTTCAAAAGCTTATCGTTCGTTCGCTGGTTCTCCTTCCGAGTCACTTGAAGTCAGTATACCACGATGACTCGAATATCATGGGACCTATAAGTCTTCCGATAGCAATATCAGTGAGCCACGATTTCGTTCGATATCTATCATGATCATCAACTGACGCAAGAGATCACTTCACGCAAGACACAGTAGCAATCCGAGCTACATCTACCATCTCATCGCGCTGTTGAACAGCGCTGCGATGTCGTTGCAAATCGCTGATCAGGGGAAGACAGCGTGCTCTTTATCAGTGCACCGAGGCTATAGAAAAATAGCAAACTCGTAGCCTTTTTATCCCTTCGAGTCATCCGAAGAGAAGATAGCAGCCAAGTCATACTAGTATAAACTCCATATCCTCCAGTTAACTTGCAGTTGCCCGCAGCTCTTCGCTCGTACAATCTTATGCCGCTCTCCAATCTACCCGTTGTCCTCCTACGACCCATCTTCAAACATCTCGCCGATGATCCTAGATGCTTGCCAGCCATAACTCGCGTCTCGCATCTCTTTCTAGCCGAAGCTGAACCTTTGTTCTACAGACACCTTGCAGTTTCCGAGATTCAAGCTGCACGTTTCTGCACCACACTCATCGAAGTCCCACGATTGGCAAACCACATCCAGCATCTTGTCATTCGCGTACCCAGTCAAGAGCACACCTTCGGTGCAGAGAGGTTCAATCTCGAACAACTAGCCCAGACGCTCCGCGCTCTCACCAATCTACGAACGCTCGAGATTTTGAGCTCATACTGGGACTCTCCCACCGCCTGGCCTTACCGTCACGATACTTGGATTCTACATGGGTGCACCTTTGACTTGGTCAGATTCACCAGCGCTTTCGCTATCACAGATGACTTGTTAGAATTCTTAGAAAAGCAGCCCCACATCGTTGACTGGTCGAGCCTTGATGGCGATCCTATCCGTTTCACTACCTCCTTCCCCGATCACGTCCTCCCTGATCTTACGCACCTGAGGACCACAGGCCCCCTTCTGAAATCGATGTGCGATGTCTCAAGACCCATCACCCATATGCGACTTGACCTATACGCTCTCGGATACCATACCGAACAAGCGGCATTACATGCAATCAAAGCGTTTGGAAGCCTGATGAGTCTGGCAGTGACCCGAACTCAAGCCAGAGACTACTGCTCTCCAGGCAAATTGGTCTCCATCATTGCTTCTGTATCACCGAACCTTCAATTTTTCGCATTGTTTGATACAGCATATCCAGTAAGTCGGATCTACAACTAGACTTTGTCTTCATAGAGTATAGTCTCTGATTACTGTATCCATGATTAGGAGCAAAACGATCGGAGAAGAGCCTATGCAGCTATAACGTCCCGCCTCACGAAGCTCGAGACATTCATCTGGGAGCCTGAGATGGGGCGAGGGAACGATGATAATTCATCAGATTGGCATTGTCCACCGCGTACGAGTAACAGGCGTTATTCGGACTTCAAGCGGCTCGTAGCAGAGTCTGTCAGTTTCAGGCGACTGATACTTTATGATGAAGGAGAATGGATCGAGTATTACAAGCATCCAGTCGGGACAGTGATGAGGAAGACTTCACCGGGGATGGGTAAAGATGGTTGGCGGGAGGCTTACGCGTCGCTTAATGGCACGTATATTGAACTGCGAGATGATGAATGTCCCGATGTCGAGTAGAAATCATAGGAGAGTCGTCGAAGCAACATTGATCAATCATATCAATGTCAGTATGTTTTCGTTCGTAAGTAGGCGTTCTGACAGTTGACCGCTAGTTGTACATCATGCAGTAACGATAGAAATTCGTCCCATATAAGATTGATAATTCCGGTAATATCGCCCATGGCCTGCAAAGCCTTAGAAATTGGGCCTGAAAAGGCCAGACGATCCAAACCATTTGCCTTTGACCTGTTGAAAGCAACGTGAGTACAGGCTTGCTGTGAGAGATATGTCAACGTACCATCGCCTTCCAGTAGATCCAAGGGAAGAAGTCCTAAAGGTACAGTGAGTTTAGTGCGTTCACGCGATGAGAGAAGTAATATCCATACCTTTTTGAGGTGGTAGAACAATCTTCTGCTTGTCGTTTGATCACCGAGATACGAGAACGATTCTTTGGGCACTAATCCATATTTGAATTCGGCCAACATCAATTCGTTATATCCTGTCAAAAGCTGAATTTGAAGGATATATCAGATGAAACCATCCCTCAGAGAAGAGCGTAGGAGACAAACCGGGCAACTAGTATATCCATCGTATTTGGCATTCTTATTGACTTCACCAGTCTCCATTACAGAGAAGAGATTCTCTGTAAGGACGGGAGCCTGTGCGGTGATGGCAGCAGCCGTCTTCGATGTTGGGAGGGAAGAACAGTCACCCAATGCAAATACATTTCCGAATTCGGGATTGACATGGCGGAGGGTTTCTTGATCTACTTGAACCCAGCCCGCCGCGTCCGAAATCGGAGAACCTTTGAGGAAGTCCAACGGACCCATTGGAGGTGTGACGTGCAGCAATGTGTAATCTACGTCTGTAGTGGATCCGTCTGCCTTTTTGAATGTTGCCTTGTGGTTGTCGGTGTCGATGGAGACGAGATTGTGTTGGAAGTGCCCTCCTACGCCACGTTGAATGCGAAGAGCTTCCAGCGCGTCAGAGTACTTTTTGACACTGAACATGGAAGGCATGCCGGTGTAGAAATCGACGTGGACGTAGTCAGAGCGTCCCTGTCTTCGGTACCTGTCCCAAGCCATCCACATGATCTTTTGAGGAGCTGAAATAACGTTAGCGATGAATTTACTGTAGACGAAGAGACCTCATTACCTCCAGCACATTTGATGATACCCGCGGGTTGAGTAAATACGGCTGCAAGAAAGATGAGCGTTAGCTATGCGCTGCGGACTGTCTCAGGTATTCCGAATTACCGTTGCCTGAGCGGAGACTGTCGATATCTTTCCAGACCTTATCGCAAGTTTCATAAGAGTATATCGAAGAGACTCCCGATGTGGGATTCGCCAAAGCCTGAGAGAGACCTTTGATGCCGTCCCAGTTAATTTGGAGACCAGTGGCGACCACGAGAGCATCGTAGGACAAGGTACGTCCAGAGGTAGTAGTCACGGAGGAGGATTTGGGAGCAAAGGTCTTGACGTGCTCGGGAACGAGAGTAATGTATGACGGAATCAAGGATGCAAGATCCCGACGTAGTTCTGATTTTTGTTTCAGACCAGCGCCCACCAATGTCCTGGAAGTGTAGATTTAGAGCTATAGGTACACAAGGTAGGGCTTCGTCTTACCATCCTGGCTGTCATTATAGGGATCAGCGCCAAGTCGAATGAAAGAAGCTGATATGAACTCACTTGGTAATCGTGAGTTTTTGATGCATCGACAATAGCGATGTCACCCGGGTTCAAGGGTTTCCCTGCTACTGCAAATCGATCGTATATTTGGTTTGCAACAGACAAGCCACCAGACCCTATTGGGATGTCAGATATGCAAGCATCAAATCTGAATTGGCACTCACCGCCTCCGACCACCACTATTTTGAATTTATCGGGAGTCGTTGTGGTGCTGGCGAACCTTGACCCCGATGCCCATCTGGTTGTATTCGCGATTCTACGCGCAACGAACATGGTGGTTTGTAAGAAGGAGGAGGATGGAACGGTGAAGGAAATACATTTTGCGAATTCCGAATTTACTTTGATGTCGACATTCCCCGGAAACGAGAGCACGTGCTGTGAGTTTTGCCAAATCCAGACTTTGGCACTGCGGTCTTTTGTCTTCGTCTGCGACGGTCTCGCGGTGCTCACTGGTGTGCTCAGCCTCTCAGTCTCGCTTCCAGCTGGACTGGTATCTTTTAATTCTTATTTTCATTCACCATGCTACCTTCTCGCCCTTCTCCTCGTACTGGCGGGCTCCCCAGCGGTCCCCGTTCGCGTTCGATTGGTCGATCGAGACAGGATGAATATACCAGTCGTTACGATCAATCCAATACCCCTTCAACATCCTCTCGTCAAGTTCGCCCTCAGAAGTCTATTGCTTCTATCTCAAATCCTCGCGACCGTTCTCGTTCTCGTCCCCCTCCTCTGCCAGAATCGCGTCAGTCGCAAACTCGAAACAACGATCGTCCGGAGCAACCAAAAACTTATCGCAGATCAGATGAATCATACTCTTCTGTCACATCTGCTGGGTCGTCGCTTCTTGATAGGATGAGGGTTGGGACTGGATATGCTTCATCACGGACTAGCTTTGAGGACGACGAACCTGCGTACAAAACGGCCCGCAGGTCTGAAGACCGTGGACGCTCACTTAGAGACAGAAGGCTCGAGAAACTACCCCAGCCTAGAGGCACGCTTTTCACCTTGTAGTCACCAAAACGCGTTGCTCACTCCTTCCACAGATGAGACTTTTGATGGAGAACCCAACTCTGCAACAGGTGAAGGGCATGGATACACAATCTGGAGTCGTGTAGCAACCGCTGCTAGTACTCTCACTGTTAGTGTCAGCAAGGCGTGGGCAACAAATATAGGTACATATGCTGGTGAAGGTATGTAACCAGCATTGCTCCCGAGTCGCACATCTCTGAGGTAAATTCCACAGATACACCTCCTGGTCAAGAGTCACGTCTTCTGCGTGCCATGAAGGCTTATCACCTTGAGAAAGCCCGCGACCCAACCGATCTTCCCTCCTGGCTATTTGAAGCTCATGAACGTCGTGCAGCCCCACGTGCCCGAGAGCAAAGTCGTCGTCGTCGCGACGAGGACGAATATGAAGTAATCGAGACACCTTCGGCTGAACCCCCTAAGGCACGTGGTCTACGAGACATTTACGCTTCAGCCGCTGCCAAAGTTCCCCCGCCCCCCAAGTCAGAGCAATCTACTCCCCGCCGCTACGGCAATGATGGAGCCGGGGCGCCTTCGAAAGCTACGGATCGTTTGAAAGCCTTGCGCGACGCGAAACGTAATGCTAACGCCGGGTCAAGTCGGTTTGACGATGAGCGCTCTGTGAGGAGCAGCATTACGAGCAGCAGGGATGTCCGTACGGATGACCGTCGCGAATATCGTCCATCCGGTGAAAGTGAGCGACGTGCACCACGCGTCGGGTTGCCATCGGCGCCTAGGGCACGACCTGGGAGAATCTAACCAGTGAGTGGAGACCAATAATCGTTGATCTGATGGCCTCAACGAGGGTGATGGGATGCCACTACTCCGGATAAGTCCTTGCCATTTCTTTATGTTCAACTATTTCTGTACTGTCACCAGATTGGGATAAGTCTTATCATTATTCATTGTATTCGGCACCATAGGCAACGAAACGCATATGAGGCCAAGCCGGAGTGTTGTATTATGCCAACAGAAATAGCTAGCAAGGTGATTGGTGATTGGGCGTATGTCTTGAACTTTTTATAGCGATTCGATGAACAGAAGGTCGGATGCATGACAACGGACTCACATCGATTATTGGGTCAGTCAACCCGAGCTGGCCGTCGATGCAACGAGAATGATTCTGCATGCAAGTAAAACAGGCGATTGTCACAGACATACTGGCCCTCAGACCATGCAAGCACTCCATCAGAGTTCATCTTGCGTCCATCTTTGATTCGATTTCCGGGCCACACAGCCCAAATCCAATTTTAAAGTGGAGAGGAAGTATTGCGGTGTACTCGGTAGGAAACAAATGATCCAATCACAGTACGAAATCCCTTGCGAACATGTTGGCAGACATCGACCGACCATTACCGGAGGCTTACCACAGTTTTGGTTGGACATATCAAGGTCCTGATCGTTGTTTCTAGGGACTTTTTTTTGATCTCCGCGTGATGGCCATAGGCTCCCCCAATAAAACCCTTCGCTCTTGGCTGGTCTACTCACCCCCTTCTTTCCACGACTTTTCTTTCCTCTCCCTTTTCGCTCTTCGTTTTCTCTTATCCTAGTCGTGTGGATCATCGACTAGCCTAACCTTCGTTCACTCGAGGTATGTCTTACTGGTTCCTCAAAATGTCTTGTAATTCACTCCTTCCCCAGATCACCCTCTTTGATAGAGATTCCAATCAGCAACACTCCTGGGAGGTTCATATTAGTTTTCAGTCCTACGACAGTCACTCTCTCTTCACGGTCCAATACTTTCTAATTCTACAATGGTCTATTTCGCACCACTTATCGGCGCTGCCGCCCTTTTCTCGGGTTTCGTTTCCGCTGCACCCATGCCAGACAGTGCCATCGGTGATGAAGTTGCTGTTTCCGCCCCAAACGGTGTCATCCTCTCTGACACTGCCGCTCTTGCTGCGTGAGTTTGATGTAAATCTAACTGTCAAGATTTGATGCTTAACCATCATTGCATCTCTTCCAGTCAAACTGCCTACGCAGGGAGCGGTTCTTCCTCTGCATCGGCTGCTGTAGTAACCAGCGGCAGCTCGTCATATGGCTCGTCCTCGTCTTACGGCTCGTCTGGTTCTTCATACGGCTCGTCGGGCTCTTCTTACGGCTCGTCGGGATCTTCCTATGGATCTTCGGGTTCCTCCTACGGCTCCAGCTCTGATAGCAACTCTGTGATGGATGACTCGTCCTCCGTTTCCTCGATGATGGACGATTCTTCTACGATGATGGACTCTTCTACTTCGACTGCGTCGGCAGAGAGCTCCTACTCTACCCCATCATACGGATCTGGAACGAGCAACTGGGGTGGATCGGGTTACAACGATTGTGTTAACCGTAAGCAGAATTGTTCATCAGTACATATTTCACAAACCGACTGCAACTTTATTCGTAGAATGTGTCGCACAATTCGGTAGCGCTGGCTCTTCGTACACGCCTCCTACCACTACCACCGACAGTGAGGGAAGCACTGGAACCGGCGCAACCTGGACCGTCATCGTCGCCCCAACACAGGGTGTCCTCCGTTACATCCCCTTCGCCCTGAACGCATCTGTTGGAGACACCGTCAAGTTCATGTGGGGTGCCAACAACCACACGGTCACCAAATCGTCTGAACTCACGCCATGCAACAAGTCCGGTGACGCTCCTTTCGCTTCCGGCACTCAAAACAAGGACTTCATCTGTCGGTATTTCTCCTTTCGTCTGGTATTCATGTGCTAATGTCCGCCTATAGTCACGCAAGTTGTCAACGACACCAACCCATTGTTCTACTACTGCGGTACTCCCGGTCACTGCCCCAAGGGTATGTTCGGTATGATGTACGTTGTCTGTCTTCTATGTCTTTTGCGATACGTGATTCACATCGTTTCGCAGCAACCCTCCCAGCGCTCTTAACAACCCCACTTCCGTTTCCGGTCAAATGAGTGCCATGGTCGCCAACGTACGTATTCGCCATCTTGTTAGCTCTTCTTCGATTGACCCTATATTTTTAACAGAGCTCCGACATGGCCGCTATGGCTTCCTGGTCGTCCATGCAGACTGCTAACAACACTCAGGCCGCCAGCTGGGGTGGAAGCATTGATCTTGCCAGCCTCCCTACCTGGTCTCACTCTCTCGTTGCCCAGAACGTCCTCTTCATGCGCACTTTCCTCGCTGCCAACCCCGAGACATTGGACACCACCGGCAAAGTCGATCTCAGTGCTGCTGGAACCAACCCATTGATGATCCCTCAAGATATCACTGCTGCTCTTAACAACGCTGGTTCCACCACCTCTCCTGCCACCACCAGCGCTGCCGGATCTGGCTCCGCTTCCTCGACACCTGCCTCCAGCTCCGCTGCAGCAGCTTCCTCCACCACAGCCAACGGTGCCAGCTCCATGGCATCGCCGAAGATCTTCGTTGGTCTCATGGTCGCTCTTGCCACCATCTTCGTTCTGTAAATAAACGATTATGAAAGGGTAGTGGATAAGATTTGGGGAACCCACAATGTGATCACGGACAATGGACTATTTGAAAAGGCCGTATTATAATATGCGTACGCAGGTGATGGACCAACATACCTAGTAGAGTTAATTTGTTTTCCCGTTTTGTTCATGATTTCTAGGACTTTTACTTTTCCTCTTTTTTGTGCTTGCTTGTGATCTCTTCCTTTACTTTACGCTTACGCCACATTCACTGAGCGTCATGGAGTAGGTAGTCGCTTGGATGCAATACAGGTTTGACACCTTTGGGCCTGCATTACAATGCTTGGATCGTTCTGCAAGAGTCATACTTTTTGGTTTGTTGTGCTGCCCTATACATGTCTATCTGAATACCTCACTTCAGAAAGTGATCCACCTTTCGAAGGACAATGTAACATTCCAGCAGATAAACGTACGCGTTGCAGGTGCACGATCATAACCGACGGGCCTTTTGGATGTGTGACCCACAATCGCGACTGCCTCATTGCCCGAAACGAACTCTATTCGTCGACATGGACAGCAATATTCATAACGAAAACGATGTCCAAGTTGAAACGTGATGATTCGGATCTCAGTAGCATATGAACGGGATGTATCAGTCGATGTGTAACGTACAAAATGTTCCCTGTCCATCTTGTCAACAGTCGATGCGTCCAAAACGAAGATAACATGATTGATCATCCAAATATATCGTCGATTTCATCCCTTGGTTTCTTCTTCTTCTTGGTTTTCTTTTGGCCAATTGCAGTCTCTACGCTAGGTCTCTTTGTGCTAGTCTTGTCAGATTGCATAGCAGGCATTTTACGCTCCACGATTGTCCGGGCTGATGATAATGATTAGACCGTCAGTCTGATGGCTTGGAAAACGACGTACCAATAGGCTCTGCACTCAAGACGACATGGAGGAAGTCCTCGTCAGCAACTGTGGGAACAGGATCAACTTCGTCTTCCTTGCAGAATGGAGCTAGTACTGGCAGGGAAGTTCGTATATCTGTGCTTCCAGCTAGTAGTGATGGACGAGGTACAGAGCTTCCAAGGTCTTCATGTTCTGCGAGTTCGACCTTGGGTAATACCGAATCAAGCTCGACTCTGGAGGGAGCTAAAGGATCCTTGATACGAGGCAAGCCTTGGGGACTGAGATGTAGTTTCTCGGCTTGAGCGGGCTATAACATGTTGTTTGAGTCATTACTACGACAAGTGAGATGTAGTCTGTACGACACTCACATTCAATATGTGAACTATTCGGCGAGAAGCAGACCATGTCAAGTGCAGCGATTCCAGCATTTCAGGTATCAGAACGTCCATCCTCGAAGCGATAGCTGCAAACGTCAAAACTAGTTGAATGAAGGCTCCGGATTGCATCGCTAGAGCAAAAGACCTGCTAATGAGTCAGGAATCTATTATGGTGCAGGACATGGTTTCATCTTACCGGTAAGCCTCCACCAAACGTTCATGCATCTAAATGTTGCGTGAATATAAAGACAAAAGGGATGCATATGATCGTACTTTCGCTACGAGAGTCGAACATGCAGATACCCTCTCCACGACGAAACAGATGTAGTCTGGGTGAGGAAAACAAGTCCAAGGGCCTTTAAGCAGTTTCGGACTACGTGAGAGGTAACGTTCAGCGGAACGTCCTTTCGAGTGAGACGAAACACCCTTCACTTCTTCTGTGTGCCATCACCAAAGAATGAATAGTGAAGATGTTCCACAATATCAGGAATGCCCATCTCAGTCACTCGATCGCCATATCTTCTAATTTCAGTTACTCGCTTCCAGAAAAGAGCTGGTCGGTGTTGATTCTTGCCCTTGTAGTAGAGTCGCCTCAAAATTTGCAGTTCGTCTTGAAAGGAGACAAAGACGGTGTGTAGGCGGCGCAAGGAGAGTTTGATATCCTTGAGAGAGGAGTTTATTGGAGAGAACGATGAAGACTCGAGTGAAGTCCTCGGAGACGGAGACGACGGAGGAACGACGCGACGACGCCTAACACTCGAGCTCATCGGATACCACAGCGACGAAAGTGTCACAACGCGCTCGTCTGCCTGAGTGGTCACGTCACACACCCCCACCCATTATCTACTGGCAACACTTTAGTCCCTGAAGCCTGTCCTGAGCCTTCACTGGTACTCTAATACACATTCAACATTCTGCGTTGATACACTTCACGAACCTGGGACGAATCGTGCCATGGCAGCACCGGGACAAGATGCCAAATTCTTCCAGCGCGGAAAGATTGAGGTCTGCCTCGGCACAGTTCATAGTACATGTACCAGTCTTCCTCACGCAAGCTCAAATCTCTAGGAATTCCGCGCTGAACTGCAGGCGGCTGAAACGAAAGACAAGAAGTTCGTCAAACGAAAGACAGTGCTGAAGAAAGTCGTAGCAAATATCACAATGGGCAATGACAGTTGGTACACGTTCTCTCTATTGAACGCCCTGCTGAAGACTTATGACTCGTATCTAGTGTCGCCGTTATTCACTGATGTTGTACAATGCCTGGGCACTCCTCTCCTTGAAATCAAGAAGAGTAAGCGAATCTCACGTCCACCTCAAACATTGAGTTCTTACTACCGTTTTAGTGGTCTATCTATTCCTTGTCAGTTACGGACGATCAAAGCCAGACCAGATACACCTTGTCATTCCGAACTTCTTGCAGGTTCGTCCGTATCCGTGGATCCCACCATTTGTTTTCTAAGATCACGCAGGACTGCAATGACCGAAACCCTCTCATTCGTGCATTAGCAATCCGCACTATGTCTTACATCACGATTCCTGTGGTAACAGATGCCCTCACGGAAAACCTGCGACACTGCCTGAAGGACAGAGATCCATACGTCCGCAAGACAGCTGCGATATGTGTTGCGAAATTATATAGTGCCGACCCCAGGCGAGCTGAGAAGGGAGGGTTCGTAGAAATGCTCAGAGATTTGATGCTCGACAGCAACGCCACTGTCGTCTCAAATGCAGTCGCTGCATTGTCAGAAATCGGTGACCGACACGATGGTGTCATCTTCAAGTTGAACTTGACCACGACCAATAAACTTCTCGCCGCCCTGGGTGAAAGTTCTGAGTGAGCTGATTTGTTCTTCGTGTCCTGATCTTAACTGACCAACTCAGGTGGGGTCAAATATATATCCTAGACTCTCTTCTGCGTTACGTTCCCGAAAAGCATGAAGATGCTGAAGTCATAGCAGAGAGAATCATTGTACAACTGCAACACGCCAATTCCGCGGTAGTTCTCACCACTATCAAGGCGCTACTTTATTTCATGAACTATATGGAAAATCGTCGTCTCATAGATTATGTCTGCAAGAAGATGGGACCACCTCTAGGTATAATATTCATCGTTCTTGTAGTGAATAGCTGTACTGAGTATCATCTCAAACAGTGACTTTACTATCTTCTGGACCAGAAGTCCAATACGTCGCACTGCGCAACATCCTCTTGATTATTCAAAGGAGGCCGGCTGTTCTCAAGAATGACGTCAAAGTCTTCTTTTGCAAATACAACGATCCTATCTACGTCAAGCTAGCCAAGCTCGAAATAATGTATCGATTAGCTCGAGCAGAGAATGCCTCAGAGGTGTTAGCCGAGCTTCAAGAGCAAGTTACAACTCTTCCTGATGTCCGAATCCAAAAGTCTGATTACTAGAATCCTACTAGGTATGCTTCAGAAGTCGACCTCGATTTCGTTCGAAAGGCGGTCCGGTCGATCGGTCGTCTTGCTATCAAAGTGGAAGCCGCAGCGGACAACTGCATCCAGGCATTACTCAGTCTCATCGAGACCAAGGTGTCGTATGTAGTTCAGGAAGCGGTCATCGTCATCAAAGACATCTTCCGGCGGTACCCAGGCAAATATGAAGGCATAATCCCAACACTTTGCGAGAATCTCGACTTACTGGACGAGCCGGAAGCAAAGGCAGCCATGATATGGATCCTCGGACAATTTGCGAACAGAATTGACAACGCGGACGAGCTCCTCGATGATCTGCTATATACGTTCCTGGAAGAGAGTGTGGAGGTATGTCGTTTTTCTGAGCTGCTCAACCTTGATATCAATCAGCCTTGCGCAGGTCCAACTTGCTCTATTGACTGCGTCGGTGAAACTGTTCATCTACAAAGCCCAGTCGGATACAACGAAAGAACTGGTCCACAAAGTTCTGAAATGGGCTACCGAAGAAGTTGATAATCCGGACCTGCGAGATCGAGGGTTCATGTACTGGCGAATGCTAGCCGTCAACCCCACCGTGGCTGGTGAAATTGTTTTAGCTGAAAAGCCTGCTATCACTACGGACTCGGATCGCATGGATAGAGGAGCACTTGATCAACTCTTGTTGCATACGGGGACGCTAGCCAGTATATACCACAAGAATCCTGAGGTTAGTCGCCCTTACTCCATCGTAATCTCCTACCTAACTCACGGGATATGTCAGACATTCATTCGGAATGCAACTGGAAAAGCTCTTGTGGATAGCCCGGCTCTCAACGCACATTCACGCGCTGTTCTCGTCTCTCTGCCTCGAATGCAACTTCCTGGTGCCCCTGCGATACATGTCGCTGGCCCTGGGCCTGCGGAACCCATTGTATCATCTATACCCCCTAGTCCTCTAGTGAAACCTTCATTAGCAGTCCCACCCGTGACTCGTGGTGCTGATTCACCGTCTGTGGAATCCGATGAAGTTGCTGAAGACGCCGATGCTGACGATGAACCGAGGGGAGCAGGTGATCCTTACTCTGATCTCGATGGTGCGTTTGGGAACTACCTCGCAGACCAGCCACGGCCAATAACGGCGGGTAATCGAGCTCATGGGGATGAGGATGATCTACTGTTTTGATACCATATAAGAGCTGTAATATTTCTAATCCATCTTCCGTATACATGGAACTCGCCCGCTAAGATTATGTTCTCAAGATGTAGTTTACAAACGTGTCGTATGATGAATGTCGTTTCATTTCGTGAAAGCAGCTTGCACTTTATCGGCCATCTGTGTAAAACCGCCTTTTGGTCGTAAAGAATTATAGTGCTGAAGATTCTTTGTATGAGTAGGAAGCCGAGTATGAAGGGGCATGCACTGACCTCTCCAAGGCCATACATCCTTCGATGATAGCTGATTTTGACTGCCCGTTTATCGGTCGAATCGCCTGCATTGGGGGCCCCAACAGGATTATGCACTACGACAGGAGGAGATCCGGCTTGCACAACATGTATCGGTACGTTGTATGCTCGACTCAAGGCTAGTATTTCAGGTTCACCACCCCATACAGCCGTGTCTCGGATGGATAGACAGTATTGTTCGAATTCTCTGTGGGTCATGAGGCCAGAGTCTAAAGCGCCCACGCCGTCTTCGCCACCGGCCGATGGGAGGAAGGGTATAAAGTCGTCCGGGTGAGTATATATGTAATCAGAGGCGGCGGTTCGGACTGCAACGTATGTAGCTTGTTCCGGTGGTATGATTTTGAGAATGGCAAGTTGATCGGCAACGGCAGAGAATAAGCAATGGCCATCCGGGTTGATCTATTGATAAGGGATCCATTTGAGTACACAAAGCCAAGCCAGCAAGGGAAAAGAAGGAGCCTTTCACCTCATGAAGGTATACACCCAGCTCGTTACAGATTCGGTCGATAGTATCCTCTTCGTCTTTTGCTTCCTTCTGCAGTCTAGCATCCGCGGCAGGGTCATCTGGGGAATGATTTTGCGCTAAAGCAGCAGCTTTTCTTGCCTATAGGTGTGTTTATCAAGCAGCTACTCTCCAAAAGAGAACAAGCGATCGACTAACCTGTCGTGCTTTGAATCGACTTTTTGCATCCTGCCTTCCTGTGGTCTCGATGGTATCGGCTTGGGTATTGAGCTGCATCTGATTGAGGACAGCAGCCGATTCCGACTGAACTGTAGTATCTCGGGAGTCAAGTTGAGCAACCAGCTCATTCATGAGATCGTCATCGTCAGAATTCATGGGCTCTAAGGGAGGTGTGGGCGACAACTTCTTTTGAAGCTTTTTTCGTTTTGACCCGGCCATTGGAGTGGAGGTGTGGTGTTGGTGGAGAGAGTGTGAGATGATCGCGGCCAACTTCATGACCGTATAAAACCAGATTAGATTAGATTAGATCTCTCAAGTCACTGGCAGCGGCGAAAGAGCGCTATCAAGTTTCAACTTGCTCTCATCCATCATGTCGACTGAGACTCGCGTACCCTTGCTATTCGTGCGTCGAACTCTCGAATAACCCGCGCAATCTGACTTGTCTCGTAGGGAACGATGACCGTTGGTTTTCCGGGTAAAAACGGTGTCCGTTCATCTGATCTCAAGGAATGTCAAGAAATTATGGACACATTCTTCAAGCACGGACATAAGGAATTAGATACAGCTAGAATGTATGCGGAGGGAACTACGGAGAAGCTTCTATCGCAGCTCGACCTCAAAGACGCCTCTATCGATACCAAGTATGTGGCTCAAAGACTCTCTCGCCAATAGATCATCGACCTCTTCATAGAGTCTACCCAGTCAACCCCGGAGATCATGCGCCCGATAAACTACGCTCTACATTCCTCACATCCCTGAGATATTTGGGTCGTGACAAAGTCCGTGTACTCTATCTACACGCTCCAGATCGAAGCGTTCCCTTTGAGGAGACTCTCCAAGAAATCAATAAGTTGCATAGTGAAGGCCTTTTGTGAGTTTCTTTATTTTGGGCACGAATCGTGAAGCTTATTATTCTCCTCGTTCAGCGATATATTTGGGCTCAGTAATTTCGCCGCATGGGAGGTAAACATGATTGCTATCTTACTGGAGAATAATTGATATATATGTCGTAGGTTGCCGAAGTAGTTGGCATCTGCAAAGCGAAAGGTTGGGTGCAACCCAAGATCTATCAAGTGTAAGTCGAGAGTGCTCTCATTATTTGACGTTGCTAATATGGTTCCAAAGGATGTATAACGCCATAACCCGTGAGATGGAACCTGAGCTTGTCCCTTGCGCACGCAAATTTGGCCTCAGACTCGTCGTATACAACCCACTCGCGTAATCGTGTTGTTGTATCTGCCAGAAATACTTGCTGACTAGACCTTTCTCTAGGGGTGGCTTATTAGCGGGTAAAGTCACTTCAGCTTCGGACCCGGCGCAAGGTGGGCGGTTCGATGGATCGGGAAAGCTAGGTCAAATGTACCGGGCCAGGTACTTGAAAGACGGCTATTTTGAAGCAGTGCAGCTTCTGAAAGATGTGGCCGTGCGTATTTGACATCTTGATCTTTGTCTTTGAATCTAACAGTTCCTGGTACAGGCTAAACACGACTTGCGACTGACGGAGATAGCTCTACGCTGGTGCCAACACCATTCTGTTTTGACTCCCGAGGATGGTATCATTATTGGGGCCAGTAGCAAGGAACAATTGGAGCAGAACTGCGTTGACAGTGCGAAAGGTCCGCTCCCCGACGATGTTGTGAAGGCGCTCGACGAAGCCTGCCGCTTGGTTGCGATGCACGGCAGTGCCCCTACCTATTGGCGTCAACAATAGGAATATAAGGTTGAACAAAGAGGGTATGTAAGTGACGGTAGAGCTGTTGTAAACAAGTTGTAAATCACGAATGTAAAAGATATTTCGAGACCGATCATATCCTGCAGATCAGCTGCCTGCTAGATAACTTCGACTCGAATTTCCTGTCTCTAACGTTCAACAGCTCTCTCTCACTCACTACAGAAATTCGTCTACTCGACTGGACTAATCCGTACTTCTATCAAGACTAGTACGTCGACACCCCCCGGAATTCATATCTCAGCGGATTAGTACTCCTTGCTCCATCCTGACTTTCCGGACATGGCTACCGTACCGATCGAATGCGAACGTCAACTTGCCGAGCTCCTTGTGCAGATCAAAAGCAATCCCTCTGATCAAGCCTGGTTCGAGATAGAGACAGCTGCCCAAACTCTTGCTAACACTCTTCGAGTTAGAGATGGTCCCGGTATGCAATACAAGTCTCTATCTCCTCCGCGTGCGTGAAACGTCTGACGCGATCTACCGCAGTTGATAACCATACTGTACTCGGAAAGACATCTCTCCCTCAAACTCTCACATCCGTGTTGACGTTAGCCCTACATGGCTCGCCCATTCCTGACACTCCTCACGTTTCCGCCGTGTTCGAGCTACTCCGAGTTGCTGCAAACCTTTGCATGGATCATAGCAAGTTCAGCTTCAGGACAGTGTTAGATTGCGTGCTGATATCGCGTTTCAATAGATGAAAATCGTGCACTATTGCTCGATGCAGGCGTTCCTCAAGCTGTCGTCTCACTCCTGGAAGGATACGCGGATAACATCCCTTCCGAGCCCAGCGCTCAACCATTGCCGCTCTCAGTTCCACACTTAAAGATAGTGAGGACGGCTATCGGCGTGTTGTTGAACGCGAGCATAGGCTTTGGTAAGTATCAATCTCTACAATTATCCTGACAATGCTTGAATTTCTCTTAGATCCTGTCAAGTTTCGTTTGATATCCCTGGAGGCTGCGATGACTGTCCTGAAACTTTCTACAGCAATTTACCCTCCTGCGGCGTGGATACAAGCGCCAGCTGAAAATAGCTCAGAGAGCGCCGAAGATATTTGGACTTTGCGTAGTGGCATCTCAAATTGGGCATGGAGGACCATATCCGAGCTCAAAGACGTGAAAGACGAGAGTGAGCAGGCATTGTATCTTTATCTTAGTGTCACTTATTGATCACCTGTCTAGCTCTACAAGTTTTTGGTCCAGACGTCCTCCCTATTCTTATCCCAGCCCTTCGTGCCTTTTCGCCGCCATATACTCCCGACGCATCACCCACTGATTTCCGAGGCTTATCTATATACCCGTCCCTCATACTGACAGATTTCGAGGCACTCGAGGAGTCGTGCACCCTCATCGAATCTCTCTCGCTTGATATTGAAGATGTTCGTCTTTCTCTGGCGCGAGGACTTTCTTTCCCGGCAGAACACGGTGGTGTCCCTTGTCTCTCAGCTATGCTTGATTTCATAGAAACCGGAAACTATTCACCTCTTTGGTATGTCGATGACGAAGTTCCTCAGAGCGAGAGGAAACGGAGAGAAAAGGCATTCGACATATGCAAGGCTGCTGTAATCAAAGCTGTCGTGGAAGTGTCTGGCGAAGAAAGGAATGAAGAGGTTCTTTGGGATGATTCGGTAGAAGGCAAGCCCGGAGGCGAATTCGTGAGCAGGATGGTAGACTGGATCAAGCGATATGTTACCGACAAGGAAGACGCTGGTAAAGGGGTTGACAGGGATGATCTTGTGATATGTGCAACCCTTTCGCTGGGGAATCTCTCTAGGAGAGGTCGGTTTTCCTATCCCCTACTCTCGTGATTGATCAAATTCTGATTGTTCTCTTTGTATAGAGTCGCATGCTATAACATTACTTGCGCCGCCACATTCGCTGGCTCCAGTGTTGGTGTCCGATCACCTACTGTCTCCCTCGACGGATATCAAAATAAAGCACGGGGTCATCGCTCTACTAAAACACTTAGCCCAATCATCCACCCCCTCGTCCATTGTCCCTTCCGCCCTCATTGATGCCGGTGTAGTCCAACGTCTTGCAACAAGTGGAGTTTGGGACGAGAAAACCGACGCCATGGCGGAGGTCGTCCAAGTTGGTGCCATTGGCGTCGTAAAACATCTGTGTAACGCAAGTGGTGAGCTCTTATATGTTCTTTCTTTCGGTTTGTCATTCCACGTCTTACACGCGTCGTTCAGTCGAGAGTACATTTGCTCTAGTCCTTCCTTCCTCTCTGGAAACTCCTCTTCCTCCAACGGGTCTTTCGGTAATACTTGCACTGGTCCGACGATCTGATTCCATTCCCGTCAAGAGCGAAGGAACACGCGTACTTGTCAACGCTGTCAAGTCACTATGGTCCGGTGATATCGTTCCCAGTTCTCCAATCACACCCAGCGTGAACGGAACGACCACCGGAGCGCCAGAAGAAAAGCAACGAAAAAGACAAGAAGCGATGAAGTACATCCTAACTCCAGAATGTGCTTCTGCTCTTGCAAACCTTGTAGGAAGGAGTGCAAAGTACCCATTACTAGTGAACGAAGGTGTCGTTGCGCTCAGTTTGATGGCCACCCAGAAAGTCGCAGGTTCGTCTCATAACATGTCCATCATTGCCTTGGTCGCTTGCTTATTTGTGAATACAGCTCCTCTGGTGCTCGAGGCTCTCGTATCTCCTCTTCCTTTCGATACTCCATCGGCTCTGGCGTCGCCGCCAGCATCTGCATCTACCTCTACCAGTAGCCAAGTCAGTTCGCCTGTTGTCGCCACCCCATCAACACGAGGTCGGCTGCCCATCCCGCGAAGACCTCTTGACATGCTAGTCGCAGTCTTGAAAAATGTCGATAACCCAGCCAATTTCCCCATCGAAGTACGCGCGAATGTCTGTTCCTTACTGTTGCAACTCGCGAGGAATTGCTCGGGAGATGATCTTACGAAAGTGAAAGAGACTGCTCGACCGATCTTGGAACAAATGACGGAAACATTCCAGAATAGCCAGGGCAAAGAGGCGATGCTTGGAAATGCGGCAAAGAGAGTTTTGGATGCTTGGGTTTGATTGCGAGGAAGGTGATGTGTCTGCTTACTTATATCTGGGAGATGATTTTTTATATTCTTGTTCGGAATATCAAGTACCTGTGCTTATAGCTGTAACTGTTGCGAAGTCTGCTAGGTAGAAGTCTTAGAATGTGTGTTTTGTCAGTGGAGATCAGAAGTACGTCTGGTGCCCCGAGTAGGTCCCGCGGTCCTGATCAGATGATACCAAGACGCCGGTTCGGATGCTCCACTTCTCCGACGCTCATGTTAGCGTCAACGTTCTTACTCTACACTGCTGATTCTTTGCTGCTTCTGTTAAAGTCGTAGCGCTCGGATTCTCAATCTGGCTACCTTTCTTTCCTACTAATTGCTTGCTGACCATCTGAACCAGTTATGAGCGAGATCGTCGTGGATATTTCCCAAGGAATTGCGACCGTGACTTTGAACAGGCCACGCTCACTCAATGCTATAACTGCTGAAGGTTGGTTGACTTCGGGTTGAAGTACCTGAATTGGCAGACCTGACGTTGACCTAGACTACGATGCATTCGCTAAATCCCTCAGAGAAATTGACAAAAGGGATGACGTCCTGGTGACTGTATGGCAAGGTATGTCCTGGACGTCGCCGACTTTCTCTTGCTCTCTAGTCTGATTTCATCTACAAAGCCTCGGGAAAGTGGTTTTGCGCGTGAGTCGGTTCGCAGGATATGACTTTACGCGTTGCAATTGACTCCGGCATACTTAGAGGGACAGACGTTAAGAATAGGAAAGGCTCGGTCACCGAAGGCCCTGTCCCCGACCTTCGCCAGGCCTTGCTCAACAACGTTGTTCGCACTACCACTGATTGTGGACAGGCAGTACGGCTCTCTATAGAATCTTGTTATAGCTGCCGACCTTTTTCTGCGCCCATAGTTGTACACACACAGCAAGATCCTGGTAGCTGCACTAAATGGACCAGTCATGGGTATGCCCCCAATCACCAATTTCTCTGACGAAGTATGTGAGCATTGCTAATGTATGTTTACTTGCAGGTATCGCTGCAGGCGGGTGTCATGTCTCTCGAGGTTGGTCTACTTCTGGGTACTGATTGCATTTCACAGCATTTCTTGGGTATGCACACACTTCAGCCTCTTACAGCTGTGACTGAGCCGCCGCAGATACTTCGATTTTATTTATTGCATGCCGAATGCGTGGCTCTCTGTACCTTTCACATTCCTAGGTATGTCCAGTTATTCTTTGAACCGTGGATTTGTCCTGATCTGCAAAAGGCATTATTGCAGAAGGCGGATCCAGTGTAAGCTTCGTGAACAGAAGTGCGATACTGATTCATACCTGTGTTGGGGTCAATATGCTGACGGAGTACTCAGTGGGCCTTGCTAAGGCCAATGAAGTCCTCATATGGGGCAAGAAGAAAGACGCGCAGGAACTTCTCGAGTGCGGGTTCATAAAGTAAGCATCGCACCTACGTATCTCCTCGCTCGACCGAGCTGACTTGATGATATGTCTGTCAGCAAGATATTTCCGGACCAGTCGGTAGAATCTTTCCATGCTGCTGTCCGCCAGCAATTGCTTTTGGAACTGGATGGCTTAGATCCTGCTGCTCTCTTGACTGTCAAAAGACTCATTCGAGCGGGCCTGAAAGATAAAAATGATCCTGATGCGGTGAACCTCCGGGAGAGTTATGGTGAGTGCGCAATCCTGCGAGTCTCTCGTACAAGTTACCATACTTTCCTCCGTTAGCACAAGCGGAGCGCTTTGCAAGTGGCATCCCTGCAGAACGGTTCGGCAAAATTGCCAGGAAAGAGATCAAAGTATGTCCGGTGATTCGATTGACCATTGAGCTCTCGCACTGACTGTCACTGTTGTCTAGCACAAACTATAATGACTGGTGGCTGGTGACTACTCAACTGCTTAACTCAACTGCTGATTGGCCGATGTTTCTCGATATCGATCATGATTAGCCCTACATATCGTTGGTGTTGACAATGATTATCTCCTCATTTATATCTGATGAATTTGATGGTTCCTTCTCGGTTCCTTCCAAGCAATTCGACTCTTGCGATCTCAATTGCAAGACCTCCTCCAATCTTCTTATGCTCAGAGCAGCAGTCCGATTTAGCCAAGCAGCGACTCCATAGGGACCCCGAGGGTCGCCTGTGGAGTCCAGATATATTTTTGAACCGACTACGCGCGTACAAAAGCATATATGAACTAGGGAAAGAGGCAAGGGTGGGTAGCCAATAAACTAGTAGGACAGCCTGTAAGTTCAGAGAAAGAAAGGCTGTCTAAGAGAGAGAGAACTTGCCTAGTAGGACAGCGATAAGTGGGAGAAAGAAAGACTGAGTCTTTTTTCGATCGCACTCTGCTGCCTACATAGGTGACGGGTACGCCGCTCTTGGTCAAACCAAAGGGCGGCAAATACGGTTCGAGCCCCGACGGGCGAACGCTGATCCGAGATCAAACCCCGAGGGGTGACGCTCGAGGTAAGTTCGAGCCCCGAAGGGCGAACGAGAGGATTCGAACCCAGCTGGGTGAATGCCGGAAAGCCGCTGAGGGAGCCTCGTGGCGAATATTGGACTTGTGTAAATATCATTTTTTAAACTCGACCAATCTTCTTATGCTCAGAGCAGCAGTCCGATTTAGCCAAGCAGCGACTCCATAGGGACCCCGAGGGTCGCCTGTGGAGTCCAGATATATTTTTGAACCGACTACGCGCTATAACCTACGAAATTAATTTTTTTTTTTTTTTTTTTTCGGAACGAGGATGAGCGAAGCGATGGTGTGCGGCAAAAATTTACAGGACCAATTGAAAGTAAGGATGCGGGTGCCGCTGTCCGGTATGTAGAGGTTCCAGAGAGTTGCTGGTTCTCAGTGAAGGAGGACGACACCTATTATGGCGAGGATATCGCAGAATAGGAATGGGAAAGTGTGCCACAGCATGTGGGCATATTATGGCGAGGATGTCGCAAAATAAAAACGGAGGACGATATCATCAAAACGGGAGGGGAACGCGAGGTGGTTCGTGTAGAGCGCGACCGCCGAAGATAAGCGATTGCAGCAACACGGGGTTTTTACGGATGTAAATCTGAAAGGCCTCAGACTTCCAGCGGCCAATGCCTTGAATAATGTGAGGGGGCACCCCGGCCTCGGCCAGGGACGTCGCACCGCCAGATCGCATCGATTGACCAGAGATCGATCGGTCGAAGACCAAACCGAAACGGCGGGTGACGAATGTCCTTGTTGGGATTGATCCGTCCGCGCGGACCCAGAGTGCGGGATGAGTGGGGAACAAGGCGTCGCGGGAGCGCAAGTAAGAGACGAAAGGTTTGTGAGGATCGGTGGGCAGAGTGCTCTGCTGCACGATTATCCGGTTTCCCTCGAAGAACTGGTCGGCCTTGTGCGATGGCAGGAAGACTTCGAAAGCCTTATCGTGCCAACGGACTGAGGCGCGCTTTGTAACTTTGTCCCAGTTCCGTAAGGTCCTGTCCTCGGGCCACGTCAACTCACCGAGACGCATCAGCGCGTGAAACCCTGTGAGCACGATGGAGATAAAGAGAAGGTCGTCGTGGGAGGTGGATGATCCCCATTTGCGAATGAGCAATTGAAGCATGGGAAGCGTGAGAGCTTGTTTGCGATTGGTTGGGGTTCCTTTCAATCGTTTACAACCTTTTAAAGTCCGTCGGACCAACAAACTTCCCCGGACATTGCGAACGTTGGGAAAGTAAGGCTCGAGCTGAGATGAGATCCCGGACAAGTAGGAATCCACTGAACTTGGTTTGATATGGTGGGCCATGTAGACGGTGTAAAAACTAAGGGTGTCCTCGGTTGGTTCCACCTCCATATGGTGTAGGCGGCAGAAATTGATGTAAGAGTTCAGAGCGGAGGAGTATGTTTTGAACGTTGAGTCGTCAATTGCGAGTCCCAACGCGATGGACCGTTCGCGTTGCAAACGGTCAAGAGTCCACGGTTCCCTCAAAGGTTGCCGTGAACGTCGAACGACGCTCATAAACGAGGTCGACGCCCCAGCGCTCGGCGTGGGGGGTCGAATCGATGAATTGTCAAACCGGAGACCAACGAGCGCGCCAGGTCGTCACGGCCGCGGGATATTGCGTCGGCGACGCGGTTCTCGTCACCCGAGATATGAACGACGCGCAGGTCGAAGCTGTTGCTGATCTGAACGTCAATGGATGCTTTGAGGATCTCGTTGTAAGGGGGGGATGCGCGCAGTGAGTTGAATATATCGACGGTATTCTGGTTGTCGGTGAACACGGCCAGGGTACGCATCTCGAAACCCAACGACGGCGCGTGAGTAATCGCGGAGCAGACACACAGCGCTTCGAAGAAGAAGATTGTGTCCTCGGGGGCCTGCATCGGAAGCGGTGACTCGAACCCGAGGCTAAACTGTGGGTACCAGAACCCCATTTTCTCCATCGAGGCGTCACAGAAGATAATTATGTCAGCCTCGTACGGGTCCCAATCGGACGCGTGAAGCATGTGAACGCCGGAGGAACGTTCCATGTGGTCTGCCGCCCAAGTTAAGTCATCACGAACTGAGTCATTCACACGAATAGGTTTATGAGCGTGATCCTTACCCTTCA
This sequence comes from Sarcomyxa edulis, assembly GCA_009761415.1. Lineage (NCBI taxonomy): Eukaryota > Fungi > Basidiomycota > Agaricomycetes > Agaricales > Mycenaceae > Sarcomyxa > Sarcomyxa edulis. The sequence continues at coordinate 1,594,653 of QUOL01000007.1, forward strand.
TCTTGCTGTACACGTTGCACAAGCCAGGTTTAAGGAGGGGGAACACGTTCAGCGCCCAGTTGAAGTGACCAGCGAGTTGTTGATATTCCTTGAGCGAGAAACGGCGGGGGTTTTTCTTTGGCGGGGCTGCAAATTTCCGCAAGGCGGCAAGTAGGTCCGATTTGGAAGCCTCTGGCATGGTGATGCTCAAACGATTTGCGTCGACTTCGAGCCCAATGATGGTGAGAGGCGATCCAAACAGTTGTTTCTTTTCCTTGTGGGGTATGCCGAGCTCGTCCCAGAGGAGTAGGAGTTTGGTTTGTTTGGCAGGAAAGAAGCGTTTGTAGGGCGGATACCACAAAATGTTGCCTTCTATATCCCAGGAGAAACCGTCGTCGCTATACGACAGGATGTCCAGGATTAATTTGACCCAGACAGCGACCCACGCGACCAGCCCAATGAAACAAATGAAAATCCGACCGGACGCGCGGTTGCCAAAAGTATTGTTCCTGTCGACGCTACGCTGACCTTCGATGGTGTTGATTTGCTTCACCTGCCAGAAGGGATGCATCGGCATGAGACGATAGGCCTCCGCGACGTCTGACTTAAACAAAACGAGCTTCTTGCCCTTATTATTGCGGTGGGCCGTCAGAAGAACATCGCCGAGACTGTCCAAACCGTCGAGGCGCGTTCCGGCAATAGCGGAACGAGGTATCATTGAGTTGAGTGAGTAATCGGTCGCACTGTGATTGGTAACAAGCCGCAGATCGTCCGAATTTGGCTTGGGGACTGCGTGCACAGGCATACTGAACATACCCGGCAGGAGATCTGGCCCGAAAGGCTTCGAGAAACGACCACGAGCGACTTCAATATCGCGCTGATCGCGGATGAAGGCCAATTCGTCGTCCGTCTTCGAGGTCCTGTCCGACGCGTCCCACGTATCGGGATAGACTCCGATTTGGGTATCAGCCCAAGGCCAAAAACCAAACCGAAGGCCATCGCAAACCGAGCGAACGAAGAGAGGATTGGGATGATCGGCCAGGAGCTTCTCGAAGAGGTCGACATTGATTGGAGTTGTGATGGCGAAAAGCGAGGGGTTCTCACGAACCGTTTTGGAGACAACCGGATTGTCGAGTTCCCTTTGTGGAGGGCGTGGAAGAGGGAGATCGGTAAGCGTAGACATTAGCGTAGGGCTGTACCCGCAGTCCTCATTGGCCCACATGAAAGTACGGAGGTACCTCGGGCGCTTGGGCTGGAAGATCTCACTTGTCACTGCCGCCGGAAGTACAGTTATCGGCGCCGTGTCCGGGCTTTTTGCATTTGCGGCAGACGTGTTTCCACCTGCAGCGCCCCGCACTATCCGGGCAGTTTCCGTGATTAAAACGGTTGCAGAAGTCTTGCCGACCGGACGACGAACGCTTTGAGGATGGATGGTTGGATGATGAGGAATCTTCTGTGCCGCCGGCAACACCGAGGATGTCGATCCATTGCATCTTAAGGTCTGAGAAAGCCCCAAAATCGGTAAGGAGGAGGTTGTTGAGTTGTCCGACGCGCGCTCGGACTGCTTTGTCGTAATTGAAGACGCGCGGATGGGCAGAGGGACCGAGGGCCATGAACATACGTGTGATTGATTCGCCGTATGCTCTGAGTTCACTGGCTCGGTGAGGGAAGCAGAACACGGTACCGTCGACGGCGGCGTTCCACGCGATGATCCACTCTCCGTGGCTCCTGACAACTTTAGTCGGCTCGGATGGTCCAGCAATGCGGAACTCGAGAGAGCCAATGCGCTCTGTGTTGTCGGCGACTGGGGTAGTGGAGTAGATGGCGCTGATGATGAGATCGAGATTAACGGATCTGCCCCGCACGATCGAATCCCATTCGGAATCGGGGAGGAAGGGGACAGATGCGGCAGTAGCGATCCAGCGTTTAATTGCCGGGATGTCGCCCGAGAAACCCCGTAATATTCGTCTCGTCTCCACGAGAGATGCGGGTAATACCGACTGAGCGAGAGTTTCGGCGGAGAACCATGGTTGGTCTTGCTCGAAGATTTTTGGTTTTTTGTTGGTGCCAAAGGCGGCGTCGATAGCCTCTGTAGTAGTGTCTTCCTCGTCGAAATCGGAGGCTCGCTTTCGGACGATACGTCCGCGGCTATCTTTGGCGCGATCGCCAAGTCCTCCATTTCCAATGGCGTCGGCAACATCTCGTTCACCTGGATCGTCAGCGTCTCCGAGTCCGTCAAGTCCGCTGGATCGCTCATACGCTCGAGCAACGTAAGCCTCGTAGGAGTCGAGCATGGAGATGAAGGCTTCGAGTTCAGAGTCAGACGACGGGTCTCCGTCCGCTGATGCGGGGAGAATTCGGGCGAGATGTGCGATGGCTCGGATCTTTGAATAACGGCCGGCTTTGAAAAGGGTGACGACGTGGGTAAGTTCAGCCGTGGTCCGGGCATCAAAGGTGAGTCCTTCTGGGATATGATCGCGGTGCTGGTCTTCTGGCGTTTCTCCATCGGTTGGTCCTGGGCCAGCAGCAGATTCTGTGGTCGCTGGCGCTTGCTCGTGTGTTTCAGGAGCTTCATCAGGCATGAGATTTTCAACAGGGAATCGATGGAATTGGGAAATTCAATAATAGCCAATAAACTAGTAGGACAGCCTGTAAGTTCAGAGAAAGAAAGACTGTCTAAGAGAGAGAGAACTTGCCTAGTAGGACAGCGATAAGTGGGAGAAAGAAAGACTGAGTCTTTTTTCGATCGCACTCTGCTGCCTACATAGGTGACGGGTACGCCGCTCTTGGTCAAACCAAAGGGCGGCAAATACGGTTCGAGCCCCGACGGGCGAACGCTGATCCGAGATCAAACCCCGAGGGGTGACGCTCGAGGTAAGTTCGAGCCCCGAAGGGCGAACGAGAGGATTCGAACCCAGCTGGGTGAATGCCGGAAAGCCGCTGAGGGAGCCTCGTGGCGAATATTGGACTTGTGTAAATATCATTTTTTAAACTCGATTTATAGATTCTAAGCGGAGGTATAATCGCACGTGGCTGTGATCGCCTGTTCGAGTCCGAGCCATCTCTCCCATTCCACATGCACTCGATCATGCTCGTTTTCATTCTCCTAAAATGCGATTGCCTTGGAAAGAGGATCTCGAAAAATGTTTTAGCTATCAATGGACTGTCCCTGTCATTGTCAGAGCTCGCGCCCTCTCGCCCTACTGCTCGCCTAGGCGCTCTGGTACAATGCGTCCATATGGGAGATGTGCATCACTTTCGTATTGCGCCATCTTCGGCGTACTTGGCATCTTTTGGCTTATCTAGGATAATTGTCCACCCTTCCTCCATTGGCTGTCTCTTGGCTGGCGCCCGAGTATATTTGCATGATCCGCCGTTCGCTGCTGTACGTGCCAAGGTTCGTTTACAGTGCCTTCAAGTCCTGCCAATATCGCTGTCGGACCCACTTTTCCTGAACCACTACCATCAACATGGACGAAGAGAAGAAGGACTTCAGTATTGTAAAGGAAACATCCCCAAGCGCCTCAATCAACAATGCCTACTACGACGAGGATCTCATCGAGCCTTCCCAGGATGACAGCTTGCATCGAGGGCTCAAGGCGCGGCAGATATCCATGATCGCAGTACGTGTATCCTTTCTGCTATAATATCGTTTATCCTAAACTGTTTTTTTAGTTGGGTGGTGCAGTCGGAACTGGGCTCATCATCGGGTCAGGGACAGCATTGGTGAGAGGTGGCCCACTAGGTACGTGAGGGATGATTTCGAGATTGGTATGCGCTTTCACTGACTCACCCAAGGTCTTTTATTGGGATATGCTTTTGTCGGATTCGTTTGCTGGCTCGTTATGTGTGGGCTTGGCGAGATGGCTGCTTTCCTGCCTCACAAGAAAGGATTCGCGGGTTACGCGACACGATTCGTTGATCCGGCATTAGGTTTTGCACTTGGATACAATTATCTGTTGAAATATGTGAGTTGTCTACATCCACCCATTGTTGCTTGCTTACACTGGTGCGATACATAGTTGATTGTCACTCCCAATAATATCAATGCTGCGGGAGTCGTGATCCAATACTGGAATCAATCCGTGCATATCTCTGTTTGGATGGGTGAGTCTCAATTTGCAGAGCAATCAACACCCGAGTGAACTAACGATATCATTAAGTGGTATTCATCGCGTTCAGTAAGTTTCATGAGGACATTTCCCATCATGCGAGCTAATTCCACAAATATTCAGTCGTCGTCGTGAATCTATTGGGAATTCATGTATTTGGTGAACTCGAATTCTGGTTCTCGAGTATCAAAGGTTCGTGCTGAGCGTTGCGTGTTAGGTCATGCTTCCTGACGGTGTCGATCCTTCGTAGTCATCTCGTTGGTTGGTTTGATCTTAATGGGAATAATTATCGACCTTGGTAAATATTCGTTTGCGTCTTTTCCCAATATCTCATCTGACCTTCGCGCAGGTGGGAATCCCGAACACGATCGTCTAGGTTTCCGATACTGGAAGGCTCCTTATGGACCGATGGGACATTACCTTTTGACACAAGTCCACCAAGAGCATCTTTCTATTTTCCTCGGGTTCTGGTCAACACTCACAAATGCGTTGTTTGCTTATATCGGCACGGAGCTGATTGGTACGCAGCAAATATGTCAAACCATGCAATCTGTTTCTGAAGTCCATCCTCTACGTTAGGTGTCACGGTTGGCGAGGCTGAAAATCCCAGACGAAATATACCCATCGCAATCAGAAGGACGTTCTATCGAATTTTGGTATTTTACGTTGGAGGGGTATTTGTAATCGGTGGGAAGAGCTTTCTGCTACCGCTGTACAGCGTTACTGACTCGGACGATCTCCATTCAGGTTTGCTTGTTCCGAGCACAAATCAGGTGTGTATGGCTCGATTATCTTGTAATTATGCTGAGCCCAATTCTTTCAGACACTTTTCCAAGCCAATAAATCGAAAACCGGAGGTCAGTCTTTTCCCGTCGCTTTTGAAGCCCTCCTCTAATGATGTGTATTAGCTGCGGCATCTCCATTCGTTGTCGGTAAGTCTGAGTCGACTTACACCGCCATAAAGATCTGATTGATGGCGTAAATTTCAGCAACTACTTTGGTGGGAATCAAAGTACTCAACCATGTCATAAATGCTGTCATCCTTCTGTTTGTCCTGAGCGCTGCAAATTCAGATCTATATACTGGTACAGTGCCTTTCATCATTCTCAATTCAATCATTCTTAACGGCTTTGGCCAGGCTCGCGAACTCTCTATGGCCTTGCCGTAGAAGGGAAAGCCCCAAGAATCTTTGCTCGAGTCAACCGCTGGGGTGTTCCATGGCCCTCGCTCATGCTTTGCACTCTCTTCACTGGGTTGGTGTTCCTTAATGTCAGTTCATCTAGCGCCACCGGTAAGTCACCCTTCCTGAACTCTGAAATTCGCGCTATTGACACTCCTCATCAGTATTTGGATGGTTCGTCAATCTGGTGTCAACTTTTGGTGCAATTACATGGATGGTCATCGCTTATTCTCACATGTGAGGATGTTTGCCATTTCTTCTGTCGTCTTTGTCTAACGTGACGCAGTGCGTTCATGAAAGCCTTAAAGGCCCAAGGAATGTCCCGAGATAGCCTTCCGTTCAAAGCACCTTTCCAGCCGTACGGAAGTTGGTTTGCTTTGATATCGACAGGAATCATGTGAGTACAACTCTCTTTCCATTTGTCAGATCTACAACTGATTCATGCTTTCGATTAGCACTCTTTTCAAAGGTAATTGCACACACAGATGAGACTGACAGCGACGCAAACCTGATCTTGACTTTCTAATAGGGTTTGATACCTTCATGCCATTCAAGAGCGACACCTTTGTTACGTGAGTTTTGAAAACCGTTGCCCAATCGTCGTGATGCTAACTTCACGTGTGGTAGATCGTACATTGGCATCCCCGTCTTCTTCATCTTTTGGATCGGGTATAAAGTTGTTTACAAAACCAAGGTGATACCGGCTGACCGGGTCGACCTTGTGACTGGGCTGGCTGCTATCGACGAAGAGGAGAAGCGCTTCATTGCGAAAGAGAAAGCCCAAGGTCCTCAAAGCCTCAGGAAAAGGTTATGGAATTCTTTGTGACCGGAGTGGATGTTGTACGTGTAATAGACATGCAGTACATTTGTATTACCAAGACGCGAGCACCTTCGAGAGCCTCCAAGTAAATCATTGGTGTGGCGCAAGTGCTAGCAAGTAGGAGAACGTCGATCGGTAAGCCGATGACCTAGCCGGTGCTTCGTGAGTCGATTCGTCCTAAAAAGGCATAAAGTTTTCCAATCTTGATCACCATGACTTAAGGCCGCTTAGTCTCCTAAAAACCTGTATGTCCTATAAAACCATTTGTTTTTCTTTCATAGCTGCTTACTTTTCTTTCTTTGCCTATCGCCTGCTCGCTACGAACGAAACCAACAGATCTCTCTCCATCAAATACGAGGACATGGCTCTTGCTTCTGTTTCACGACATGTTGCCAAGAAGGTTTTAGCTGTTGAGACCCCCGAGGTGAGTAGTATGCATATCTTACAACGGTGGGTGTATGTTCAGCTCGTATACAGGGCGCCGGAGCTCTTGTTCGAAGGTCGATAGGTTCAATGGGTCTACGGTATGTCCCCAACACGTCAATACCCATGCCTGTGTCTGACTCTCAAATAAGCAATCTGTCTCCATTTTTACTGCTAGACCACTTCACTATCTCGAAGGGTGCTGTAAGCATGCTATGGAAGCACCTTTGGAACCAAAACTAAGCTTGCCTACTGTAGGGATTCCCTGATCATCCACATCGCGGTCAAGCAACAGTCACATACATGCTAGAAGGCTCCAGTAATCACGAAGATTCTGCTGGTCACAAGGGGACTATTGGTGAGTACCCGAGATATCGCGACAATGCTCTTATTGAACTCGTTTGAAAACAGAGACCGGCGGCGTCCAGTGGATGTGTGCTGGGAAGGGAATCATCCACGCCGAAATGCCAGTTCACCTTAATGGAGCGCCAGACCCGAAAGGGCTACAACTATGGTTGGACCTCCCGAAACAGGTAAGCTCAAGTAATTACTGGCATACGACGACTATACTTATCCTGCATTTGTAGTACAAGATGGTGGTATGTGACCGTGTCTCTCTTGAACTGCATCAGCCATCTGAAGTCATATCAGGACCCCACATATCAAGAGCTTAGCCCCGATAAGTATGCTGCTTTTACGTTTTGAAATGTGTCGAAACTAATGTATATCGCTTTTAGGATCCCAACAGCGTACCCGGAGGGTCCGGATGGACCTGTGAAGATCAGAGTCATCAGTGGCACCAGCTACGGCGTAGAATCTCCTGTGAGGCCTCTAGGTGGCTGTTGGTATTTTCACGTTGTCTTCAAGGGCAAAACAAAGATCTTCCAGGATATCCGTGAGTATCGAGTATCAAATGCACGACGTTCTTAGAGACTGACGCTTCTAACTTATTTACTATACAGCTGCGGGTTGGACATCCTTCCTATATAGTATGTCTCTTCAATATTCTTCACGTGTAGTCACATCCAAATCTCGTTTCTAGTTCTGAAAGGCTCCGTCATCGTCGGCGACAACCCCGTTCCTTATGAGCAATTCCATACTCTTGTTCTAAGCGCTGCAAACGGTGAGACAGGCGTCTCATTGGCAGCGGCGGAAGATGAAACAGAGTTGATTCTCGTAAGTGGCATGTCTGTCTTCAACAGCGCAGAGTCATTTATTGAGGTTTCTTCGTTAGGCTGCCGGAGAACCACTAGACCAAACTGTGTTCCAGTATGGTCCTTTCGTCATGACCAACAAGGAAGAGATTCAGAAAACGCTCCTCGATTGTACGTATAGGTCTTTCGGTGGTAACATTGACAGAGGCTGACTATCTCACCATATCGCAGATCAAATGGGCATGAACGGCTTCGAGAAAGCCCATACGTGGAAGAGCAAGATAGGGAACAAGTAATTTTTACCCAGAGGTCGGATTTTGAACGATGTGTTTTGGATTAGTGCTGTATTGCATATGTATGCTCAAGGCCAAGTAATTTAATTTTGTGTGCGGAAGTTATCAAGTCGCTTTGTTCCGTCGTCTTTTTTTGACGTTCGTTTCATCATCCGAAGCGTCATCGTCTACGTCCTCTAGTTCGTTCCAGATATCGTCTGCGTCTTCACCAGCGTCTTCCGCGGATTGTGTCGACGTTGCTATAGTCGATTCGAAATCTTGATCCCACACAACAACAGTCGGGATACTTTTCGTGAACACTTTATCGAGCACTTGTCCCTTATGGTCCTGCCGCTGTCCGGCTGTGGTAGGCGGAGGGAACGTGCTGTGGATGCGCGCAAAGCGGTCCAGTGCAGTCGACGCCAGGAGTGATGGTGATGGAGCGATTGATGTTACAGCACCAGATAGACCTATCCGGAAATCATGAGTGCTGTAGAGACCTGGGAGATATAAAGCAAAATACCTTGGTATCCATAAACAACACGGCCAACCCGCAAATCTACAGAGAACAGATTACATCCGTGATCACTGATGAACGCCTCGCTATTGCAAGATACGACCGTCAGCTCAACTCAACTGACTAGGACAGGAACATACTGCTCAGAAAGGCCTTTCTCAACTACTTTTATTCCACCAACTTTTCCTAAGCCCTTCCAATCGCACACGGGGCGTCGGGCTGCACGAGTATCGTATCGACGTAGATCTCCTAGTTGAGTGCCAGCCAGAAGGTGGTGTTGGCTGGCTTCGGATGATGGCGAGATATATGTTAACGAGGTGATACGTATGGGTTGTCGAAGTCCAAGAAAATCGTTTGGCACCTGGAGGTATGTTAACATGTGACGAGCAGTGCTACATTGAATTGTTAACGCACATTCCTTGCTCGCCAGACTTCGCCAGGGAATAACGCTTCACTTCGCTTTCTCTTCTTCGCTGCACTACTTGTAGTAGAATCTTCTTTCGGGCGAGGCAAAAATGCGCGTTCGGTGTCCCACACCGATAGGTCGACTTCGTCGCCTCCGTATGCAAACGTTTGCTGGTCGGATGCCAACCGCCAGTCACACAGACGAGTAGGAAGAGAGGCAATTCTGGGTTCAACAGGTTCGACACCTTCCGTTGGCAATGTAGTCAAGCGTAATGCACCATTGGAGGTGCAAGAATAAACACTCCTACAGCTCGTAGTCAGTAATACAGTTCAGACAATTGTGGAACGGATGAAGTACTTCTCTGATATATGGAGACCAACGTATCTCTGCTCTGTCTTGAGACGTGTTTCTTTCCACTCGTGTAGCACCTCTAGGTCGTCGTTTGCCTGTAGTGAAAATGCGGAAGCGGAACCGTCTGCGTGGGCTGCAGCTACCTTTCCTTGAAAATGATTATTAGGACTTCATATACGGAGAATGCATCATTGAGAGACCGTACCAGCCTAGCTTCCCCTGATCCAGACGCAACAGCAAGTCTTTGAACACTGTTTGGGACAGCGGCATTGCGAACTATCTTGCTTTCTGTTTTATTTTCGCCATCTGCGTCCCCCGCACCGTATCGCAAGACCTTGATATGTCCAAGCTCGTCGCCAGTGATAAACCGAGTCATTTTGTGGGATTTACAGGGGATAGTATGCTGATAAGTATGGTGAAGGCAAGCGGATGAAAAGTTTGAACGTGCAAACCTCCGATCACAAATTCGCTTTGGGACGTAGCACTCCGACCTCACGACAGCGACCAGCTCTTTCAGAGACATTCGTGAACAATATGGAGGCTCCTCTCAAGGAACTCGCCAAGCTAGAGAAATTGACATCTAGATCCTCCCCGAAATCTAAATTCCCATCCATCACCGACTCGCTCGACTCGTTGCTCCAGTCACTACACGATGCTAAACATGAACTCGAGACCGGAGCACCGCCGAATGATGTCCTGGCTCAGCTCGCACAGACTGTAGATTCAAAGAAGAAGGAAGTGGACGATAGACAGAAGGAGGTGTATTCTTCCGTAGCTCGGCTTGGGAAAGCTCTAGACAAGGTACTATCTACCCTATCATTCAGCCCAAGCGTTCCAATGGTTGGTCTATAGAGATTTCCTGCATCCTTACCATCGTATCCCAATCTGTTTGCGTCCGACGCAGCAGTGTCAGCATTGGAGCGGACAATTGCGCTCCACTTTCTGCGGACTGGGCAGTTTGAAACAGCAGAGGTCTTCCTAGAGGTGAGTCCTTCCCAGATATTTGTCGTTGGATCCATCCAATATGTGCTTGGGATATAGGAATCCGGAGTGAACATTCCCTCCGAACTCCAAGATCAGTTTGTTGATCTCCATCGCATCCTCAAGGCCCTCAGAAATCAGGACATCAGCCCTGCCTTAGCGTATGGTCACACTACTTTCCAATTAGGACACTTCACTGACACCTGATGATTTTAGTTGGGCTACCAATCATCATGAGTTTCTCGTATCTCGTTCTTCCCCCCTCGAATTCCATCTTCACCGCTCCCAGTACATCCGACTCCTCTTGTTCTCTCACCCACCCAATGTTCAGCCCGCCATATCCTACGCCAACGCGACATTGAGACCTTTCTTCTCGGACCATTTTGCAGAATGTACACGCTTGATGAGCTGTATTACATACCTTCCGTTATCGAGGTTACAGAACTCGCCATACGCCGATCTAGCTTCCCCGTCGCTGCATTTTGACCTGGAACCGTTGTTTGCGAAAGAGTATTGCGCGAGTCTTGGTATGAGTCGCCAGGTTCCGCTGAGAGTTGTTGGGGATATCGGGGGTGGTGGGGCGTTAGCAAGGATTGAGAAGGGTAGGAAGGTTATGAGAGAGCGAAAGAGTGAATGGAGTCAGACTGATGAACTTCCAGTAAGTTGTTCCATCACCATCGTTTCCTTTTGTTTGCTCAAGAAATTTTCTAGATTGAGATCCCACTACCACCGGAAAATCGTTATCATTCAATATTTGCATGCCCTGTCTCGAAGGAACAATCCACAGAGCAGAATCCGCCGATGATGATGGGTTGCGGTCATGTCATCACGAGGGATAGTTTGCAAAAGCTGAGCAAACCTGGAGGGTGAGTTCTCGTCTAGTGTTCAACTAATCTCATGCGTGTTGACTCTACTTATATCCGATATCCTGGTATGATCCTATCGACAGACGCGTCAAGTGCCCGTATTGCCCTCTCGAGTCGCAACTGGGAGCTGCATTACGAGTATATTTCTGAACGGAGGGTATTGTACGGGACATTGACTGTCAAAGTGTATGTATGTACTATAGTTCACGTATTGTAAATTGTATCGATAGTAGAGGGACGACTTCAAGACGACCTGCCACAATTCCGAAATTGGAATATTTACGGCCACGTGTTCGAGACTGTAGGGGCGTCTCCCGCTCACATTTGCTCTTGACCCGCCCATGTTCACGCCACTCAGAATCATCTAACGACCTCTCAACGATATAAAAACACGCCCTTGAAGATGTCTCAATTTAGGCCTAGTCGTGCCTCTCCCCCTTCCAGACCTCTACAGTTGAAAATTGCGAATTCTGTCGTTCACTCTGTCCTATCAGCCGATCTCTCTATCTCTTCGACCATCGTATCCGCTCCAGAACTGCGCGACCTCGAGCAGCACGACATTGAACTACTAGACGCCATAATAGAACGCGCTGGACCCTCTGCATCAACTTTTTTGACAGTGTTCAAGGCATACAACGACATTTTGCAAGAGCGTGGTCTGGATACTCATGAAGTTATTTACTATGGAAAACTATTGAAATTAGGAACTCTGAAAGGAGGGAGCTGGGCGGACAAATGGGAGATGGTCAAACTTCAACATGGCTATGGAGGTAAGTACGGTAGGCCGTCTACACCCACCAGGGCACGCGATCCACCCACGCAGACCCGCTCCTCTCACACACCAATTCGACGCGTCATTGCAACCACAAGGCCTTCTCGCATAGAGGATGATTCGTTCACGTTACACTCGCACCAAGAAGACACCGAATATGCTCCATCCGAACCGGACACCCGCGTAGACACACCACAGTACCGTCAAGCCACAAATCGTCCTCGTCCTCGTGCAGCACCTCCATCACCATCGACTGTCACAGAAGACTCTACTGGCTCTACGGAGACCAATGTTCCCATTTATTCAATACCACCAGCACCCGACCATCGTTTCGTGCCCCTGGCTCAGACGCGCAATACACGCGTCTGGGACACAGCAGCCTCCGAGACAACAGAGACTCGGACTGTAGCCCCTTCGACCGTACCCCCTTCATATCGTGCCACTCTTGGCGAACCAAAAATCCAGCGGCTGCGATCCACCAGCCCATCCCCTCGCCCTAGTGAGAGACCTTCCCCTTCGCCGGGCATCATATCGTCTACCACTGCTCGCCAGACTATCGCTCTAGCAAGAGAGCGAAGAGGAAGTATCGTGAACGAAGATGACGCATGGAACAAAATCAAGATGGCTAGAGACGAGGAAGAAGCAGATAGATTTCGCGAAGAAAGAATTGTAGAGCGTTGCTGGGATGTCTGGAGACAGGGTTTTCAGTGGATCATTGTGAGTCTCAGCCGCATCTCATCTCATCATTCCGATGTTGATGCAATTTTTTAGACCACGAACGAGCAAATCGGACATGCACGAGACAATCTTATCATGCGTCGTAGCCTACAGCAGTGGCGAAAAATGAACACGTCGCATCAAGAGCTCTCACAGCGGGTGACTACACTAGCCAACAATCGGCGTGTAAAAACAGCACTCAGAACATGGAAATCGAAACTCAAAGAAAAACGTCAGACCAATTGGCGCAACGAAATGCGAAGGAAGATGAAGATCGTTCGCGAGAAAAGGGAGTCGAAGTTAAGGAAGGATGCCTGGGCTAAATGGCGACAATCTTACCGGTCGCATCTTTCTGCACAACATTACACCGAGAGATTGGTGCTTCGGTTTTATAGTCACTGGAAGAAGCAATTGTTGGAGGTGGATCGTCGGGATTCTACTGCAGATGAGTTTTCCCGTAATAGGGAGGACAAAGCTATGGAGAGATGCTGGAATCACTGGAGGAGAGCAATAGAGATGCGGAATGCGGAGAAAGTCATTGCAGAAAAGGTCGAGGTGCGAGTCATGCAAGAAGCCTTGAGCGTTTGGAAGAAGCAAGTGTAAGTGTGATCTATCTCTCTTCAAGCGCCATGTACTGAATTCTCTGGCGTCCTAGACACGAGAATCACACTGCAGATGCTTTTTATGATGTTGTGATCATGAAAAATGCGATGCGTTCATGGAAAGCTGCTCAAGCTCGGATACGAGTGAGTGGCATAATCGTCCTGGATTTAGTCAAGTCAAGTACTGAGGGACTTGTAGAGCATGGAAGCCAGAGCTACCAAACACATCGCGCGCCAGGATGACCTATTGGTCCGAGCTGTTGCACGCGTGTGGAAGGCCCACGAAAGAGGACGCTTACTCGAACGTGTCAAAGCAGTCAGGCTAGTTCAGGATACCTGGAATGCATGGAAGCAGCGTATGCGGACTCAGAGAGGACTCGAAGGTATTTAACGTCTTCACCAGCAGGAATTTTTTTCCTAATCCTCCAATTGTTCGACCAGACCTTGCACTTGGCTTCTCGTTGCGTTCGAACTCTTATACAGCTTCTTCTGCTCTGGAGAAGTGGCGTCAAACTTTTGCCATGCATCGGAACGCAGAAGCCTTCGCTGTGCAATATCATTCTGCTCAGTTAGGTTACCAGATGCTGCTCACGTGGCGCATTCAACTTCGCGACAAGCTGAAGATGATGAAAAAGGCCAGGATGGCAGAAAAATTCCTTACTGCTCGGAGAGCCTGGAGAGTCTGGAAAGGCCGACTCGACGAGAAGAAAAGGGAGAAGAAGTTGAAAGAATTTGAGAAACAGCGTGTACAGAGATACTTCGAAGGTACAGCCAAAAAATTCCCCGAAGTTGAGCGATAATCTGAAAAATTTGCAGCATGGCTCTTGCGAGTCCAACAGGAGCAACAGCGCAAGTTGGCGGAGCGGACTATCCAGCATGCAATCTCGACGGTGTGTATTGGTCGTGACTATCGAGTTCGCACCACTCATCGTTCTACAGAGAATCATACAAACTGCCTTAACTCGATGGACCAATCGTGTCATTGAACTGAAGCTTCGCGAATTAGAGGTTGCTCAGAAACACGACAACTATTTGTTGACGTACGTCCTAGCTCATTATCTATTGTATCAGGTGTATCTGACCGTGCCACCCACTCTAGTAACGCGTTCAAGAAATGGAAAGGGGTTTGTATACGACACGTCGAAGAATACAGTCTTATGGAAAGTTATCAATATGTCAAACGGGAAGGTGAGTCTTGTGTAGGACATTTTTACAAAGTAAACATCGGTCTGACGACCCTACAGAGAACATTCGTCGTATGTTCCACCGGTGGCTTGCTGCTGCCCGTGCCTCCCGGCATAGACGTGTCACTTTGCAACAAAAGGAGGAAGAGATGAAACAAGTTGTCATAACCGCTACCTGGGACAAGTGGAGAGACCGTTTCAAAGACGAGAAACTGCGCCCAATCGTACGTTTTTTATTTTCCATGCCAGAGGGTAAACGCCGTATTGACCTTCGTTCAGGAGTACGACGTCATTCTTCAGAATCAAAGAAACTTACTATTCCGCTCCTTTGGACTCTGGCATGCCCAGACAAAGGTACCCCTTCCAGGTCTTCCCATGTGATGCCAATTCTGATTGTATATTCCAGACGTTGCCTGCTATTCGATTCCACGCCTCTCACACGAAATCGAAGGTCTGGCAGAAGTGGCGGGCGGCTATGCCCCGAGCATTGCAGGCTAAAGAAGCCCGCGAGAAGTACAACAAGGTTCTCCTTTGTAAGCATTTCTCTCATTTCTATTGAGCTATCTGTTGAGGCATGTTGCAGCGAACTTTTTCGAGAAGTGGCTCCAGACGTACCGCACTAAGATGGCACTAAAAGCTGTCGCGTGAGTTGACCCATCGATTTTATTCACCACCCGAGCTGACGGAGCATTTTAGCCGTGCAAGATATCTCCGTCTTCCTACTGCCGCTCCGCGCCAAGGGGCTGCACGAGTGACTCCAATTCCCAGGTTTCCACCTCCGCGTGCCGTCTTCCCTAACCGTGCCACTCGTCCAGAAAGCACCGACGGTAGTACAGCTGCAGATGAGCCAACCCGCCATCCACTAAGATCTGGACTGCTCGCCCATAGGACTGGGTTGCCAACTCTCCTAGTGCCAAAAGCACGGTCCGAAACAAGTCCGACTCGTCTCGAGTCTAAATATTTGGCTTCTGCAAGGTCTCGAGAACTTAGTCCGACCCGGTCTAAATATTCTGTCGATGATGACAATCGGAAGGGAAACCAAGCTAGCCCATTACTCAAGTCTCGTCCATTGACTTCTGCTGGAGGAGATGCGGGAAGAAGTAAACTATGGTACGAACTTCGGAAAGTACAACGAAAGCCGCAGAACCCATCCGAACGTCCTCGATCGCGAGAGCCACCATAACAGCCTAATTTTCTTTGACTGCGTTCCGTGCTATTTATTCATTTATATTTATCTTAGGCCTCATCCATCGTCATGTATTACATCTATGCCCATGTCCATCACTCACAAATTCATATCTGCTTTTCGAATATAACGCATCACTAGCTCTCAAAATCCATTCGTCAATTGGCAAGCATTTCCCTAATTAGGACCCTCAGGGCGTCCAAAAGCCTCACTGGCAGTGCCTTTCCCACTGCTCAGACCAGTCACTCTGCATGCACATTGGCCCCGTTGCAGCGCTGCCCTTGGACACGACAGTCACACAGTGGGTGGCATCTATCGATATCAGTTCCAGTCTCTAGACTTATCATTGGCTCTGGCGAACATAAACTCGGTCTAGTTATCAAACGCATTCTCTGGGTTCAAATCATCCAAATGCTTCACTTATGTGCTGCCTGCGACCAAGCTACGAACAGAAGATGTATGGGCTGCAAGAAAGAATATTACTGCAGTCGCACATGCCAAGCCGACGCATGGACATCCCACATCTTTGAATGTGACCCCTCCATAAAAATCAAGACAGCCTATTACCTCGCTCGAGCTGCCTATGGGGATGAATTCCCCGACGATCCCCAAACCTGCGAAGACTATGGCTTCACGAAGGTCTTCACGACATATGACAAGTCACATCTCTTGGGGTTGTACATAGGCCTCCTCACAGTCCTTTCGGTGACTCCGAAGGAGCTGCATGCTTGGAGAAAAGCTGGGAGGTTGGTCGAGGAGATCAAGGCGCACTTTGAGACGTTACCACTGTCCAACCGGGGTGGATACTACCCGTGGTTCTTGCAGCATCAATACATTCTCGAGGGACCTCCGAGTCACGCGTTGTAAACACAGGCCCCAGAACGATCTGCGCATCCATCATTGGCGCAAGATGCTGTAGACGATCATAGCATGATTAATTCGGAGCGAGACGATGCGGAGAGAATCATGCCGGGACACTTTGCTGTTTAGGTTCAAGTTCGCGAGTTTGGGCGCTTTGAGGTGGAGCTTACTAGGGATATGATATGAGTCTAGAAACGAACTCTGTGAGCTGACAAAATATACGTCTGCGCCGTTATGCGATTGAAGCCTGGACATATTTGGAAGGAGTTCGGAGCAACTTTCGGAGCGCTTGTACTGCTAGAACGTTGGATCTTGTCTTGAGGCTATGTTATTCAGATATCTGAGCGTGTGGCGTCTTCGTGTGGAGAGTTGTCACGATCAGGCGAAGCATACGGTTTTGAAGCGACATATAATCACTCTGGACTAATCGTGTTCTGTCCTTTATCATTGAGCTATTCGACTCCATATACTTTTCTTTCCTTGCCTTTCAAGCTGTACGTTATATCGTGCGCGGTGCGTAGTCGATGCTGAGCGCTGAATGACGACAGTACTCGTACTAGAACGGACTTGTAGGCCCACGGCTTCACTAGAAAATCCTGTGATTAGCTACCTAGCATATTTCAGCTGATAACAGCTGCATAACGTTCTAACAGCGCTCACTACTACGAGTTACGGTAATACTGCCATCCCACCCAATTAGCGATGACGAAATATACCGTGGTCGGTATAATGAGGACCACAAAATACTTGTAATGTATATCTTTGGCGAGAGCATCGAGGAGCTACAGAGAGGGTAATGAGATGCTGTCCATTGATATCAGTAACGCCACGCACTGCGTTCCCGGTCAAAGGTAGAAAAGCGCTGAATAAGATAGCATAACTCGCGACTGCGAAGAACGCGACGGAGAGAGAAATCACTAGATATCCAGAGTTCAAGTGAAGGTCCAGAGCAACCATGCCCAACGGACTCTACCCAGTCTCAAGGTGGCGGTCAACTTGAATCTCGTGGTCGCAGAATTGAAGAGTGGACACTGTCACGGTCACGGTGCCGGAGGTAAGTTACACAAATAGCAGCCGAGGCCGGAGGGTTGCACCGTTCCTCGCGATTTAGCACTAAACTTTTCGTTCGTTCGTGCAGCCACCATCGATTTCGTTTTTTAAACAATGGACTCGTCCAACTTGGAACCACCCCAGGAGGAACAGACTGGGTCTGTATTATTCACCATTTGCACGCGGTAAGAGATGGCTGTCTGATCCATTCCGATTATCCAGAATCCAGGGCACCACCAGCCAAAGCCAGAGCGGACGTTCTGTCTCTCCCGTCTTACCGGAGATACCAAAACCAGATTTGAGCTTAGACTTTGACTTGTCTGCTATCCTGGGCACATCGGATACATCGGAGCATCCCGAGTAAGTGCTTCCTCGCAGCCCCAGTCTCATAACCAGTCAAACGTCGCGGAACGATGTATCAATAATGGCTCTGTAGGGTCGAAAAAGTCAAGAAACGCGCCAGCAATGTCTTGAAGCTTTCACAAGAGAACGAGAAGCTCAAAGCGGAGCTGAAGGCCATGACCGACCGGATCGAGGCTGCTGAACAGAGGAGGGCGGAATTGGCGAAGAGAGGGGAGCAGGCGCAAACACCGCCCACGAAAGAGGCGGCTCCTTCGGATTCTGAATCACCTTAATCGAACATAGTCTTGCTGGTTCTCCGCCAAATTGCTCGTTTTCTCGCTGCACGCGTTTTTCACGATATACCCTACCTTTATTCTATTGGACGGTCACGAATATATTCAATCCTGCACGATCTAGTTATCTGGAGACAATAGGGCCATGACCCACTGACCCTCGCTAGGTAGACTTGTCTACAAAGAATCAGGTATTGGCCATATCAAGGTGAGCCAATCTTTTGCATTATTGATCGACACCCTGAATGAACCTTTAGGTCGAAGTAATCATCCCTTTACGAGCTTAGACTAACTCTAAAACGGACTGAACCTGGAAAACTGTCTAAGATGGTCTGCTGTGTTTCTATGCATGTTGCTCTCCGCTATCATCGTGATGTCATGCATCGTTACAGGGAGTGACATTGTTGCACAAGATCATCGAGTGTCTATCAAGGTATGTCTAGGTGTACAATGACCATGCTGTGCTCGTCTGACTAGGAGATGTCAACGTAGTGTCTCCTTCATGTCAATGCGTTCTGATGATGAAGATAACCTTGCACAGCATTTCCTAGTCATCAGAACTCAAGAGTGCTAGTGAAGACTGAGTTGCTTCGAGTCACGTCCTACTTCGCCTTTTAGTTCCTAACTTCTTAAGTGCGTCTGCATTCCAACATCGCCTTCATTCATCAGAAATGGACACTACGAGTGTAGACCGAATGGAGACGGAGGCAGCCTCAAATCTTGACCTTGAGGCTTGTCAGTCACTACAACGCGAGGAATGGGAGGTCGTAAAGGTCCGCTTCGTTTACTCGACTCTTTCAACGCGAAATGACGCGTCGTGCTGATCCTTGACTCCCGTGTATTCCAGTCAATATATCCGGATTATGTTACTGGTGACTTATCCGAGTCAAGTTTGATACTCAAAATACCTATCGAATTCGCAGAGTCACAGACAATCGTAGTGACTGACGATGGGAGCGACACGTCTGCAGACGAGGGTCCGAGCTCAGATTCTATAACTCTAGGAGAAATTCATCTGACGTTGTCCACGTTGCCACCTCTTGTGCTTCACGTGTGTCTTCCTCAAGATTATCCCATCCGTAGTGCTCCGGTCATAGTGTTATTTAGTGCGACGGGCTCATGGTTAGATCCTTTATGCCTGGACTATTTCGGTGAGTTGCTGATTGATATGTGGCGAACCGGAGAGGGGCTGGGTGTTCTCTACGATTGGATCGAATTTCTCCGGAGCGGGGAGTTTCTTACCGCTGTGGAACTCAGAGAGTCTGATACCACTGTCCGGTGCGTTACTTTGACAATGGAATAAAAATGGATGTGCTGACTCCTTTGCTAGGCTTCCGTCCTCAGTGCCGCATCTATTAGCACCCATCCTCGTAGATTACGCCAAGGCTATAAAGGACCTCAGATTCTCCGAGAGTTCATACGCTTGCTCCATCTGCCTGTCAACGTGCAAAGGTTCACGGTGCCTTCGGCTGTCATGCTTGCATGTATTCTGCCAACTCTGTTTGGGCGAGTTCTGGAGACTATGCATTGTAGAAGGGGACATCAGGAAGGTCTCGTGCCCTGATCCTGCATGTCTGACAGCGTGCGTGGAGGCGAAGACGGAGGAGATATCAAGAGTCTTGACAGAAGACGAAATCAAGCGCTGGGTATGGCTACGAGAAAAAAGGATGCTCGAGATAGGTATGCACATGCTTGATTCGTGTGGTGTACTATTGGCTCACAGGTGTACCAGACCCAACTATCGTATATTGCCCTTTGCTGTTCTGCCAGACACCCATACCAAAACCAATCACAAAAGAGACCGAAGCTGTACAACTTGAAGACCAAGACGCTACTGGCAGCAAAGACCCCAAAGGACTAGACTTACTTCGCACTTGTCCCAAATGCCGCTTCTCGTTCTGTATATTGTGCGGAAAGACTTGGTATGCATTCATTCTCGTCGCATCACCCAATAACTCAACATAGCCTTAGGCACGGGACAGTTTTCGACTGTCAGCTCCCTCAGGATACCACCGGATCCAAAGTCAAACCGAAGAAACCGAAAGCCAAGAGACGAGTTTGGCGAGAGCAACAATATCCCATAATTCCTATTCGTGACCCGTTTAAAGAAGCACCTACCGCCCAGAAGTACATCAAATGGTTCACAGTCCAGTGCCCAGGCTGTAAGGTTCCCATTGAGCGCTCTGCTGGTTGTAATCACGTACGTTCTACGTTCTCCTGCTGATTTTGGCTCTTAACTTGAACCTATCATTTGACAGATGGTATGTTCGAGGTGCAATCAGAATTTCTGCTGGACGTGTGGTGGTAAACTGGACCAAAACTATAGTCACTCCAAAAGATGTAAGAAATAGTCACTGACCTACCTTGGAGTCCGACTACGATAGTACTCCCCATGATATCACGTTATGTTAGGTTTTGTCCTTGATTCGCCTTTTGATGTGTGAATTTTGATTTGCTCCCGGATCTTATGCATGTCAACTGCCCACCTACTTATTCTCCCCATGATCAACTTTATATACTCCTTCCGCTCTCCCAGTTACCTAAATTAACGGCTCTCTTGCTTTCTTAGTTCACTTCTATCGATTGTATCCACCTGGGGCCACAAAGTCAATAAATACACGTTTTAACTCCACACCGAGCATCCGAACCTCTCCGTCTCAATCTTCAACCACAACCACGAACTTCCTACTAATTTTACTTGCCTCTTCTCGGACAACTCCATCTATCTGATACCATCATGACCACCCGCAGACTCTCTGAAAGACGCGGATCCGAACGACGAGGCTCTGGCTTGGAGTCTCGTCGCCCATCCATCGACCCATGGAGACTCGTACCTATGGACAAGTCAGTTTCCTAGCACTTTCGAAGAGAATAATTCGCATTTTCTCTTCATCCCACCCCGGATTCGGATGAAAAGTGCAACACTAATACCTTGTCTTCAGGACAATCCACATCGGCGGCTCCGACGACTTCAATGTCGTCTTTGTGGGCGCCGGAAACATCATGTTCGGTACATCACCGTTCTATCACCATGATTGTGCTCGCGATTGACCATCTGACACGTTATCTAGGATCGGATGAGGGTCCCTGGAACCACTCTTTCCGTTTCGAGCAGTAGGTCTCACTTTCGCCGCTAATATCGTCCCGAAATCTAACCATCACACGATCTCAGTAAGCTCGGTCGTCGCCTCAAGGTTGTCGCCCTCATCGATCCCGCCATCGAGCGCGCAACTGCAGTCCTCCAGAAGAAATGCGACTCTTTCGTCGTTTCTGCCTACCAAGGCACTCGGGTTTTCAAGACCCTGGAGGATTTCGTCAAGAACATGTCACCTAAAGACCGTCCCCGTGCTGTCATCGTTGGTAGTCCTCCGATGTTCCGTGGATCAACCCAGCCCGGAAGAGACATCGAGCTCCAGATCCTCAAGTACTTCCCAGGTGTAGCCATGTTCATTGAGAAACCCATCGCGACTGGGCCTGCCAATGAAATTGATGAGGCGTTCAGCATTGCCAAGACCATCTCGGATTCGAAAACAATCTGCTCAATCGGGTACGTGTGTTTCCTATTGAAACTTTGAGAGTAGCCACTGAAATGCGGTTCTATAGATACATGTTGCGATACCTGAAGGCTGTTCAAATGATGAAACATATCATTCAGGAAAACAACCTCACGGTCATGACGACGATTGCTAGATACGCCTGTGCTTATGAGGCAATCGCTAAGCCTGATTGGTGGGACAAGTCAAAGAGGTGCGGACAAGACCCTCTACAGTCAATTACTATCTTCTAAACCTTTCGATGTAGCGCTGGACCTATCATCGAGCAGGGAACTCACTTCTGTGATCTTTCTCGTTACTTCGGTGGTGAAGTCGACATCTCGACTGTTAGCGCTCACTCCCTTGAGTGGAACGAGAATGCAGGCCATCTCTCCAAACTTTCCATAGATGAGAGCAAGATCGCTCCCGAGAACAGGATTCCTCGTGTCACCGCTGCTACATGGTACCTACTTGTCTTTTGCTCCGTCCTGTTCTTCCTTACGCGGTTTTTCTCCGTAGGAAATACGACAGCGGTGCTGTCGGCAGTTTCACTCATGTGGTGGCTTTGCAAGGCACAAACTACAGTTGTGAACTCGAGGTTTACGCTGATGGGTACTCTCTCAAGTACGCTGAGCCACACAGCTGAGGTCAATTGTCTTGTACTGAGATTTATATCCAGACTTGTCAACCCCTACGTCGAGCCTGTCTTGTACATCCGCAAGCCAGGAGATGACCACGAACAGATGATCAGGTTCCCCAACGATGATCCCTTCTTCTCAGAGGTAAGCTTACCGGTCACGTTTCTCTCTATTTGTCTCATACTAGTACGTGCATTAGGTATCAAACTTGATCGATGTCATCGAAGATATTGAGGAGGATCCTGACGCAGCTCAAATCTTGAGTTCTTACGAAGGTGTGTTTATCATGTTAGAGCTTTGTCAGATTCGTGTTACTGACCTAGTCCTCAAGATGCCTGCAGAACTTATGAACTCACATGGGCCATTCGCGAGGCTAGCGAGCGTTCTCGTGCAGCTCAATTGGAAGCGAGCAATGCTGCAGGGAAAGAGGAGGCCTCCACTGTTTGAAGAATATAAAGAGTATCTACTAGATGAAAGAATGACTATTGTACATCATGTTTGTATATCGAGATCCAAGGGTAGACTAAATTGAAAGAGAAAGAGAAGGCTTGTTAGTGGTAGACCAGTCGTAAGTCGTAAGTCGTAAGTCGTCGTGAATCGTCAGTCGTCCGCGTCAATCATCAACTGCGGTATCGACTGTATCTGTTTTACGAGATTTAGCATCCTTGGGCAGATCGTCAGATACCTGAGAAGTGCCTTGAGAAGTGCTCTGCGAAGTGCTCTGCGAAGTGCCCTGCGAAGTGCTCTGCGAAAGCTCTGCCTCCCGTTTTCTCTTCCTCTCTTGTCTAGGCTTGTCCCGCTTCGCTCTTTTGTCGAACTCCTCTTGGAGATGTTCTTTAAGCGCGGGCATAGTCTTATAAGGATTATCGCAGTGACAGCATATAAGATCTTCCTTGAGCAAAGATTCGTACTGACTCTTCCGGAGCTGGGCGTTCTAGTGACGGGCAATCGTTCGTTAGGTTCGCGCGTTAACAACTAGTTGTGAAACATACAAATTTGAAGATCTCTGGCACCGCATCAAACCAGTCCAAAAGATCGTCGATGGGTAAGAAGAAGTGGGCAGTTTTGCTGAACGAGTTGTAGTGTCTTTTAGTCTTCAGACTGGGTGAACAGAAATCATCCGAAATGACATGCAAATGGAGATGCCTATGAACGCGTGAGTATCAGGTTGTTGACGCGTCGTGATCAAGGAAACGCACTCCATAGATGGTGTGGGATGGAAGCCAATCTGTACGCGCCAACTAAAACCGAAAATCTTGATCATCTGTGCCTCGATTTCTTGCTTGAGTGCTTCCGCGTCTTTCTTCAATCCCAAGATGACCTCCTTCGCAAGAGCCTTGTCGCATCTCAGAAGAGACTGCAGGTTTGTCAAATTGGCAATGGTGAGAGGTGCTTGTACGCGGGGTAAGATCAAGAAGTGAAATTTGGCTTTGGGATAGGCATCGAATACGGTGAGAGATGTGGGTGTATGGCTGAAGAGAATCGACTTCGGCAGAGTTGCTTCTGGGTCTGGTAGCTGGGCGTAGCGACGGAGGATGGTGAGGTTCGACATTCAAGATGATTACGCGACAGGCCGTTTTTCTTGAACTTTATGTTGCATCTTTGAGCCTTTGTCTCTCCCCACATGGACACTCTGGACTTGCCGTCATGGACTCTCCTCAAATCATCCAGGGATGGTCAAGCCGCAATCACAGAAGTCTCGCCTTTGTTTCTTCTGTTCAAGACTCGCCCCGAAACCGAGCTCAATGGGCTACTGTCGCAGCTTTTCCCTCACATTCAGGTTGAAGTCGATGGCGTCTTCATCCCATCAAGAGCCAATCCAGACTACTCTTCGAAGATGTGGCACGCTCTGTTGGTGATACAGGCCCTCTCGTACACCATCAAGCGCCAGGTAGCTCTCACTGTCAGAACGCCGGCACCTATCGCGCCACCTTGGTCACATATACTCGACTCTATAGCTCGTGAATGGCCCAACATCTGGTGTTGGTTGCAATTTCTTTACTCTTTGTGTCCTCAAAGAAGAAGGTCGTCTCTCACTTCTGAGCACCGGAACCTGATCGTGGTCACTATACTTGAATTTCTCACTCTTTGCTTCGCCGTACCTGCGTATCAGCATCCGTTACAAGACCTCGTCCTACTCGAAGGTCTATCCCTAGTAGCAAAGATATGGTATCTGCAAGCTGAAGAGCCCAGCTTCAGGACCGGCGGATCCTCGCCGATGGGCTTATATCTGGGAATGACGCTTCACCTCAAAGGCGACGTGCGACGAGCTGGCGAACACCTCTTGGACTGGACCGGTAAAGACGCGAAGGCGGTGGCGGCGGCTGCACTTGCTCAATTACATCGTTACTCTCCAAACCAAAACATAGGTCTCGACCATGTCTCATATGCAACGCTGCTTCTGGACTTTCTCGATAAAAATGTTCACATCGCCAACGCTTTACTCGCTCAAAACTCCATCCGCGTCATCACCAGAGTCTTCTTTCATGCAACATACACACCTATGGGGTCGCAACCTATTGCTCTCGTAACATCCATCATACAAGCGTCTTGCAAATACCTTTCTGATACCTTAGAGCGTATGGACGGCATATCAAACGTCAAACGAGCTCTCGAAGCAGGCCTTCTCACCGCCTTACTAAGAGCCAATATTTGGTTGGATCATATCGGCGACTTCAGACAACTTCTTGATATCTTGACAAGAGTGTTGCCGAAATATCTGGTGTACCTCTCCGTTCTCCGAATCGTTGGTCCGGAGTTGAGGAAGACCGAGAGGTTACGTCTTGAGGACAGAATGCAAAAAACAGGGCCCATCTGGAACGCCTGGACGGCATTCATACGGTTGGTGGAATATCGTATCTACATAGCCAACACTTCCAAGTATTCACCTCGTCGTATTTGTAACAACAAACTGGTATTTACGTTTCTGTTATATTTTGCATCATGGGCTGACATGAGTCATGATATTTGTAGTGCAATCGGTTGGACTGGAAAGACTCCTTCCCGCGGTGTGCGGATTGTTTAGAGGGATGTTACTGTTCAAGAGATTGTCAAGTTGTGGACTGGGCTTCAAACCATCGCAATCGATGCAAGCGTATACAGATATGTCGTTCAAGTGAGTTACATGACTACTACTTATACATCTCGATCCTCAGAACTTACCGCTCTTACTTAACAGAAGGAACCGTAGTTGAAGTAACGGACGAAGACCGAGGATTTAGCTTCAATGTCCTCGACCTCGGCCAATTTGTCGACGAGTTTATCTCCACCTGGAAATCGTCGAATTCTAGACAGCCCGAAGAACAACCTCTGTTGTCGATAGATCTTAGGACGTTACCCTCGCGGATGACGGTAGGGAGCGCAGACTTTGACAGGTTCCCAGTACTATGTGACGGCCCGATGATGGTTGATCGCAAGGAATGCATGCGTGTGGAAACATACCTCCCAAATGGGCCGTATACAGAGACTTCTCACTGGCTTCTCTATCCTACTGCAGATGCTACACCACACGAGATTCCTCTGGAGAAATTGTTCAAGGCAATGAAGGAAGGGAATGTTGCCACCATTGGTTGGTCACCATCTTGGAATCTCGGTGGGCTTGCGTCGTACGTGCGTGTATATTAGATCCATGTTGTATTCGTGTCTCTCTGTACAAGTATGTTACGGTCTGTCTGTATAATAAATAGCTCTTGGTTCTCTTCATCAATACTAGAGCAGAGTCTAAGGAAGCATTAACAGCGAATACATATGTATTACAGTTACTCTACAATTGGAAGTGTACAGAAAGCAACGTGTTGGCTAATTGTCCAAAATATATCGATGATTGTACATCTCCAGAAACTCAGCTATTCTCATCGCCCAGTCTTTAGCAAATCTCTCAGATTGTCGGAGAGAATTGGCATGCTGATCTTTTGTGTGGTCGTTCCGGACGATGACCCGCGACGAGCGCGCAGCTGGCCGTTGTTCGACGCCGGGCTCGACTCTTCTGCTCGTCGTCGATCGATGTCGGCCACGAGCTGCGCAAATGACAGGAAGAGAACCTCGGCTTGTGCGAGCGTTGTGTCAAGCTCGATTGTCATACTGAGTTCGTTGCAGTACTGATAGAAGAAAAATCAGTGGTCTGAAGAGGAAGGCAGAGAAAGTCATTGAACCTTCAAGATCTCGTCAAACTAGAGGAACGGACATCAATTGCAATACCAAGAGATAGACTAAATGGACAAACCTCCACAAGGTACCGAAGTATCATGTCCCGATGTGACTCCAATACAGCCAGAGCCACGAACAGAATAAACTCGTTACTGTAGTAGTCGGTCCAGAGAACTTCCCAGAGCCGTAGAACGTCGTCGAAAGGGAATTCACGCTTGAAGGCGATGAGAACCCAGCTGATGGACAACGTCAATGTTGAAGCATAGATGAGCATCGAATGAATACATACCGGAAACAGAAGAAAAGATTCAAGCCGTCAGTTTTCTCTGTGAAGGTATTATTAGCAACGGCCTTCGGAGATACTGGAAAAATTGCCAACCTAAATGCCGATAGAGCTCGGGATCCATCATCCCGATAAGTTGCTGCAGCGTCAATAGTTGTTTCTTCATTCCGCTTTGATCTCGAAGGAAGTTTTGTTTCTGTAGGATATCAAGTAAATTACAAGATATCACTAATGTAGGATAGGGACCTACCATCCGTTCCATGAACTCCACGAAACACCAAAAAGTCAATTCTTCATCCGAGGCCATGACGACATAAAGCGGGGCGCATAGGTCTGACATTCCCTGCACATAGCCTTCGCGTCCTTTATGGTCAGCAAAATTCGATGAACGACAAAGCAAGGCGTCGTTTATGGTAGAAAACACAGACCTAGCTCCTTTTCGTAGAAATTGTACGTCAACAGGATGCCCCCTAACCGGTCTATATGCTCGTTAGTAGGTGACTGTGCACCGATGTCGCTCATGTTCGGTGCAATAGAAGAATAGCGCTGGTGCAGTTCCTTTTCATTGGTCCCAGTCGATTTGGAAAGTGATGGCGAAGGGGTCGATGTTGGAGTAGAAAACAGAGGCTGTGTCCGATCTGTCCGACGACAGTCCACGTCTATTCTATGGCGCTCCTTGTGAACAAAGTTCAGCATGTGTCTCATCATCATGGAAAGAGATGTAATCACCTCCAATATATCTGGTTGATCAAATACTTCAGGAACACCACACCACTCGTCTTTCAGATCGTGATATTGTTTACTGTCAAGGTAAGTAGAGTTAGTCGGCATGTAGAATAACATACAAGCATCATTGCTCACCGTTTCTCGTCCCACTGGCGA
Organism: Sarcomyxa edulis; assembly: GCA_009761415.1. Classification (NCBI taxonomy): domain Eukaryota; kingdom Fungi; phylum Basidiomycota; class Agaricomycetes; order Agaricales; family Mycenaceae; genus Sarcomyxa; species Sarcomyxa edulis. Next base: position 1,622,203 of record QUOL01000007.1, read on the forward strand.
GCTCTCTCTTCACCGGTGACATCCCACGCGAATACTCCCAATACAAAAGGCCAAACTTTTTGCCTCAACGTACCATTAGGATCAATACCCCGACGAAACACTTCTCTCTTCATCTCTTCAATCCTAATCTTCGGCCTTCCATCGGCTGCAAACCATTTGTTCCACATCTTCTCATTTACAGGATGCGAAGGATCCCTTGACGACTTCGGCATCGGTAGATTCGAAGTGGAATGCAGTAACTCGAATATACCCAACGACGATGTTTCTTCCTCGAGCTGAGAAGTCGACGACGACGGTAATGCCTGTGCTTCCTGTCTCCGAGCACGTTCACCTTCTTCCGCGACGATCCGCGCCCAACGCGCTAGGTATACGCGAGCACTCTCGAATTCGCCGACTCCGCCTTTTTCTACCCAGCTTCCCCATTCCCACTCTCCGTTGGCGTTCACTAGACTCTTGACGGGATCTGGAAGATGAGGAACGATGGGCTTCGCCAAGGGATGAGACAAGATATTCTGGGCCGCATGTCGGGTAGCTCGGGTGATATTTGAGAAAGATTGTAGAAGAGCCATACGAGCCTGGGACGAAGATTGTGTATTGGCAGATGGTGGGTTTAGAGAACGGTGCAGGACAGAGGAACGGTTAGAATATGGGTTAGGAGACGAGGAAGCATTTGTGAGGGGTCTTGGGCGTCGGTGCGCCGGGACAGGTGAATGTGAATTGACATACGAAGATTGAGCAAGAATGTCATCTACTGCATCGTCTGCGAAGATCTGAGTAGAGTGTGCCTCTATATCTGCTCGTGAGGGGTCTACGAGGAACAGTGACGGTTGGAGTGTCGAACGGAGGATATGGGAGTAGGAGCGCAGGCGGGCAAGAAGGTCTTCCCCACCCCACGAATTTCCAGATCTCGATTGAGAGGGTTGACAAGGGGAGGGGGGTGGAGGGTATGAGGTGATGCTGGGTCCGCGCGTTGGCTTGGGAGGCAGTGTATACGAGCGAGACTCGTCATCATGAAAGTGAAGCGTAGGCAGGGTATCTCCGTTGATGAGGTTTATTCCAATCGTTCCATCTACTCGTCATTCATCAAAATGGCACACATTGAGAGATAAGTAATTGGCACTCACACCACGAAGACAAAGTGGGTGGATGAACAATCAGGGAGTATATGGACGTCAATGGAACGGAAAAGGCATACGATTCAGGTCTTTGCCCTGGCAGGTCGATAAGTACAACATCTGTGGAGAATCATCAGTACGAAAGGGCTTATGAATCGAATGACCAGACCTTCATCTTCTTCATCCAGTACAGCCTGCTCCTCGATCTTGACAAACTTGTCCCACTCAGTCGAGCCTTTCTCGTTCAGAAGAGTTTCCGGTATCCATGCGAGTAGATATGTGGGGTTAATGGCTTCCTGTTATGAAGATGAAGTCATTCTATGGCGAAAGATTTATGTCCCTTGGACGAACCCGCTTGACGAGAGCAACGAACCCCGCGATGTTATCTCTTGAATAGGCAGTCGGATTGACGTAGACCTTGGACTTGCTATACACCAGTCTGTATCTGTGTTCCTCCGGTGATTGGGATCCTTGGATAGATGGAACGTCTGTTCGCTTGATTTCGACCATTGATTCAGACTGAAGGGCCCCTAAAGAGTGAGCAGTTGGAATTAAAGGGAGGATTGCAAGGACGAACTGAGATTGTGGATAGGGAACCAAAGGAAGATGGATGAGCGGAAGTATCTTCACCCATCAGAGTTCCTGGGGAATATGACTGATTTCGAGCCGCAGTACTAGTCCGTAACGGCTGCGCTCAGCAACGCCCAAACTGGAGACTCCGTCATTCAGCGGCAATTAGGCGCCGCACATTTACTTAGACTCTGATTATAACTTCACACTGCAGATGAACTTCCTGCCTTGGGATATAGTGAACGTCTCATCTATTGACTGAGCAAGTTATACGGTACGAGGTGGAGGGCTAAGTCGGAGATGCACCCAAACCAAATTTAGACGTTACGCTCAAGCTATAGCTACGGGCGGCACTAATCAATTCAGATATCCCATCGAATCAGCACCAAGCAATTATGCATCTGCATCTGATAATCTCGCAGCACAAAGGCTCGGAGACTTCAAGTCTGAACGCAGCGCAGCCGAAAACCTGAGCAATCAAAGTGGCCTCGGATCGATGCTCTTTGGATAGCCGCAAGACAAATTATCTTTCAGTCGAAAAAGGTAGACGAAACAACAGGAAGGTTGAATGTCTCTGAAAATCGGGGACTGGTGAGCGGATGGAGGAAGAGTCGGACTTCGATCCGGCCTAACGGGCAGTGGCTGTGCATTTGAGTTTGCAATTTACTTGCAATCCTAACTGGCGCGTCGCGTGTCCCCCGGGAGTTTGCTTTTTTGCACCAAAACCTGAATTCATAAGTAGGTACAGTGGTGCAGATATACATCAAAGACCATCGTTACAGCTGGCTGTTAGATGGCGCGGACTTCGGGCGCAACTCCGCATCTTTATAGCTCACTGGCACGAGCTCAGAGTTCGCGTCGTCGCCTTCTCTCCAAAGGTGGTCCAACGATCCTGGTCCAGGTCTAGGTACGGTCCCGTCAAGCTCGAATTCATCCGAGCTAGGTCTGGCGCCATCTTCGGGTATAGCACTCGAGCTGGCATGACGAGCGTGTATGGGAAGTAGATGTTCTTGCTCTTCACGCTTGATACGCGGTGAATATGGACGATGGGATAATTCGGAAGCAAGGGATGGATAGTATTGGCGGTAAGCGAAATAGGCCATAGTTGTTCCTCTGTTCATGTAAATTAATCAGCCTCGGAGCAATTTGAGCAAAAAATCTGTACTCACAAGATAGACCCGATCAAGACATCCTGCCAATGATCTAATTTGTATGAGTTGAAGTTTTCGAAAGGTCAAGATTCAAAGTACGTACGACGATAATCCATTGTGCGGGAGATAGCTACAAGCGCCGCCCCAGCAAAGGGAGTCAGAGATATCCAGGCTTTGCCCTGACATCACAATCAGCAGTTTGCACTGTCAGACTTGACGCTTACAAGACACTCACGGTGTGTCCTCTACGATCGAACAAATGAAGTTTTCCAGCAACGTAAAAGGACAAAAAACCAAGGCCTGCAAAAGACACTGGAATCATATGTATTTATCAGTGATCAGAGTTCTCACAATCGATCAGAAAGGACTCACAGCTAGAGTGACCACTTGGGAAGCTCCTAAAGCCATCTCGTAACTTGAGGACATCAGTTTGCGTACATATTGCGACGGTAGACAGCCCGTATGTGGGATCTACGGAACCGTTTACGGGTATACAACGCGAAATTACATCTTCAGAAGGTGTAATGAGAGGATGCTCGAAGAATAGACTGCTATAAGCAACCCACCAGGACGAGGCCGACCAACTGTAATCTTGGTGAACTGTGTGATTGCGCCTGTTATGGCGAGTCCCAGGATCAAACCTAAGGTTCCGCTGTGGAAGTCCCACCATGAACGGATCGTTAAGAGATTAATGGCGGGCTGGATTACAAGGGGGGCTACAATCGCGATGAAATACAAGGCAACGTCCTGGAAATCGTTGAGAATGTTTGCCGTATTGTGAAGTAGATTGAGGACTCACGGGTACGCGTTCTTTCGTAGCGAATCTAGGGGACCGCTTAGATGATGTAAAGAACGCGTACTAATAGTGAGACTCACGGGTGTCGTAAACTGTTGGATAGATTAGCATTGATACTACCGAGAGAACAATCAGACTCACGACGTATCGCTCAGTGAGAATTCTCTCTTGAATCCCTCGACTTTATCCAAGGAAAAGAAGACGGCACTACAAGACGTCGTTCAACAATCATGCTCATCCTCTATTCGTCGAACAACATACGCTAGCGCTATCGTAATAATCCTATACAATCAAGACATCAGTTCAGTCGTGCGACGATGAGGATACTCGTCTCACCAATCAGGAGCGTACGACAACAATAACTTTCGACGTCTAGTAGCACTAACTCTGGGTCTGTCGCGACCAGTGTCGACAGGATTCGAGAAGAGATTCCTCATGATTGAGAGATGGCTACGGTAGGATCGTTGAAGGTGAGAGAGAGATGAGTTGAGTGGGGAGGCATGCGAAGCAACGGCTAGCTCGGGATGACTTGCATAGCCATGTGGTAGAACTTTGAACTCAAGCCCTTGCTCTTGAACCGCATCGTTGAAATTTATAAATTATATGGCAGACTCCGCTGATCACAACATCCCCGCAGAATTTGAGTGGTTACCAGGTAAGCCTTGTCGTTTTCGTTTTCTGGTCTTTACTGAACTGTTTTCGAGTCGCCAGATTATGACCCTCTCCTCGACCAAATCGCGTCCACCGATGTCGTAGAGTACGTTCGTATACCCGATCTCGCAAGCTGTGCATCCTGACCTGTACCCAGCTCGGAGTGGACGAAATTACGCGACATTATCAAATACAAGATCACCAAGGTATGGAGCTCGTCTGTCTTGAGTTTTGCTTTGGCTCAGATTTTGTTTGACAGAACATATCGATGTTCCTATCGGAAATGAGACACGGACCGCAACCACCACGACCCTTTTCGCCCCATTCTCTCCCTAATGGTGGTCTGAGACTACCACCGTTCCCTCCTCGGAAAAGGAGCGCGCTAAACACAACGGAAGCACCCGTAAGCTACATGTCAGAACAAGAAGCAAACGAACTGAAGGACAGCATATTCTCACAACTGCACGAATTCGAGATGTGAGTCGCGCCGCTTCTCTATCGAATGTCGATGATTGACAAAACTGTTCAAAGAAACCCTCCATTCACGATACAACGTCTATGCGAACTGTGCGTTCGCCCAAAAAAGAACTACAAGTCGGTTGGGAAATATCTTCGTGCAGTCGAGAAAACACTTCTAGTGACATCTACATGGGACGCGTTTCCGCCTATGACTGCCCAAGAAATGGCCGCTTCCGCAAGGATGTCGATTACTTTTGGAGCTACGCAGCCTTCGGCACCGCCTACGCCGCTATTCTCTCCGATACCTTTCCTTCACGATGATGCACGACGGTCAAAGTCGCGTAGCCCCCCACCATCACCTTTAGCTCTTACAGCCACTGCCATTGCCGAGGGACACTCAGATCCGACAGAAATCAAAGGATTGGGACTAGTTGACGAGTTGGATGATCCGAGTCCTGGACATATGAGCGATCATCCTACAGCTCTTACCGCCGTTACGACTGTTAGCCCTGGTTCGAACGTCGCACGGCCTTTTCTTGGGAGTCTGGAGCAGAGGTTCGTAAAATCAGAAGGAAAGGATGACACTATGGGGGCGGATAGCGCTGAAGAAAACAAGAAACCGTAAGTACCCTTCGACGGGGTGTATGTATACCTAGACGTTCTCTTGCTGCTTGACTTGAAGCAATACGTTCCTAAGCATTCCCATGAGATCGTGCATGCAAGAACTCATAAGTATATGGAAAGTCCACAACAAAACACACCAGCGCCGTCCTCAAGGTATTCCTCGTTTTATTTTCTCGAGCATAACATCCATTCGCAGCTTCATGTTTGGCTGGCCCCTTCCTCTCCTACTATCCGGAGCCCCGCCTCCACCACCTCTGCCTCTACCTCTGCCTCTACCTCTGCGATTCAGGGGGTCTGATCTGTATGTGTGTAGAGAGGACCGTGAATAAGCCTCACGAGCGAGATCTCGAAGAGATGATGAAGAGTCTGGCGCTGGTTCGGGTGAAGACTCTTTCTGAGTAGCCTTTGTTGTTGTCTTTGGACGCGGAGCTGGTGCATCGGGTTCAGGCTCGAGACCTAATGCATGGCGTCTCGAGGGATGGATGTTGGATCTCCGGGGTATATCTTCGTTTTCTTCCTCCGCACTCTCTTCCTCCGCACTTTCTTGGTCAGGTTTAGGTTCATTCGGCAAATCTACGTCCGTAGAGAACTGTCGCGTAGGCATGCCTTCTCTGCGTTTCTCAGCCTTCCATTTACTTTTCATCTTTGCGTTTTCCACCCATGTTTGTTTTAATTTCTTTGCTGTTGGTACAGTGAGTATGAACCAACGATCGCACGTAGATGAAACCAACCTCTATTCAATGGTAAATGTTGGAATGTCGGGGGTTTTCTTGGATGTGATTCCGAGGACTGTCCGAGCGACGATATCTTTCTTTTTAGAGCCATGGCGGTAGGACGGTAGTAGTGTGTGATTCTCGGTGTTACAGCCACACAGCGTGACACAGCAAGTCTTCATCTCATCCTCATCCCACCTTGTCGTCGTACTACAAACCAAGCTTCATCCCAGTATCCCCTCTCATTCTTCTTCATTTATCGCATGAGCGTGCAGAACCTAAATTCCTTCGGTAAATTCACCCCCTTTCATCTTATCGATCATGACTTTTCGGCGCTAACTGACACCCTACCTATCATCCAGATCCCTTTGCAGACGAGGGCGATCCTCTTGGAAGTAGTCAAGACGTCGGTTCTCAACAGAATTACATCCACATTCGTATCCAGCAAAGGAATGGAAGGAAGACTTTGACCACGTTGCAGGGCTTGCCCAAGGGTGAGTACTGATCCACTTTATCTGATACAGAGACTGAACCTCTTCCCCGCAGAGTACGATTCCAAGAAGATTCTCAAAGCATTCAAGAAGGTATTGTTTTTGCCTTCAAACTTGGAAACTCTGCCATATATTCCCGCTGCCCTTGTTAACTTGCTGTCAGGAATTTGCCTGCAACGGCACTCTCGTTGAAGACGAGGAGATGGGTCAAGTCATCCAGCTTCAAGGTGATCAACGGCTCAAGATTTCCAATTTCCTCACGGAAAATGGCATTCCGAAGAACACCATAAAGCTGCACGGGTTCTGAGTGTGGCTCCTTCGGTACCGTCGTTGCCTCACTGCTAGGAGAATGGAGGGGAGTCATACCGAGTCATCCACTTCCACATCCTCGCCGCTACGATGTCGACCGCATAGACCATACTTGATACCTATTACACCGCTCTAGTTCAACACGTACTTTTTTTGTGTTCGTATATGCGTTCGTCGTTTGTAACAATTATAGTTTCTTATCGAACCCATAATTCACTTGTATGGAAGCTCGTTACAGTTGTACCACAGGTAAGGAAATACCCTACGGACCTAATCAATATGTAAAGGAAATCTTCATAAATACAACACACAACGCGAAATTGTGAACGACCAGCAGAATGGGGCTGTTCTCTCGATATTTGCATATGCGACAACATCGTGGTGGGGAAGACCACTGATCAAAGCTTGAAGATATGCCAGAAAGGTTCAAGTCCAAGTCCACGATCCTGCTGGTTGTGGGATGATAATAACACACAGATTGTCGCGAAATAGGGCAACAGCAACTTATCTGAAAGTGAAGGGATATCACAAACACATCTCTCATGTGCCAGATAGGCTAGGAAGATGATTATTTGATCTTGTCGAGAGGCCTGCCGGAAGGGATCAGATACACGAACGATAATCAGGATGGAAGCTACTGACCTGTTGAAGCCGCCGCGTCTATATGCGAGGACAACGTTCAGTCATCGACGCTACCAGAGAACGGATTGGTTTTGCGCACCTATTCATGTACTGCCTCCATGTCCTCATCTTCTTCACACTGACGCCGCCTTCTTGATTCCCTTCAACTGTCTTTCCCTGCCGATGAAATGATTTAGTGGTCGATGAGATGGGTGATCAGAAAGCATACTTTGGTTGTGCCGAAACCACTCAGCCCCATCATAGCCATCATGGCGGCATCGTCCTCGTTGGTCACTTCCATATCTTCGCCATCTTCTCCTTCGACTGCTACACTGCTTTCTGGGTGATCATGAGAAGATGGTTCTGTAGTGACTGAATCAACATCTCATCAGATATGCAAATAGTATGCTACTCACCGGGACGAGGAGATGGGATCCTGGTATCCTTTGCAGCACCAAGATCCTCATTAGAATGTCCCTTTGGCTCTGAAGGCCGTTCTGCACGTCTTGACCCGTCTTTTTCTTCGTCTTTTCTCGGGGTTTCTCTCTTGTCTCCGCGGTCTTCCCGATAGTCTCGTTCCCGTCCATCATCTCGCCTTCGGGTATCCCTTCTGTCCTTGTCTCTTCTGTCGTCCCTTCCATAGTCGCGTCTATCTAGGGGAATATATTATGTGATGCACATCAAACGAAAGTTCTTGATATACACACCTGATCCCCCTCGTCTGTCTCGTTCACCACGTCGAGGTGGACTTCGTGAGCGACTTCGGCTTGGTCTTCTTCGACCTTCGGAGCGATGAGCACCTCCGCCTCTGCCTCCCCGAGGATAATTCCTATCGCGTTCCCTTTCGTCCCTTTCCCAGCTTCTGTCCCGTCGTCGACGATCGTCAGCACGAGATGACATTGTGCGAAGAAACAAGCAAGAACTTGGAGGTCAAGAGCAAGTGAAATTGGTCACAAGTCACGCTCCCCTCTCCCTTTGTCCAACCACGAACACTCTATATAAAAGGTCGCGTTCTAATGAACAGACTAGCATCCCCGTTAGCACGAACGGTGAGGTCTGAAGGTGAAATTATTATACATCTTGCCCGTCTCTTGATAGTTGAACTTATGACCAGGCGAGAAATTCGTCGGGTATCAGCGACACATCGAACTCTCGAATGTACCGAGGACTGCGATACCTGCAGATGTGCGGAGAGGCGTCATACGTGCAAAACTGCAAGGAGTCACAGACAGTGAGTTGTCTATGCATTTTGTTGTGCGCCGGCATATTGACATGTCTCGTCAGTCGCCATCGACTATTCTACTTGCATGCCTACTGGGAAGGCCATCCTGACTGTTTCTAGCCCCGACCTAGCGCAGGAGAACTTCCATTTACTCTCGAATTTTACCATGATGGGCTTTCCGATAACAGCACGAACAATACAGGAGCCAACAACATATTCGAGAGGCAGAGGCGTTAGAGGTCTTCAAGACGCTATAGGCAGAGGGATCTTCGATGGATGTGGTCCAAATGCTGGCTTGCTCAATACTGGAACACATGTTACGATATGGGGTCTCCCAAAAAGGGCCGGGCCACCAGCGTTGGCTAAGATTCTAGAGGGTTTCCGATTGAAAGACATCGAAGACGGGAAAGCGATCGTGCCAATACCTAGGTGAGTTAGCAGTTTTTCCTCACCTTTTCTAGATTCCCCTTACATTCAAGCTTTGATCTCAGACCCGAGGGGTTGTATTCCACAGCCTCGCGGTTTCTCGTCATGGCAGAATCTTCATCTGAAGCACATCGTATCGTACGGGCCCTCCATTTGACAGACATTAATCCCGAAATGTTTGGCGAAGGATGGCAACTGCAAGCCCGTGTAGTATATTAGCCTTCAATGGACCTTCGATCGTTTGGATTCAGCTTGAAGTTGAAGCAATTGGGTCTGCCTCGTTCTCGTGAAAATGCTATTAGGAATTAAGTAATACAGCCAGTCGGATCACATTCTCTCGGCCTCAAGATCCTCATCCATCCTCGTTCGGGCGCCCTGTTCTTCATGATTAGAGAGAAGGAAAACCTCAATGAGGAAAGAATTGACTGACCAATCTCAGATTGTCCCCTTCATCGTCTGGTGATCTGCCCCGCTTCAGTTTGCCCTCCTTAACACCCTCCGCCTCTTTCCAGTCCCCACCACCACCTGCAACAGCCCCGGGACCGTCTTGGGCATCCGCATAACGCTCCTCGACCTCTCTTCTTCGTTCGATTTCGAGTCGTTGAGCTTGAGCGCCCCAACCACCACGACCTGGGTCGTAATCTTGTCTGTGTTCATCTCGTACCTATTGGTATCAAGGGTCAGCACATCCATGTACCTCCGCAGACGTGAGATATACGCACCTGGCCACCACTTTTCCCTCTTCCAAACTGTCGGCCTTCTTTATACCCCAGATCCAGATCACAACGAATTATACGCTCATCGAGTTTGGTCCCACTGACATACCGCATACTAGCTAGTGCCTCTGAATGTGTATAATATTCTACAAAACAGAAACCGCATGGTGTTCTGCATCATTCGGTCAGATGTTATGAGCAACACTTTCTCCATAGGTTGGACTCACCTTGTGTTACGATCGAGACCCATGATGATTCGTTTTATACCTCCTCCATCCTCTGGATTGGCGCATTTCGTGAAAAGTTCGTATATTTGCTCTTCTGTGGTGTAAAAACTTAGGTTACCAATCTGCGACACACACTGTTGTGAATTTATGCGGATGAGTAAAGGGCAAAGCACCAACGTAAAGCGTAGTTGATTTTGCAAGTAGATCATTCTTTTTATGACCGTCAACTCTGGTCTGTGAGTCCTTGTAATTGGAGGGTCTGTCCAAGGGAGATACAATATTCGACATGAAGTGCCAACCAAAATGTTCAGAGGAGAACTCCGAGGCGAGGAGCGATCAACTCTGGTGTCTGGAATAAGCATTTTGTTCCCACGCTTGAAAGAGCTGACGCGGCTACGCGTCGAATTCGAAAAGCACTCACCAACCACAACCGCCATGGATGAAATAGGTATTGAACTGCAGAGAAATGTACGCTTTTTTGTCTCTTGGTAAAGGCACTGACTGATTCTTGTGGTATTTAGGAGCCTACATTCGACTCTGTCGTGACCGAGAAGACGGCCTTGTACCAGGAACTACAGGAGGAGGACCTGTACATCAAGTACAAGAAGCTGTCGCGACACCTGGAAATGCTCGAAATCCAGGAGAGCTATATCAAGGATGAGCAGGCTAATCTCAAACGCGAGCTCATTCGCGCACAGGAAGAAGTCAAACGTATCCAATCTGTGCCCCTTGTCATCGGACAGTTTCTCGAACCTATAGACCAGCATACTGCAATCGTCGGTTCAACAACAGGCTCCAACTACGTTGTCCGAATTCTGTCTACTCTCGATCGCGAACTCCTCAAACCATCCTCCTCTGTTGCATTACATCGCCATTCAAATGCTCTTGTGGATATCCTACCTCCAGAAGCCGACTCATCCATCTCCATGCTAGGAAAAGAGGAGAAACCAGACGTGGCATATCAAGACGTTGGTGGAATGGATTCACAGAAGCAGGAGATTAGGGAAGCCGTCGAACTGCCTCTGACGCACTTTGACCTCTACAAGAAAATCGGTATCGATCCACCTCGAGGTGTCCTGCTGTATGGGCCACCGGGTAAGTGGCATACCTTACATGCTTGCTCTGATGATTAACTCTATATGTCAGGTACGGGAAAGACAATGCTGGTAAAAGCTGTCGCACATCACACAACGGCGGCTTTCATTCGCGTGGTTGGTAGTGAATTTGTTCAAAAGTACCTAGGTGAAGGCCCTCGGATGGTCCGAGACGTCTTCCGTCTTGCAAGAGAGAACGCACCTGCAATCATCTTCATCGACGAAATTGACGCAATCGCAACGAAACGTTTCGATGCCCAGACCGGTGCAGACAGAGAAGTACAGCGTATTTTGTTGGAACTCCTCAATCAGATGGATGGTTTCGATCAAGGTAGCAATGTCAAGGTGAATTGTGTAGCTGTGATATCGTGGTCCAGACGTTGATCTTCGCGGCCTATAGGTCATAATGGCCACAAATCGAGCCGACACACTTGATCCAGCACTACTTCGTCCCGGTCGTCTCGACAGAAAAATTGAATTCCCACTACCTTCGCGTCGCGAGAAGCGTCTGATCTTCCAGACAGTGACTGGAAAGATGAACCTTGGACCTGATGTCGATCTCGAAGACTGTCAGTGTCGCGAATATAACCTTTGACTGCAGTACTCATTATTTGCACAGATGTCTCTCGACCGGATCGACTTTCCTCTGCTGAAATTGCGTCCATTGTACAAGCTGCAGGTCTTCAAGGTACGTTTATATTCTCTCTCTCTCTCTCATCATGATATTTAGACTCTGTCCCAGCCGTCCGCAAAAACCGATACGTGATTCTGCCTGTAGACTTTGAGGAGGCGTGGAAAGTAAGTTGTTTGTTCTTGCTTGTCTACATCCTTTAAAACCTTAAAAACTCAACTTGTTCCCACCCACAACAGCAAACCGTCAAAAGATCCGACGAGACTCACGATTTCTGTACGCTGTCCATCACATCCACTTCTTTTCTGTCTGCTCATCATGGCATACCTTTTAGATCGGTAATCCTATCTGTTGTTCTGGTATGTCGCGTCCATTTAAATACCACACACGGATAACTAACTTTTTCTCTCATAGGTCTCATGTATATTACCCTCCCACAATCATATTCCATTTCCTTCGGCGACCGAGTTTAGTTTCATCCAGTTAGCAAGCTCTCTTCACTTTAGCGTCCCTTCGCGTATGCCCCACGCATTGGCGCCCATTCTTTTGAGCGATATTGAATCAATTCATATTGAGTCCTTTTCGCATCTTTCGTTTCGATTCCTCTCCTTAGGGAGATCGCCCTCGTGGCGCATGGAAGCGAGACTCAACGAGCTGGTGACATCTATTTTCTTCATCGGAGATCGTCATGTATTCCATAGGTGAGCCCACTCCTCGTCTCTCGACACTCTCGCCCATACTAATGACACTCGATAGATCTAATAAACTCGTTTCCCCCCACACCCTATTACTTCCATTTTCTCTTTCTCACTTCATGCTCCTCAACACTCTGGACGGCGTTCTATATGACACACGCACGTTCTCATTTTATGGGAGCTATATTGAATCACGTTCGCGGCTCCTCGCACGGAGACGTGAACGCCTGTTTTATTTTCGAGCCTTTCGATTATCCGAGGTCTGAATATGCTTATGGGGTACAATTACATTTGTTGTAGAGACTATTCAATGAAAAACATATATGAACAAGTCCCGTCTGTGTGCACTGTACCATCCCGTCTGAGTCTACCTCTAAGAATTCAGTCTCGAATTATCACTTTTTTGCTGGTTGCCCGAGCTCGCTGGCTCGCTCCGTAGCTACTTGAATTGCACGAGCGATCGTCGATCGTACTCTACCGTCTTCCATAGCGAGCAATCCTGCTATAGTACAACCACCCGGGGCTAGAACAAAATCAAAACAAATCAATAGACAAATCATCGAGAGTGAACTGTGACAAGTACTGGTTACTGAATCTTTTATTTGTGCAGGATGGGCTCCTACTTGAAGGACCATCCGAGCTGCACCTTGAAGAGCTAGACGAAGTAACCCGTGGCACTCAGCAATCGTATACCTTTATGGAAAGATTCGATCTTACTTTGTGCAGCCAATTCTAGAGCCTCTGCTCTAGGGAGACCCATCATGACACCTCCATCCGCCATGGCTTCCAAGAATATGCACGCGAATGCGGGTCCAGAGCCACAGACGGCAGTACATGCATCGAAATGTTTTTCTTCTAGGAAACGACAGCGGCCGATCGACGAGAAGATTTTGAGGATGATTTCGCGGTCCACTTCCACCGTCGGAGAAGGGAGAAGGTTGCTGACTACAGTCATGCCTTCCCGAATCTATGTCCAAAACTGCCTTAGCAGAAGCAGGTATTGAATTCGAGTAGGTTTTACTGACTTTACAAGGGGTATTGGGCATGGCACGGATAACCTTGGTCGAATCATGAACCCATGCTCTCATCTGGGATATCGTTACACCTGCTAGGATGCTGATCAAGAGTTTTCCATCCAGAGCATCCTTGATGCCTTCTTCGGCGAGGATGGATTGTGCAAGCTGTGGTTTACAACTGGGGTTAATCAGCCTCGAATTAGGCACAAGAAGCACGGTCGGGGTCGGGGATACTTACCAGAGTAGAACCACGTCTGCTTGCTGAACAGCATACAGGTTTTTTGATACGACGACTTCGACAGACGAGCCAAGTCTTCCTAGACTACCAAATGTTGTCCGAAGTTTATTGGCGCTTTCCTCTCGACTTACACAGGCGATGAACCGAGATGGTATAGATGCATCATCATGATCGGTGGGGGTCAAAGTTCCGGGCGTATGAGACTCCCACTTTGGCATAGGAAGGCCATGGATGGAACTGTGTTCAGACTCCAAACTTGCGACGACACCAGAGAGGATGGCAATTCCCATTGTACCGCATCCTAGACAAAGCCCATCAGCTGTATAACTTGATACGACCACTATGAATCAAACCTAGCACACATATCGTATATCCCATATTGCTGCAAAGTTGAGTCACTTTTCGAACTCGAAAGTGGTGGTAGCCAGAAATAGAAAGATCGCCGAATCGATGCTTGCTTTTGTGACGGTAGGCTCGACGCGATTCGATGCCCTCGTTCAAGCTGTTCTATCTACACCCTGTCTAGCAACTCTTCGTTCTAAAGGATACTCTCGTCTAATTGTCCAATGTGGGAACTCGGATTTTGAACTGAAGAAAACCTCGACTTGGTCCGGTAAAAGCTTGACGTTAGCTCTAGAGAGAGAAGGGATATCCATCGAGATATGGCATTTCAAGCCTACCTTGCAGGCTGAATACGATAAAGCAGATCTGGTTATCAGCCACGCAGGTATGTAACTTGTCCATTGGGGAGAATTTCTGATTTGAATCAGTGCAAAGAATAGGCTCGGGGACTATACTGGATGTATTGCGACTCCATAAACCTCTCATCGTTGTACCCAATCCCACTCTACTGGACGACCATCAACAAGAACTAGCGTCGTCTCTTGATGCTCTCGGACATCTGAAAGCATCATCTATCGCGTGAGCTTCTTGTGCCTTTGAGAAGCGCCCACATACCAATGAATGCCCTCGTCCAGTGACCTATCAAAGACTATCGAGACCTTCGACATATCAGCAGTAGTTCCCTTTCCGTCATTCGATGGAAGTAGATTCCGGGACTTGCTAGACGAGGAGATGGGTTTTGCTGTATAGATATTATCATCGTTCCCACTGACGCGCCTCCAATTTTATACATTTCGCTCTTTCATTCAAACACCCATGTCTCAATCTTGAATATCGTCAAACTATGGCTCCCCGTAATGTAACGACCGCTGTCGTAGCTGAGGATCCTCAGACATACGAGGATTTACACGTGCATTCTGTTTACGATGAAATAGCACCGCACTTTTCATCTACTCGGTACAAGGTGAGCACTCTAGGTTATCGACCAGTTTACAACATACCGATCTCTTGTTCATCTCAGCCATGGCCCATCATCGCCGACTTCTTGTCCAATCTCTCAACAGGCTGGGTGGGACTAGATTCTGGGACAGGTAACGGAAAATATCTTCCACTTCCTTTGGACCGACCAGGAAGTGTGTGGACCATCGGACTGGATCGAAGCCGCAACTTGTTAGAGATCGCAAAAAGTGCAGGTGGACCCGGGGCTTCCAGAGAAGTAGTTTGGGGAGATGTCTTGGGAAACAGTTGGAGGGGTGGATCATTCGTGCGTTGATTCGAAGTGTAGAAGTATGTAGATTGCTTATGCTTTTTATTCTAGGACTATGCCATATCGATAGCGACCATCCACCATCTCGCCACGCAGGATCGCCGGAAAGCAGCTATACAGGTAGGTTACAATATATCGTTTCAACCGCAGTGTACTGAAGCTCTGGTTTGTTAGCGTCTACTTCAATGTGTATCACCCCAGCACGGACGCATTCTAGTATATGTATGGGCCATCGAACAAGACGCACTCTCCAAACGAAATATCCCGACAGAAGAGGGTCAGATCTCGGAGAATAACTTGGGAAAAGATGTCTTTGTGCCTTGGGTGCTATCGAAACCAAGTGGCGGAAAGGCGAATGCATCTATCGATGAAAGCCAACAGGACCCCCAGGTTTTCAATCGTTACTATCATATGTTTGCTGAGGGAGAGCTCGCTGGGCTCGCGTCGGATGCGGTGAAGGATCTGGGGCTTGAGCTTGGTCCATGTGAGAGGGACTCAGTCACAACGACGAGACGGAGAGGTGTAGAGATCGTGCAGAATGGATGGGAAAGGTCAAATTATTATGTCGAACTGAGATGTTGGGAACGATAGCATTCTTCGATGGGAGCATTAGGGAATCACCCAAAAGCAATGTAGATTTTTCAAAAGATGACAGAACAAACATCAGACAGGAAGAAGGCCACATCACTCGCTCGCAGCCATGACTGGAAAGATACAGAAAGTTAGTCCTGTTACAAGTACCAAGATGTTGGAAAAGCTACGCACTAGCGTTGATCAAGTCACCTCCGTTTTCCTTCAGTGCCCGGACAGCCTTGGCGCGTGAGCAGTTCACCTGTGAGAGAAGATCAGTGAGCTGGAGGGGTTGCAAGGCGCTCAGACGTGTACGGACCTGGCTCATGACCATATCGATATCCTTCTGTTCAATACCTGTCTCGTCCACTGGCTCATCCTCATCTGGTGCTTCAAGGTCGGGAATATCATCATCATCGTCGTCATCTCCACCAACACCAGAATCCTCGAGGTTAGCGGCACCACCTCCACCGGAAGCGAGTTGCTGAGCAGCGGAAAGTTGGGCCTGAGAGTTCATGTCTTCGATCTGTTCCACCGTCTCAATTAATCTTTCTGGACAGTTGATATGTTTTACACGTCTACACACCTTGGCCTCGCCGAACACGATGTAGCAATCACTGTTAGGCGATTTGTAGACATCAGGAGATGCGAGAACGAACAAAACCTGCATCCATAGATAAGTTCACAAGTGCCAATCTGAGAGTCGCGTGAAGCTAGCGCGTACGTTCTTGGGTCTTCGGAGGGTAACACGGGTGATGTTAGGAACCTTCTTCAAGCCCAAACCGAGGAGAGCCTTCCTCGCTTTTCTCTCCGAACGCGACTGGATTTTGTCAAGAGCGGCGGCGGATGTGGGATCCTCCTCGTGGTCGTGTTCGTGGTCGTGCTCATGATCATGGTCATGCTCAGAGTGGTCGGAGTGAACTTCCTCGATAGTGGCAGACATCTACTCAAGTTGGTCAGTGCAAGGTCATCTGGAACGGTATTTGTGAATCCATCGATTTCATTGACATCCATAGGGAATGCATGGGTTGGGTGGATGGTATAGGTACATAAAGCGACTCTCACCTTGATAAAATGGGTCCCGAAGTTATTATACGAGCTCGCTGGGTGGAACGATGAGCTCGGGTGATTTTGTTTGCTACACACGTCGGAATACAATAGGCACAAAGTGGCGCAACTCACTAGCCGACGCACTTGCCGATCACGGATTGCCTCAGATTCATACCACTTTCAGTCCTCCGAGTGTCTCTTTCCTACGAGTCCCTTGGTGCCAGCGCATCGACGGCCTTCAGAGGTATACTACTGACGGTCAAAATAGTCGGGAGCGCGAACCTATTAGTATCAGTGCTGTTCTTCATCCCGGACCACCATGCCTGCCGCGCTTGCTCTCCAAATGCGCGCACTCCTAGAAGACGCGCAAGGGGCCTTGCCATTACCCGATCTTCTAGTACTCGTCGACGAATTTGTTTTGCAATGCAGCTCTTCGCCCGAACCCGAAGTACTGCTTTCAGCATTCGAGCAGGAGCTCGAGACCATAAACCGTGAAGTCATCGACCATTCGTCCGTGTATCAAACAGAAGTCTTTCTAGCTGTCCTATACCATCTCCGTCCAGTCCTTCCATCCATCTCCATAATATCTTCTTGGTTCGATCTAGTCCTACGACCTGCGTTGCGAGAACCCAGGCTCCCTACTGCTGCAGTCAATCACGCCAAGGAATGCATCATTTCTGCATTGCAAAAGAACAACGACGTCTATGCGGAGAAGGTGAATGAGTTTCGTAGGCGCCTTTTGGACTTGTATCTACTAGACGCTTACAACGAAGGATCGGGCGATGACGTTCTTGAATGGGCAGAACTGGATCAGGATCAGCGAGATAAGAGGACACTCTGGAAACACAATCTCGAGGACATTTTGTTGACGTATGGAAAAGAACGGCCGGAAGTAAGCTCCGACTGCTCTTGTTAAACAACACTACACCGTTAATAACATGATACAGGACCTAATGACCGAAATATACCTCCATTTCCAAACACCGTCCTCTCGTCTCCAATTATTAATTCTACTCAACCTATATACCTCGTGTCCATCTTTCCAAGCCTCATCTCCTGTCTTGGCGACTCATGATCTCATGTCCAGTCTGCTAACATCTCTGCTGTTAGACAGCTCTTCGACCGTCTGCACCATTGGCCTGACTTTGATGATCAAATTGCTTCCCATCTTTGCTGTTCATGCATGCAACGAGCTTAGACATATGTTACCCACTCTATTGGCTATTTTGGCGCGGGTGATGTGTTGGAAGGAAAGACCTTCTTCCATCCCTCCCGACTCTCTGGACGAAGTCTCCGATGCAGTAATAGAAGAGGAACTAGAGACAGAAAACCGTCGTATTCTTCAGGTTAGATCCAATTTGGATTGGCAGCCCCTAGAAGTGACCTTCACTGCGACGGCGTCCTCGGCTCCTTCCCCGCGACAGTATTTCTCCGTCTTATATTACCTCTTCCCGTGCAACGTCCTTCGCTTCCTACGAAACCCGGTAAAACACCTACAAAATCATGGTCTGGAGACGCCATATACTGTGGATTGGGCGGAGGCCTTGGACGAAGATCAGATTCGGAGCACAAGCGGGGTAAGCTCCGAGAAGTATTCGAGACATTGCCACTGACTGGTCTCACAATGCAGGCTCTACTGAGGGGCCATATGTGCCATCCATTGATTGTCTGGCGTGACTCAACCGCTGAATTAGAACAGGTCGATCTATGGGCTCACTACGATGTCGCCCAGATCGCATCGGAGTCTGCATTACTCGATGGACGGAACGTTGCTCTGGCTCTTGCGGAGAGACATAAGCTCCCAGAAACGAAGCCAAAACCCCCTCCGAGCAGCGATGCTTCTTCTACCGTCGACGATGGAGGAGCGACACCAAGTTCTAGATCACATCCCATAGACCTTTCCTCTGGGCGGGCACAAGTGTCACTCCAGGACATGATCGCCACGTCTGTGGCTCTCAAATCAAATCTAAACCTGGAGGTTGTCAATCCTACGACTTCCTGGCCGCCAGCGCTATTTCGGACGATTAGCACGTCGCCGTACAAAGGAGACATCCAACTCCCGAACGAGGATGATTCAGCATCTATGCGAAGTCAGAACGAAATGCCCTCCCATATTGCTCAAGCTATATCGGGGTTGCAGCGAGAAGCACTTCTTCTGCGAAACGAGCTGAATTTTGAGCTTTGGCTTTCCCGAGAGAACGTCAAGCACGTAGGTCGGCTCTATCAAGACCGCATACTGTCGAAAAACGCGGAAGCAGAACGACAGGGCTTGGTAAGTCTCTATCGCTTTGCATTGTCCGCAAGTATTTGACGGTGGCATACAGTACAACAAGCTCCGCAAGTATAGGGCGCAGGTGATTGGCCTGGAAAATGAACTTCGAGAACACAAAGCACGGGCATCGTCAGCCAAAGATAAGTATTCCGATTGGAATACAGAACTACAGAAGAAGTTGCGAGAGTTTCGGGAAGAGAAAAAATCTTGGATATCGGAAGCGGCCACTTTACGCACCGCAGAGAAGGAGGCCAGGGTGCGTACCACAATCAAAGTCATTCGAGTCGCCCGACTGACCACCTCAGGTGATTTATAGGCTCTTTCTGCTGCACAAGGGAGACTGCTGGCAGACGCAGCCATGGAAGTTTTCCGGCTTCAGACCCAAAAGAAAGAGACGCAACCCAAAATTGATCGATTACGTGACTACGAGAAACAGATTGAACAACATTTGAAGATGCAACGCGTATGGTACGCATACTTGTATCCTTGATTTTTTCTTTCTTGTGCTTAGGCATCCCCATAGGGACGAAGACTTCCGGAAGTTCAATGAGAGAGCGGACGAGATGGAACTCATGAGGAGCGAGTACAAGAAAATGGAGATGCGACTTGAGAGCTATGAGAAGACCCAAGTTGAACTAGAGGATGACGCACGGTACGTTACGCTCACAGTCCATCGGACTGAAGCTGACTCTCGATATTTAGAGGTTATCGAAGGCAGATACAAGCATTGGAAGCGCGTCTAACTGCGGCCAACCGAAAAGCTACGACCACCCAGAATCCCGGGGCAGAGATTGCTGCATTCGCGGCTGAAAAGGCAACTTTGAACAAAGCCAACGCGAAACTGCGAGAAGATAATGCAGACCTTCGAGACGAGATCGAAGAGATGACTGCTATGGTGGAGGTTTTGAAAGGACAGATCACTGGAAGGAAAGGGTTGGTTTCGGCCAGGGCAAGTCCTATCTTGTATGTATAGCGCTAGGCTGTAATAGTAGTACGTATAGTATGTGTATAACTTTCTGATGAGCCACGGCGATGGAAGGTAGTTGCAGCCGCAATTCCCAAAACACTGTGGGAACGATTTGCACTTAATATGAGTGCAAATGCACTTATCGGGCAATCTTGACACTTAAATGAAGTGTCATTCTTGAAAGTGTTTTTGGTCCGAAATTTGACGCATTTGGATGCAGTGCATTTTTCGCACTCAGCCGCCGTGCACTTGGATCGAGTGTTTTTTTACACACTCCCTGATAATGCACTTCGTATAAGTGCTACCTGGTAGGACCTGGCATAATTAGACTATCTATCGATACCTCTCAACAATTCCAGCTTACCTAGCCGCTATCATTGGCTATCGCACACATCGAGTCGCGTCTTCGACGCGTTCTATCCAGGCGATGCTCGATCTTCTCACTGTAGTGCCAACGGTAACCCAAGGTGGATGCTCCAGCTTTCATGGTGCGTCAAGATCGCCTCTCGCAGCTTGCCATCATAGGTCGGGATATAAAATCCAGGTCGAACGGCATACCAAGATCAGGGATTTGCGGTGCATGACTCCGCTGAAATTTTTGTACGTCTAGCCACTTTTAATCTCGTACGGACCCTCTCAACCTGTATATCTGAACGTCAAGAACTACTTATGCCTTGCCAGATACACAGCAGGGGGGTTTTAAGTTTCTACCTACCCACATTGTTGATCTGGCTATTCCTCTCCTTCCACGCCAATATTCGACACACAATGACCGGGCGATGAAAGCTCCCTGTGCCCTTCGTGCTAAACCTTAGATCTCGACACTCTTTGCATGCCCTCTTGGTATCCTTCTGAGCCGTCGACCTCTCGATTGCCGCCGGACCTTAGTACCGACATCTCCATTGCATTCTTTGCTGTGACCACTACTCCGGGCTCTCCTTGTCGATACCGACTTTATGCGACTTCGCCTCACCTCACCTCATGTGCTCGCAGACTCGCAGGATATTAGGGGAGGACGGCGAGGTCAGGGTCTGACTCCAGGAAGGTCGGAGGATACACGGTATCACGGTCACGCGAATCGCGATCTCTGCATATATACTGTCGACCACAATTGACAAGGCTTGCATACCTAATATCATCCTCTTCCGACGTCGTTATCCAGAATGCCTTTGCCTTTCGATCTTCTTTATCAGCTGTAGTACGCCGTACAACACTCACCCACGATGCGATGTTATAGCCTGACCGGCCACTGTTGTCCAAACTCTAGATATGCCCGTACACCATCTCCTGATCTCATTACTCAAGGGGGAGTCTCTTGATACTGTCTGCACGCTCTACTTCTGTCATTGAGAAACGCGTCTGCACTGCTTAGTGCGGCACTGCTGTCTAGAAGAGATTTCTGTGAGCTCTAGTCTACAATGTCGGAGGATTCAGGGAGACTACTGAGAAAAATTACCCTAGCAAGTTGCTCAGGGGGATGTATAGTGTTATATAGATCTATGCGTGCGTGGACCCAAAGCTCGAGCTTCGAAGACGTTCGGACTCTGAAGACGCGATCGAGGATTGAGCGGAGTTTGAAATGACCTCATACCTTGTTACCCTCATGTGCGCGGGGTGTCGTCTGGGCTCCTGCTTCCGCCTCTCTCTTAACTTGCTCAGCTTTCAGATACATATCAATGGGATCCTATCTGTGATCTCTATTCTCTTTTTCCAGAGGAGCAAGCTCAAAATTGACCCGGCAACAGCCCAGATACAAAATTTTCCGATAATTTCGCAATAGGGCCATATACCAGGTGTAGTTATCGTCCTTTCACGCGTTAAACACACTAATTATGATATATAATGATTCAGTGTATTAGATACGAGCTGAAATACGCGTCAAGATATAGTTTCACGGAGGATGATGCACTTTAGGATGCTAGTACGTACTTGTTCTATATATTTGCGCTGGACTCATTCAATATTCATTGTTCTAGAATGTTACAGCTTCAAGAACCCTTCCCACATTACACCAGAGCAGTCCCCGACAATCCCGCTCCCAAGGTTTATGTTCCTGCTGAAGCTTTTTCGAGAAGTGGTACTACCACTGGTAGATCGGACATCTCACTCTACATGGTGCGTTATTGAGCTCTCTAAGACTCTATACCCTCATTTGTGACTTCGTTTCCCTTCCCCTGATGCCCTTCCTCCCTGGGTATCAGTCCTCTCGAGTACTCGTCATGGAGCACTCGTCCGGAGTCGTCCCGGTTGAACTCTTGCATACGGTCGTCTTGGCCGGAGATACTCCAACTCGGATTTACGCTATCGGTCATCGTACAGTTGCTTTGTCGACGATAAGTACCCTTTCGTTCTCAGTCCTTGACTTCTCCATTCACATCTCAATTTTCTCGTTCGATAGACGTCTCAACTTTCCTCGCTCGAAGGACAAGCTTCTCAGGCCCGATGTTTGCTCGCTGAACATCTTTGGTCAAAGATTCATCACTTCTGGAGTGGCGAGATCATCTCACGCGGGTGGATCTAGGTGGATAGATACCTCACTGTAGTGTCAGTAGTAATGCGGCGGGTGCGCCGCGAGAAATAGAACCCATTTATCCACTCCATACAAGTGTCTTTTGCACCGCTTATAAGTGTTTTCATCACTCGATACAAGTGCATAAAACTCTCCTATAAAGTGTGCTGAACACTTCATTTGAGTGTTTAAAAAGGCCGAAGCAGTGTTTTTTGCACTTCATACGAGTGCTTTTTTGCACTTAATCCAAGTGTATCACACTTCATGCAAGTGTTTTTCGCACTTCATCTAAGTGTTTCACGCACTTATATTGAGTGCAAATCGTTCCTACAGTGAAAAAGGCAGGAATTCGAATGTTCTCGCACAAAGCACCGCCACCGAAAAAGTAGCCGAATTCATGTCGAACATTCTCGAAAAAAAGTCTACGCGCGTTAAAAGACGAGAAGGTTTCGATCCAACCTCGTTGCTTTTCTTCCCCACTTTTCACATCCCATACCCATAATCCTACCTTTCAGGTCAGTATTTTCTTCTATAGATTGCGAGTAATCGCGTTCTTATATCTATACAGATCAAAATGGCTACAGAAAGCTTTGGATTCCAGGCCGAGATCAGCCAGTTGCTTGACTTGATCATCAGTATGTCGCTACTCTCTTCTTGTTGGACCTGTTCAATCTGACGTATCGCTGCAGACACGTTCTACTCCAACAAGGAAATTTTCCTTCGTGAATTGATCTCCAACGGCTCTGATGCCCTCGATAAAATTCGTTATGCCTCCCTCACCGACCCTACGGTTTTGGACTCGGAGAAGGAACTTTACATCCGCATCGTCCCCGACAAGCAGAACAAGATCCTCTCCATCCGTGATACCGGTGTTGGTATGACCAAGGCCGACATGGTTAACAACCTCGGAACAATCGCCAAGTCTGGCACAAAAGTGCGTTTTCAACTTGGTTTCTTTTCGTCTTGCATAGATCGCTGACCATTATCCACTTGTTCTTAGGGCTTCATGGAGGCTCTCTCATCCGGTGCCGATATCTCTATGATCGGTCAATTCGGTGTTGGTTTCTACTCTGCGTACCTCGTTGCCGAGCGTGTCGAAGTCATCTCGAAACATAACGACGATGAGCAGTATATCTGGGAATCTGCTGCCGGCGGAACCTTCACCATCACCCCCGACACTATCAACCCTCCTCTAGGACGCGGTACTGAGATCCGTCTCCACCTCAAGGAGGATCAGCTCGAATACTTGGAGGAGAAGAAGATCAAGGAGATCGTCAAGAAGCACTCCGAGTTCATCTCTTACCCCATTCAGCTTGCCGTCACCAAGGAGGTCGAGAAGGTGCGCTTCTCTTGTGGTACAATCGTGATGTCCTTTCATTGATAATTTATTTTTCCAGGAAGTCGAAGATGATGAGGAAGAGGAGGTCAAGGAGGATGAGGAGAAGCCCAAGATCGAAGAGGTCGACGATGAGGAAGACAAACCCAAAGAGAAGAAGACCAAGAAGGTCAAGGAGCAGGAGACAACGAACGAGGAGTTGAACAAGACGAAGCCTATCTGGACCCGTAACCCATCGGATATCACACCTGAGGAGTACGGTGCATTCTACAAGAGTTTGACCAACGATTGGGAGGACCACCTTGCCGTCAAGCACTTCTCCGTCGAGGGTCAACTTGAGTTCAAGGCCATCCTTTACATTCCTAAACGGTACGTTCATTAATTAGTATCTTGACATCCTCGTCTGACGGTCATTCTAGTGCTCCCTTCGATCTCTTCGAGTCGAAGAAGAAGCGTAACAACATCAAGCTCTACGTCCGTCGCGTCTTCATCATGGACGATTGTGAGGACCTCATCCCCGAGTACCTCAACTTCGTCAAGGGTATCGTCGACTCTGAGGATCTTCCCCTCAACATCTCCCGTGAAACCCTCCAACAAAACAAGATCCTTAAGGTCATCCGCAAGAACATCGTCAAGAAGTGCATGGACCTCATCAGCGAGATCGCTGAGGACAAGGACAACTTCCAGAAGTTCTACGAGGCCTTCGGCAAGAACTTGAAGCTCGGTATCCACGAGGATGCTCAGAACCGTAGCAAGCTCGCTGAGTTCCTCCGCTTCTTCTCTACCAAGTCGACCGAGGAGCAAGTCTCCCTCAAGGGTACGTTTCTTCTAGTCTCTTCGATGTGCTCTTAATAATCAATCAATTCCACTCTACAGACTACATCACTCGTATGCCCGAGGCACAAAAGTCGATCTACTACCTCACCGGTGAATCGCTTGCTTCCGTCCGTGATTCCCCCTTCCTTGAGGTTCTCAAGAAGAAGGGCTTCGAAGTTCTTCTCCTTGTCGACCCCATCGACGAGTACGCCATCACGCAGCTCAAGGAATTCGATGGCAAGAAGCTTATCTGTGTCTCGAAGGAGGGTCTCGAGCTTGAGGAGACTGAGGAGGAGAAGAAGGAGCGTGAGGAGGAGACCGCCGCTTTCACCGAGCTATGCACCGTCGTGAAAGAGGCTCTCGGCGATAAGGTTGAGAAGGTTATCGTCTCGAACCGTATCAACGACTCCCCATGTGTCCTCGTCACTGGCCAGTTCGGTTGGTCATCGAACATGGTAAGCCGCTTTTTTTATGATAACCTTGTTTCGGTTGCTGACCGTATCTTCTGAACATTAGGAACGTATCATGAAAGCACAAGCTCTCCGTGACTCGTCCATGTCTTCGTACATGGCGTCCAAGAAGACCCTCGAGCTCAACCCACACAACCCCATCATCAAGGAGCTCAAGCGGAAGGTCGCCGAGGACAAGGCCGACAAGTCCGTCCGTGACTTGACCTACCTACTTTTCGAGACTGCTCTCCTTACCTCTGGATTCGCTCTTGACGAGCCTACTTCGTTCGCCAAGCGTATCCACCGTATGATCTCGTGAGTACTTTCAGTTCTTCTTCACTTGACATCGTATTTACTTTTCTTCTTCTTAGCCTTGGTCTTGACGTCGATGAGGAGGAGGAGTCCGCACCTGCTGAGACGAGCGATGAGGCACCTCCACCATTGGAGGCCGCTTCCACCTCTGCTATGGAGGAGATTGACTAAACGATTTTCTGCTGTCGGGTTTTCTGCTTTTCGTTTTCCATTTTTGTATCATCTAGTTTCCCTTGCTCGCATTTTACTATCTGTCAACAACTCGTAGTGCACGTATAAAATAAAGTCCATTGTTTTCACTCTTATGAGGCCTGTAACGTCGAACGACCACATGCCAATGCCAATGCCAATGTGTGACTCGGATGCATGAGAGGTTGAGGCGATGACTCTCCATTTAGAACAGTGACTCCTGCTTCTGCTTTTATTATTGTAGCACCTCGTCGAGTCAAGCTGTACCTCTAACATCTATCGCCATCTGCCCATCATAACGCCATTGTCTTCCTCATATCAAGAGGTGTATACGATCATCGCGGGGATGTACCTCAAGGTTGCGAGGTGGGTCTGTCCGCTCCTGTTCGGCCTCGATTAGCGGGAGCACATGCGTACAGGTCCATATATAGGTGCTGCTAGGTGTCTAAAAGAGGAGATCAATGGAGAGATTAGAAGAGAAGACAATGGGAGATTGTGAGAACGCGTCGAGTCAGTTGCCAAAGTGGGATTCACTGCGGCCAAGTCGCGTCTCTCCTCTTCCCATTCTCTTTTAATCAGCTTCTCCCATTGTCTCCTCTTTAATGGTCAATCTTTCCCCTTGATTATCTCTTCATCATACATATAATAACGACCAACAACTCCATTGTATTCTTATTATCCATCTCTCGGTCCAACTTCACCCACAAACACTCGATCTCCTCCAAACAAATGGCCCCCATTATCTCTCCCCAACCGCGACGCGCTGCTCCTGCCTATCGTGCTCTACCAGCGTTGATGTCTCAGTCTAATCTATCTAATCTTTGCGATGTAAGTCGCGTCATAACGCGTTTATTGATCTGTGCACTTATTCTTATCTATGCTACAGCAATCATACTCGCAACGCGTCTCATCATCTCCTCGTGGACTCCAATCACCATTTCACTTTGTAGAACCTGTCTATCATCAGTCTCAACCGGTGAGTAGGGATCAAGTCGCGTTATTCACTCTGCTGATCGTCTCTTATAGATATCGTGTACCCCCACACCTAGGCGCAGAACTACGCGTCATCCTGTTCGCCGATGTCGTCGATCTATACGGATTGACTTTCATCTTAACCCTGTCACTAATCAGTGTGATCGCGCCGTTCCCCACTTTGACCAGTTGCCGTGGATCTCCGCGATGGAGTCTACCCAAGCAGACTGTCGAGACATTGCGGACTTGTCACAGCTCATCATCAATACCCCTACCATCAACGATGGCCCTGGACCTGTGCGGCGCAAACAGTCCCCACGCTCTCGTCCTATCGTGCGAGACTGCCAGGAAAATGCGTTTCCATTCCGCGAGTTCAATGGTTATTCCAGCCCACGCACCCCCCGACCATCTCCGTATTCCTCCTTATGCAATGCCCGTTTTCGCAATCTCATGCCCATATTATCATCATCTGACTCTCATAATGACAAGTCCACCATCGAGCTTGAAAACGTCAACTGATCAAGCAGCGACCCAATCTACTGGATAAATTATTTGTTTGCTATTTTATCGACTCCCATTTGCGACACCCTCCCCGAAATACGTCTCGATCCATCACTTGCAGCCCCGACTGTCTAATCCCTACCGCATTACCTACCTTCCTCCATTCTAATCGACAACCAACCCGCATCATTACCATCGAAAAGTCTTCCATCACCATCGACTGACAATGCGTCTACTATAAACTTATCCTCTATTCTCATCATCTTGGCCCTATGCCAATCGATTGTATCTGCTACCATATCCTCTGCTCTCAACGGTTATTCATTTAGGTATACTTATCCTCTGCCTCACTCATATTCCGTCCATAACGACGCATCAAACGGACATCTTCTTTGCATATATGTTATCGTCTTCGCGCTTTTCGTCACGATCTTACGCGATTCCCTTTTTGTTCAGCATAAAGCTGCATTACAACCCCATCCTGCCTTGTCCTATTCGTTCTCCTATATACATAGCGACTGCTTACTTCAAATATCAGCTACGCGACTATTTTACTCCGAACTCGATGTATCTCAGTATTTCCAAACATGACTCGGTCGAAGCAGTGCTGCGTATAATTTAGACCTTCACATCGTCGGAGTCATTCTAAAAGTTTCAGGCGATTCTACTCACAGCTACCATGACCTCTCGAGTTATCAACTTTGGCCCTGGCCCTTCAGCTCTCCCTGTATCTGTCCTCGAAGAAGCCGCAAAAGGTCTCCTCAATTTCAACGGCACAGGCATCGGCATCGCAGAAATATCGCATCGTTCGAAAGAATTCACTGCATTTCTCTCCCACTTTGAATCCCTCATTCGCACACAACTCGATGTCCCCTCCACACACTCCATTCTCTTCACCCAGGGCGGGGGGACATCCCAGTTTTCTGCCATTGTCATGAACCTTTTGGCGCGACATCGTTTACTTCATCCTACCCTGACAGACGAGGAACGCAATGTAGACTACGTGGTCACAGGCTCATGGAGCAAAAAGGCAGCAGAAGAGGCCAAGCGACTGGGAGGTGCTACTGTCAACATTGCGGCCGATGCAAGGCCGTATTCCAAGGACGCAAAATCTTTCGACAGCATCCCTCCCCATAACGCCTACTCATTCTCCCCCGACCCAGCGCTGGTGTACTACTGCGAAAACGAAACCGTCGATGGTGTTCAATTCTCGCACGAGGAATCTTCCCCTACTTCCTTCCCATTCCATCTACTACCTAAAACTACGCTCTTACCACTTGTCGCAGATTATTCCTCGTCGTTCATGTCCCGACCGATCCCTCACCTCGCTGATCACGCAGTAATCTACGCTGGAGCCCAAAAGAATATCGGTCCTGCCGGTCTCACTATCCTCATTGTTCGTCAAGACTGTATCGTTGACGTCGATGCAGCAGCCCAGCTTGGTGCAGCACCCGTCCCCATCATGATGGCCTACAAAACCCTTGCTGATGCTGGAAGTTTATACAACACACCCTCCGTCCTGCCCATCTATATCGCTGGATTGGTCCTTCAAAGAATGCACGATCTGGGAGGAACAGCATATTACGAAGCAGTGAACAAGAGAAAGGCGGACAAGGTGTACGCTGCTATAGCGGAAGGTGAGGCGAAGGGCTTCTTACGAGGCAAGGTCCAGGAAGGAAGTAGGAGTTGGATGAATGTCGTGTTCGACGTCATTGGAAGTGGTGCTGAGGCTGGATTCTTGTCCGGAGCCGAAACCAAGGGCATGAAGGGGTTGAAGGGTCACCGGTAAGTCCACTCACACATACACTGAATGTCATCGATTTTCTGA
This sequence comes from Sarcomyxa edulis, assembly GCA_009761415.1. Taxonomy (NCBI): domain Eukaryota; kingdom Fungi; phylum Basidiomycota; class Agaricomycetes; order Agaricales; family Mycenaceae; genus Sarcomyxa; species Sarcomyxa edulis. Next base: position 1,651,348 of record QUOL01000007.1, read on the forward strand.
CAGTGAGCTTGCTCGGTTGCGTCAGATCCGTCGGAGGTGAATGCGCCACACTAGAGACTATGCTGTTTACAAACACTGACTGTTCCTTTTTCCTATAGGCATCCGTGTATCCTTATATAATGCTGTAACGGAAGAAGAAACCGACAAGCTCGTCACGTACATCAAGGAATTCATACAGGAACAAGCCGACCGACCTGCCACCGTCGAGGTAACGGTTTAAAGGGAGAGCAATCACAAGCAACGAAGCGGTATCAGAAATACTGTATAATACGGACCATGTAATGGTAATAATCCATTCGTCCCTGCATTGGGGCTTGGTGAAGTTGCAATGGTCGAGAGAAATCACATCTATGCGTCCACTGCTAGCTCGACCTTCCGCAATGAAACCAGCTATAGCGTATACAAGCCGAAGACAAGCCACTCATATCGAACACGATTGCGAAGAAAAGTGTACTCCCCGAGGCATATTATCATAGGCTACACTGGCACCATGCTTTTCATTGTAGACCTCGGCTGCTAGAAACAAGGCTCGAGTTGATTTACGCAGTTGAACCAGTAAGCCAGTTTGGAGCCCACAAGTACCACTTACTGTGGCCTTACTAGTGGGTCTATATACTAGTGTTATTGACGGCTACTAAGGGGATACCGCTTAACATAAAATCATCCACATTACTTTGTTGCTCAAGGGCTTGGGTAATGACCTATTTGCCAAAGGGACTGCGATCGTAGTCTCCCACAGCCAGACTCGATATGTGATGAGAATCGATCACAACATCTGCGATTGTAAGAACAAGGTCTCAGATGATTCTGGCTTGACGGATAGTATTAGACCTGTCTTGCCTTTCGATAAGTCGTGTACAGAGTGGTTACGAGTCTAGGATAGTATGTTGATGATAGTTACGGTACTAGTACTGTAGTCTTAGCCGCGCCCATCGTGATCACGGGCAATCGCGACTCCCATAAAAGGCAAGCTCTTTCAAACATAACAACGCGTCAATAACAGCGCGCCATAACGCCACTGGCGACCTTTCTCGCCATTGCGAGACAACCAATGCTTCGAATGTTTTAAAAAGTATCAGGATGTCTTCCTAGGGGTCCTAGGCATGTTTTGGCTTCCAAGAAACAAGTCACTTTGCCGGAGTGGTTAACGGGTTCGCCTGCTAAGATGTTCATCATCTCAAGATGATGACGTACCAGCTTACGTCAGCGGATGCTCTCTGAGCGCGTGTGTTCGAATCGCACAGGTGACGCATACTTTTTGGGGGTATACTTTGAGTACTTGGATGTGTTCTAGTATGTTTACAAAAGGAGTTATCTTCAGATCTTTGGTTTTCAGGTATTTTGGTGTATGTGGAGTTTTTTGGCTGATGTATCCAAAAAAATCGGATTTTTGGCAGACTATTTTTTAGCATCTAATTAACGCGTAATTCGCCGAAGGCACTAAGGAATGTGATAAAAACTGAATGTGTTACAAGGAATGTTATGATTGTGGGTAGCATCACCTTACTTGATAAGGTCCCCCAACCTGGAAAGTCCAACATCCCCCTTATTTTTTGCACTGCCACTCTACTGCGTCCTATACCCTCGTAAGTCGCCCGAGATCCCCGTTGAACACCTGTGCCTTTGAGCGTGGTTATGTTTGTTCCGAAACTTCGGCGAATCCCCTTTTTAAGCAATTGAGTGCGTGACAGGACCGGTTTTGTGTCATTTTCAGGGATACTCGGTGACTCTGGAAAACCTCACAAGCATTGAGATACTGTCCATGCATGCACTCTGTTCTACAACACGAGCGAAAACAAGGTGAGGAATATCTGGAACTAATTGCGTCACACTGCTGCGACTGCTGTTACTCTTGTTACTCGAGGGTGACCTGGTGGCGGTGCGAAGCCTTGGAATGCCAAGTAAGGTTTTGGGCGACGCTTGCGCCGGCACCTAGTCAGACTCCTTCCCATCCGCTTTGGGGAGAGAAAAGCGAAATCCCAGTCATATAGTTTTGTGTTATCTAATTGATCTAATCTAATCTTTATTTGTTTCTTGTTTATCCTTAACCTTATTCACCTTTTCTCTCCCCAAAGCGACTGGCATAACTTGCGGTGGCGGTATGCGCATGTTTGGCTTCCCGAGACCGACGGGAGTATGGGGGATTTGGCGGATCCGCGGCGGATTTGGCGGATTTGGCGGATTTGCTTCAGCAGAATTTATCTTACTATATTCTGTGGTATGCCTCTCAATATGTTTCTCACATATTCTACTATGATATTGTATTTTACTTCAAAAAATTGAAGCAAGTGTCTTGAAGTAAAAGTCCTGAAGCAAATTGCACAAGAGACTTTACTGAAGCGAAAACACTGAAGCAAAATGGCTTCAGGCTTTAACGCTTCAGCCATTCTGTTGAAAGCCAAAAAAAAAGGTAGTCCCAGCGCAAAAGGATACCTAACTCAGGTTCGAACTCTCACCCTAACCCTCGCCACCACGACATATACCTAACCCGAAACCCTAACCAATATACCACAGAGCACAGATTTTCCGAGACAATATATAATCCTATAACCCTAACAACGCTAACCCAAACCTCTAACCTCTAACCCTAACCTCTAACCTCTAACCCTAACCTCCTAACCCTAACTCAGGACGCACTGTTTAATCCTAGATCTGGTCTAAATAATGATTCATCTCTGAAATGGAATTTTTATAGAATTTTACTGAAGCAACCATGCTTAAGCAGATTTGTGTAGGCATCTACTGAAGCACTTGATACTCAAGCAGATTTTCGTAGGCATTTATTGAAGCACTTGATACTTAAGCAAATTTGTGTAGATATTTACTGGAGCGATATCACTTCAGCGATGTGTCTGAAGCGATTTCCCTGGAGCAATTCGCTGAAGGAATGTGCTGAAGTAATTTACTGAAGCAATTTCACTGAAGCAATCCGCCAAATCCGCGGCGGATTCCGCCAAAATCCCCGTACTCCCGTCTTTCAGGGCTTCCCGCGGGCTAAGACTTGCTTCGGGGATGGCTCGGGCAAGTCTCGGAGAGTTCGCCATAAGCAAAACTCAAGTTCAGACTCATGGAATATGCATATTTCTAGTAGTACAATATATAGAATGAGTTGTCATATGCAGATGGAGGCTATAGTGCAACAGGGAGCACATCCTCATTCTGTCTCGGCCCAAACTACCAAAGACTTGTAAATTCGAGGATCGACAGGGTCAAAATCAGAGTCCGGAGGATGTTTAGACTGAACTGACAAGAGAGGGAAGCGACTCGGAGGAGAAGGGGAAGCCCGAGGAAACATCTCTGCCACGGAAGCAGACGAACCGAAAGCCCGAGGTCACTTGTGTCAGAAGTTGTGGAGTTCGACTAGCAGCTACTCAACTACTCACCTCCTCAATTGGATCCTATTACCAAAACCATTGCCCCAACATGCCCCACGCTCGGGCCTAACCAGCTGCACCTGCACCAGCACCTCCCAGATCGACCGAAACAGATCGACCGAAACAGACATAGTGTTGTGTAGACGTTTGTTGGGTCCCGTTTTTTCATGCACATATGGCCTTAGTGAGGGGATGGTGTATTGCTGGGTATGAAGAGGTAGAAAGGAGAGCTGAGGCCGTGTAGAGACCAGTACGAAGAATCGGCATGGCAGAAAGACTCGGTGGAAGTGAGCGGAGGAGCCAAACATGCGCATACCGCCACCGCAAGTTATGCCAGTCGCTTTGGGGAGAGAAAAGGTGAATAAGGTTAAGGATAAACAAGAAACAAATAAAGATTAGATTAGATCAATTAGATAACACAAAAACGTATGGCTGGGATTTCGCTTTTCTCTCCCCAAAGCGGATGGGAAGGAGTCTGGCACCTAGTACGAAGGATGGCCGGAATGTCCAAACTACCAGGATAGCAGACCTCCGGGACGTCTAACTTATGCTCGGACGATGCATATCTGCCCCGTGGCTTAGTTGGTTACGGCGTCCGACTGTTATTTCGGTGTGTATGCTCGTAAGACTCTATCGGAAGATCGAGAGTTCAAGTCTCTCCGGGGCAGTTCATTTTGTTTTCGTGTTCCTTTGTATACTTCCAAGCCAGGTCTGCCTCATTTTTCCGGTCTTTTTGAGCCCTTCCAGTCTTCCGAAGTTGTGTTATTGCAGCTACTATAATTATTTTTGCCTATTTATTACATAATCATCGTTCCCCGCTATTCTGATGTCTTTACATCCCCTTCAAGCTCCGAAACTCTCTGAAACACATGGTATTACTTCCCGTGATAGCTGTCGGTCCGTAATTTGAAGTGATAGATACTGAGCCCATCACTTCCAGAAGTGCAAGTTTCTCGGAACCAGGCTTCGGTCCAGACCGGTGGCGTTTGGCAACAGAAACAGACCCATTTCGGACCCAAGTTATTTCAGTGATACAAATATACACGAAGTCGTGGTACTTGCGTGGTAATGAACGGATACAGAGTAGTCAGAAAGCGCCGTAGAGGTAGAATGATATGTTTCTTGTTTGTTCTGTCCAGTGGCACATAACAGCGCCACATGTACCGAACAGGCCTGAGTTCTGACAAGACTGGCTGCTATCATGATCATCAGTATATACTACATGTATTCTCTACCCATACCCACTACAAATGTACTCCTACCGCCTCTTGGAAGAACCAGAACCTTCTGTGCCCCGTGCACCTGATAGGTTTCCGTACTTGGAATAGCCATAGAACCCATAGTAATTTCTCCTGCGATTGGCAGAGCTGTAACAGCAATCTTGGGAAGAGCCAGCTCTCCGTGATGAAGAGCAATTAGAGTGACAGGCAGAGTATACGTGGTGTCGTCCTACAGTAGTATATTAGTAGACGTCTGACGTTCGTAGAGAGAGCGTACCTTGGCAGCGAAATCTCCTCGCTTTCGTCCACTCACTAACCAATCCCTGATCATTTCTTCAATGTCGAACCGCATCATATAACTCCGATCCTTGTCATTCGCGCTGGATCCCCAATGGAAGGATGTATGTATGGAAAGCAGAGCAGAGATGGGTTGACCAGCATAAAGTGGGGTATCTTTCTCTGAGCAAGGCAATATCTTCAATCGAGCGGCTGCAATAATCTGGGAGGAGTTCAGAAGAGATCACGAACGGGTGCTGCATGACGCACGTTCATATATGGTACATCGACCGGAATCTTGATCTCGTGCCATTCTCCGGCTGGCGGGTATGAGTGCTTGTGTTCCTGTAAGGACTACGACTCATGTTAACATCACATCAAACTTGACGGCTTGAAAAGAGGACAGACATGTTTTATCCGATCGATGGTGTCTCTAAGCTCGCCTTCCTCTGACAGGCCAGGAACTTTCAATTCACCGGTGATTCCGTAGATATCAACCCAACTGGCATCACTCTCCAACGCTTCGACAAACCGGTTCACAAGAAAGTCTCGTCGAGACGATAGTGAATTGGAGTCCTTCAAAACGTCTTCAACCGATTGCCGGATTAATGACTCGACTTCTATAAGACCGCTGTTGAGCATTCATCAAGGTTCATGGGATGTTCGCACCTTCGCGGAGCATACGATATCTGATACGGAGGCTAAGCAGTTCGCGAACTGGTAAAAGTTCAAGCAATAGGCTAGATGACGGTGGGACACAACTCACCAGGCCCATCCTCAGAGTCAAGATGGAACAAAAAGTTCGCCGATTGAAGGGGCGTCACCGTCTGAAGCAAACCAACGATAAATTTCAGATCCAGGGATTGAGACTGAATGATACCGACGACGACTCCGTGTTTTTGTGGTAAGCACCCCACTATCCGCACACCATGCAGACCTTCGACTGGGCCCTCCAACTGCGCTGACGATATTCGTACATGCTGATGACTCGTTGTAGATATCGTGAATTTCGAGAACAACCTAGCGCGGCGTCAAGTGCTGAACATAAGATGAGGAACTGTGCTTGCCGTTTTCCGCGAAAGAAATCTTCCACGTTGACTGAGACAGGTAGTGACATGACGACGACCCTTGACAGCCGTAAAGTCCGAGTGATAGATGGTTCTGACGCTGTCACATAGTCAACCTCCACGGTGACCTTCTATAGTACCGAATGAGCGACAATGAACAATGAATTCTGTATGGAACATACCATTGCGTTGAACGCCGAAGCATCCGAATGTGGAACCGAGAAGCTCACGGTTGTATCTTTCCCGATGCCTGCTAATGATATATACTCGGTAGAAGCTTGGAACTCGGATGAACCTACTTTCATTCAACATTATTACAGATGGATATAGCAGTAGACGCACCCTCGTCCACCAATTTGGCGTTTTGGCGCTTGAAGGTCACCCCTGAAGGTGCGTATAGTTTGATAACAGCTTTTGAGACATGGTTGCGTCCACTCGATACCGAAACAAGCAGGGCCGGAGGTGAACCAAGCTCAACTATAAGAGCGGAGTCAGCATCGAGTGTTCAGGCATGATCATTCAATCCAAATCGCAACCAAGACGCACTCAGGTCAGGTTGTCGAAGCTGTATGTCCAATGCTTGAAGATCGCGAGGTATTCTTACCAGAGTAGAATGCACTTTGAATGGTTTCCCGGAGCCAGAAGCTTTTCGATGAGACCATTGCAGCAATAACCGAGATACTCGTACTTCACTGGAATCAAGAGCATATGTTCCCAGCGACGAAGTCTTGTATATAGAATGTCAAGTTGAGCGGATACGAGAATATAGCAAGGAACGCTTACCGGACAAAACAATGTCAGAGATGTCTGCCCGGGAGGGATGGATTCGGTCATGCAGGTAAACTTGAATTTCTCTGCTTCACGACCTGCCAGAGTAACGCAGACTTCATCTACAGGTAGCGTCTGCATCATAATTAGCGACGTCAAGACTTTGGCGAATCCCCTACGTACACATGGCAAGTGATTCCTGACCACGACATCTAAGAAACAGCCATCTTGCACCTCTGCAATCCTTGCTTTGTCCGAGACGGTGATCGAAACGGCAGGATGGTCCGGGTGAGTCAGATCTGAGAGGGAGTAGACATGTCACAAAGCGATCACCGGCAGGGAAAGAAAACTTGCCTGATTCGAGGGTATCGACGGCGACCTTGAGTGCGGCAACGAGCTTAGAAAGGTACTCAATTTTATCCTCTTCGTGCATCAACAATTCCGTTCCTTGGCTATCGACATATGTTTTCATGAAAGAAAGGAGTATGTGGATCCATTCGGTGTCCTTGGATTTGTCGAGATCTGCGTGAGTATCTAGAGCTCGTGAAAGCATGTACGACTCCAAGGAAGTCCACATGTGGGGCGCATAATGAGCCGGGAGTGATGTATAGGTGGTAAGTGCAGTTTCGAGGTGACCACGGTGTCTATAATCGACGTCTAATCAGAAATCAGAGAATCACTGACAGTGACATACGCACAAATCGAGTGCTGCAAGGCTGCCATGCAGTTTCAGTGCGAATTTTCGACGCCCTGCTTTGGCATACATGTCGATAGCACGATTAGTGACAGCAACATATAAATCGTAAAACAAGTCTTTGTCCTTTATGCAGGATAGGAGTTCTAAATTGCTGATGTCCTTGGAAGACCGCTCCTGGTTCGAGTCCGGAGAATTGGGGAAGATCATCATGGAAAAGGGTGGACGTTGCGGTAGATGTCCCACTTTGATTCCTACGAGATCAAGCTTTACCCAAATCAACATAGAAAATCGATAACCATCAGTTGGAATAAAGACATGCCTGATTTCGCGCTAGCTCAAGCAACTCGCCTTTTCCTGCATTGAAAGCACCGAGATTAGGACCGTCGAGTGTAAGACCACCGGCCCATGTATCACACTGCTCTACTACGCTTAGAGCTGACGAATATATCCATGATTCGACGAAGAATTCTGGAATCGTGGACTACTAGAAGTTAGGAAGGGTTTGCTGTCTTTTCCTTGAAGTCCAAGCGCACCTCGTCTTCTCGCAATCGCCGACCGAAGGCACCAAGAAATGCGCTAGTCTTCCTTTCTATCTCAGTAAGGCGTGCCATACTCGCCAAAAGGCCACATTGTCGAGCAAGTAGATATATCCGGAAGTCGAATACAGAGATAGTATTGGCGAGGATGAGATCGCGGTAAGGTTTCTTGGAAATTGAGAGGAGAGGCATAGAATCATCTTTCGGGCCGGGAGTAATGAAGGTTCCAAACCACGACAGATTCTTTTCCCTAAGGACTTGGTAGAATGCGGCTTCTAATTCATCGTATTGTATCAACGCGTCCTCAAAGAGATTAACCCCTTGAAAGGATGTTGCCAGACTTTCCTGTATGCCGTGATTCATGAGCTCTGCTTTCGAGTTTCGAGGTTTGCCATACCTTCAGAATGAAGAAAGTACAAAAGTTCCATCCAGGCATTTGTTTTTGACTCTCGGATCGTTTCACTTCCTCTTCCCGTTGGAGGATGGCAGAATCAAATGCAGATACCAGGCCATCTTTGATCTTGTTAATGAACTCTGCCCATGCAGCAGGATTGGCGTGACCGCTGGTCCAAGCTACTTGTACACACCTGAAGTAGGCGTTCAGTGATATCTGATTATCATCAGTTTGACTGGCGTACCTCTCCCGCTTGTCGATATTGAAGTCGGCCTTGATCTTGTCGAAGACAGACACTTTCAATTGAAAGAAGTTTCCCCCAGTCGCCCGGGCATCAGGCTTGATGACATGCAGGATCAACCATTCCTGGTTCTTGCGGGTAACAACAACACTATGCCAGTCCTTTATCTGTTTCTTGATAGTGTTGCGGTACGTATCAACGTCGACATCCTTAAGAGATGTTAACCAGACGGCATATAAGATTGTACTATTCCGCGACTTACCTCGCAGTTCACGACAAATATATTCAGGAAAGGTCTTTCTAAGATAGACACGGGTATCTGGGATGTGTGCTCGTCGCGTTGATTCTCGAGAGGTACGAGTGTGACGTCTAATTCTTGAATAGTCCTGATGGATGTCCGTGATGCGGATTTCCAATGTATATTGCGCAAGGGAAGCTGGGCGAGTAGTGCAGCGTTTACTTGCTTCCAGCTTTCAGAAGACTGGAAAGATTGAGGAGCAGAAAGAGATACAAGTACACGCTGCATGAAATGGGTCGAAGTGAGAGCCACGACTCAAAGTGATTGGACTTGTGATCGTGAGGGTGAATTTCAAATTTCGTAGAATTTCACTCTTCCTCCTCACAGTCAACATGCCTTCTCCAGACGAGGCTAGCACATCCGCTACAGATTCACCAGTTCCGACGTTTAAAGAACTCGGTCTGATAGATCCCTTACTGGAGGCCCTCGAACAGCTCAATTACAAGGCTCCTACAGACATCCAAGTCGAGGCCCTTCCACATGCTTTACAAGGCCGAGATATCATCGGGGTAGCTTCAACAGGATCTGGAAAGACAGCTGCATTTGCACTACCAATTCTCCAAAAATTATGGGAAGATCCCAAAGGACTTTTCGCCTGTGTACTTGCCCCGACTCGCGAGCTTGCCTTCCAGATATCGCAACAATTTGAGGCTTTAGGTTCGGCTATGGGGGTGCGTTGTGCTGTCATTGTCGGTGGAACTGATAGGCCGGCACAATGTATTGCATTGGCTAAAAGACCCCACATTGTCGTTGCTACCCCTGGCCGTCTGCAAGACCATCTGGAAAATACGAAAGGCTTCAGTCTGAGAGGACTCAGATTTTTGGTATGGCTTCAATCTTCTATCCATGCACATGAGAGGAGTGCTGACAGTCCTTTACCTAGGTTCTAGACGAGGCAGATCGTTTGTTAGACATGGACTTCGGCCCAATAATCGACCAAATTCTCAAGGTCATCCCGAAGGAGCGGACGACATATCTATTTTCTGCAACCATGACCACAAAAGTCGCAAAACTGCAGCGTGCAAGTTTGTCGAATCCTGTACGAGTGGAAGTATCAACAAAGTACGCTGTTTTGTAACCACAATTGACTCGAAGAGTCTAAGCTGCTTCCGTAGGTATCAAACCGTTTCCACTCTCCTCCAATATTACCTTTTCATGCCCCTGAAGAATAAAGACGTATACCTGATATACCTTTGTAACTCATTGGCACAAAATTCGATCATCATCTTCACGCGTACAGTGAACGATGCCGCAAGGTAAGCCAGCCTTTCACTTGCGTGACCTACACTGCTCAAACTCTGCCAGATTATCGATCATTCTCCGAACACTTGGCTTCCCTGCCGTACCTCTTCATGGCCAACTCAGCCAGAGCCAGCGGTTAGGCGCTCTCGGCAAGTTCAAAAGCGGTGGTCGCAAAGTTCTTGTAGCAACTGATATTGCCAGTCGGTGCGTATGTAAATAATTGCCTTTTCTCATAAGCTTACTTTCTACTACAGTGGTTTGGACATACCATCTGTCGATGTTGTGATCAATTTCGACATCCCTACCCACTCTAAAGATTACATTCATCGAGTGGGACGTACGGCTCGCGCTGGTCGAGCTGGAAAGTCGATCACACTCGTAACACAGTATGATGTGGAACTTGTTCAACGTATCGAGGATGTTGTTGGTAAGAAAATGGATCTTTGGCCTGCAGATGAAGAAGAGGTCGCGCTTTTGAAAGAACGTGTAGATGAAGCTGGTAGAGTTGCTGCAAATGAACTCAGGGAACAGAGCGCGAACGGGGGAACTGGTCGCAACAAACGAAAGCAGGACGGTAGAGGAGGGAGGAAAGATGACAGGGATAGAGACGATGATGTTGTCGAAGCCGGAATGCCAACGCATAAGAAGAAAATGAAGAGTAGACGGTGATTCTTGTGCCTGCTTCGCGGACAAATACTATTGGGCTCTGGGAATACATGATATTACTCACTTATCTCATGAACATAAGGTCAGATCGCAGAACGTATTTGGTACCCTTGCGGACCATGGACCCTTCGTGTAACAGACACTCTTGGCCGTGCCTATGAACGTCGACAGTCAGAAGAGTGCTCAGGACAGGACGAAACCCAAACGGACCGATGGAGAAGAGCAGTTCCTCGCGTGAGAGGAGCGGTGATGACTTTTCGAGGTTGACCTCGCTCGTCTTTGTAGAAACTTGTTTCTCCGCCCTCAACGCCATCCTCAACGCCAGAAAGATAAATCAATAGAGTCCATTCTGACTTGGCTCCTGTTGTTGGATCACGAACAGAGTCATCATAATGCGGTCCAAAGTGTTGAGTAGGGGTATATTTGTACAAGCGGATATTGGAATTGAATGTGTGAGGGAAACGGGGAGCATCGGTATTTGAGCGTTTCGCCGAAGTAGGATAAGGAAAGGAAGGAAGATGCGGGACAAGGAGATCCTGTAGCTTTTGAGCAAAAGCGACCGAGAAGATAGAGAAACGGTCTAAAAGTAATCAGTCGAGGGTGATCGCTGTAGTTCAAGAGAGCGCACGAACGATTGAGTCTGTCTGCCTCACCCCGTTTCTTCGGTGGGGTGAGTTCCAAGGGTAGGCCCTCGATGAACTGGACGAAAGACTTGCACTCAGCAGGTGTGAAGAAGTCCTAGAACTCGTTCAAGACAACATTGATTCATGAATGCGTGGAAGCACCGACATCGACAAGCAGTATCTGGTCTTCCAAAAGGACTCGGCAGTCCAAGTCGGATTTTGGACTAATATTTGGGAAGTCGAACAGGGGATCAGGCCTGGAAGACGGCGCGACAGTTTTGCTTTTCTTCGCCATTGTATCTTCGTACTGATGAGGAGAGGGCGCAGATGCTTGGCGGGCTGCGGAACTCTAAAAACTCAAACTCCGCGTCGGGTCTCATGACGAGTGTTCGAATCGCACAGGTGACGGTCACGGTTCAGACGCGTCGTAAACTTCCTTTTCTTCATTTCCAAAACTTGGCGAAAAACACCGCCTCGGGTCTCATAACGAGTGTTCGAATCGCACAGGTGACGGTCACGGTTCAGACGCGTCGTAAACTTCCTTTTCTTCATTTTTAGAACTTGGCGACTATTTCAAGTCATAATATGGATCCTGAAGCATGTAAGAGATGATGATGTCGATGAACTTTCACAATCGTCTCGGAGACAGTGTTGTTCAGGTTCAGATCGCAAAAGCGAGGTGAGGCATCATATCTGACTATTCGGCATTCGTAAGAACGGATAAATTTGATCAGCACAAACCTTGCGACATGATTCCAAAACTCCGCACCAAGATCGCAGTCTCACAGATGGTGCGCGTGTGTTCGAATCGCACAAATAACACGGTGAGTAAGCATCTGCATCTCGTCGCGTCTTCTGAATCCTCTTCGACTCGGTCCGTCTAGTCATCTTTTTGTTTCCCATGCTTTCCATCTTTCGGACAGTCAACTGGATTCCCAACGACTTGTCAGACATCGAAGCCCCCGTGCCTCGCCTGACTTCCATGCCACAAATTAATCTACGTCTTGGATTCCTATACCGAAGATCGGAGCATATACCCCATGCCCCTGGAGGCACGAGGACCTCTTCAAACCGTGGAATCATGCTTGTCTACTAGGCATATTTACCGTCGGGTTTCTCGGTCGACGGTGATGAGCTTCGATGATCACGAGTATACCTCCAGCAAATGTCCGACGATCTGTCATTGACGTCGGCCATAGACGTAGCTTGAAGGTCGTCAATTCTATCAAGTCGACTCTCAAGGGTTATCATGCCAATATGAAGTATCACACACCCATATTTGTACCAAAAGACCTATTTCTCCGGATGTTCGTCGGCGCAATCATTGTCCGCCCAGTACTTATTCAAGAATCCCATCGCACTCGGCCGGCAGATGCTATTGATGCCAATCTAAAAGCAGCCTGCCTTCAAGTTTCTGTGCCAGCACCCAGGTCGCGGGGCAGGTAGACGATCCAACCGTCCCATGTTTTCTTCTCCTCTGACCATTTTGTATGAACGCATTAGGTATCGACAAAAATTTCTCGGTCAGTAAATGCAAGCTTCTCGCCACCCTGATTTTGAGGTGCGTTCTGCAATAGCTTCGCATATAACTTTGAGCTGATGGTACTGGACAGTGGGCACCATCGTCTCATTTTGCTCATCTCATTGGCACAAATTGTGCCCCCTCGGGAGTTGAGGAATGCGAACTTCGAAAAATCGTGAAACAAACAGAACGAGAGCTGTCTGAACTCGACACACAGATAGCTCCACTTTTACAACTGCGTGAGGAGTTGGCGTGCCTATGGCATGAGCACAAGGCCCTTTTATCTCCAGTCCGATGTTTAGCCCCCGAAATCGTGGCTGAGATTTTCCTTCACTGTCTACCCGAAGATCCTCGACCTCTCAAATCCCAAGCCCCTCTTCTACTTTGTCGTGTGTGCAGCCGGTGGCGGAGCATCGCACTGTCCACTCCTCGACTTTGGTGTTCCATCCGAATTATCGTTGATGGCAATTCCACACAAGCCACTTCCACCCTTGTTAGCTGGATCAGACGTGCCGGCATATGTCCTCTTGACATTCGCGTGCAGCTCGATGGGAGCAGCGAGCACCTGCTTCATGATCTGGTGGACACTGCTATCTCAGCTTCGTCGTTTTGGCGGCGACTGTACATAACAAATATACCTCAATCATGCGCCACCCGTATCTGCGATATTCCTTCGCAGAGTCTCCCTCTGTTGGAGGAAATCACTCTAGAAAGCCGTTTTTTATTGGAGTCCGATACTCCTGCAGGTTTCCGGTTTGCGCCTCGCCTCCACAAAATTTCCCTCATCGGAAACGCTGCGAGAACGCGTTCTTTGTTTGTCAACTATCCGTTACGCCAGCTCACAGAGTTGACTCTACTTATGCCTGCCGACGAAGCACCATACTCCACAGACGATTATCTGAAAATATTCTTCCACTGCCCGAATCTCACAGTCTGCAAGATTGGATCATATTCCAGCATCATGCCAAATGATAATATCTCCCTCGAGTCTGTCATCGTTGCGATGCAGCTCGTTGAGCTCACGCTCACAACAAAATTTCCCGAAAAAATTGGCCCTCTCTTCAATCGTCTCGTGTTACCTCGCCTTGGGCGTATCTCGCTCCGCGCGCTACGATGCCAAAACGGTTGGCCAAAAGATGCCCTAATGGATCTTTTGCACCGATCCTCGCTCTCACTCGAGCGGCCTTACGATCCTATTCCTTGGGGGTTGGGAATCATTGACAAACGATTGATACCTCTTTCTCAATGAAGGCTTTCCACACTATCAGTAATTTACCATCATTCTCTGCGTGGGCTGGTTCCGAGTGTGCAATTGGTTCTCGAAGGCTTGGGGTTCGGATTGTTGAGATTCAATGATCTGCAAGACCATCCTCGCACATGTAAACAGTCAATGCTCTACCGAAGGTAACAGACGGCGCTGAGATTGTATCTTGCTTGATGCACTAAATAAATCCAAGTAAACAGTTCAACTTTCTTCGTGTGTTGGCTCAGGTGATTGCTGTGTCCGGTGCCTGGTATTGAAGATTGAATATTATGTTAATTTAATAGCCTCCACGCCAGGGACTTCTATCCGCTGTTCTATATAGCCCTCCGTGTGTCCAAACCAGATCCCCGCAAGAAGCAGAGTATTTGCGCCCAGCAATACGCCCGAAGAAAGAGGTGTAGAAGGGAAGATATTCCAAGCATATTCAATGCCTATGATTATAGCAAATCTAAGACGACAGATCAGTTCGCACCAACTGGCATAGAAGGAAAAGTACAGACTTTATAAATATAGGGTAACGTGTTCTCCATGTTAGAAAGGGAATTTGTTGCGCATACCAAGTGTAGAATTGGTAGTGTAGAGAACGAGCGAATATGATACCGATGAGATTTGACGTGAACAGGACCGTGGCGACATCTGTGATGTTCCCTGATTAGTTGTAACCAGAAGTGAGATCGAACAAGGCTCTCACAGTCCGCTGTGACGGGGAACAGCCCACCGGGAATAGTGGGTTGTCGAAAGCCTCTTTTCAGAACGGCCCAGACAGTCCCGTCATTTCTGCACCATCTGTAGAGACCAAAAGCGATCAACGTAGATGCGTGGCCGATCAATAAGCTCTTCGCCCAGTGTGGGCTCAGAAAGGCCTGTTCCCCGAGAATTCTCCAGTTAACTGTCCATTTGTATAGGAAGACCCGCGAGAATTCGAACGAAGAGTGGAGATATGCCCACGGATCCTTTTGCAGGAAAGGTAAGGCGAATAGCGCCTGTGACAACACGATAGTACTCATTTGACGGAGCGTAAACAGAACGCCTCCACGTTTGAACAAAATGACCAGTAGTCCGGGGAGATAGAGAAGAATCGACATTTTGACAGATAACGCGATACTATGAGAAAGAAATGAGAATTTATCGGTCCCCACGAAGAGAAGGCGTACCTGAACAATAAAGTTCCGAGGTCATCTAACCTATTCTGATATGCTAATATGCCCCCCTGGATAGCAATGACAGACCAGCAGTCGTTGAATAGTCGCAGCACATAAAGCGAGTGCAATCTTTTGCTAAGGGGTAAAAGTAGGACGATCCAATTTGGCACATGTCCGGCGTAACGATATATTGCGCATGTGAGCGTGAGGGACACGATGTATAGACCTCCATATATTGTTTGCGCGAATGGGATGTCTTTTCCAGCGTTTGTGATTTCGTATAGGAGATGGTGTATGTGGACATGTCCTGCTGGATAACTATAATCATTCTCGATCAGTAACAAGGTCTCCTCTATACGAGAAACCACTTACACAAGTGGGCCCGTTGGGCCAGTGATTTGACTGTAGTTGTGTTCTCCTTTCAGGTATACTTTGATTTGGATCATATATGTTTCCCAATCGATTTCCGTGTCTGTGAAAGAGCTTCCGTCAATGAGGCCTTAAAAGCGTGAAACGAGGCTCTGACATGGCACAAAACGAATAATGAGTGAAGTGAGGAGGGCATCAGCGATGATAACAAGAGATGCAAGTATCCAGAAGTATGCAGGATCCGTGAGTAGCAGACGCAATGGCCGAGTGAGTGTGTTCAGAGACATATGTGAGCGAACATTTATGTGGTGGTGGTCTAGGACGTGAACTTGATTGATCGCGATCGCCGACGAGACCGAGTCAGACAGTTCGAAAAGAAAGATCGAACTGATTTCGGTTCTCGATTATCGAGTATAGTATAGCATTATACAGGTATATCATTACATATCTGTGTTATATAGTAGGCTATGAAATACGGCAGCTAATTGACGGGATTGATAGCAGAGAAGATAATCGCTTGTCCATCTTGCAACCCTTGCCTAAACGAATCGGTATAATTTTGTTCTGTCCCCGTTGCAATCACAGTCGAGCCTAACGCAGTCAAACTGTCTTGAATATACTGCCCAATGAACCCGAGTTTAGACATATTGTAGGTCGCGAATATCTTGGCCGTTAAAAATCCGTCCGAGTAGCCTTTGGTGGCCGACCGTTGCGCGTCTGTAGTATCTATTTGGTAGCTTTGATCTTGGGCTTGACGAAGATGGATCGAGACGAGACGGTGCCTATAGCGGGAAAGTCGTCTAGATTCGGAGGTTAATCGACGAGACAAGGGTGGGACAGTGGAGTTGAAGGAATTCGCCAGCACATTAGGAGGAAGAGCCATGTTTGCAACGACACTAGCAAGAGACTGGAGTTGTGCGGGGTCGGTGATTTGTCCTTGTCCATAGGAGAAGAAAGTCGAAGGAAGACTATTGCCAACAGCAGCTGTGAAGCACCAGCCGAGGTCATCGATGCATTCTTCCTTTCTATAAGCTATTCACTGTGTCAAAGAGGATAGAGGGGTATGAGTACGGAAAGTACGTACACCAGAAACTCCATCCGGCCGTGACATTGGCGTAGACCTCCATCTGTCCTGTGCAGAAGTTCTGTCTAGTAGTATTCTGGTCGGCCTCGTTGGCCATACTCTGATCTGTAAGTGCACACGACCATTCGTCTACGACCAGGTTGTAACGCTCTTGAGCAGAAGAATTGGCAAGCGAAGTTGAGATCGGTCCATCGATATCTTTGATATGTTGAGAAGCAGGCTCGGCGTCGTCCGAATCCGTGAAGACGAAATAAGAATGATGATCTTGCACGACGAAGTCCGGTCTGGAGGCAATATATTCGCTAAAAAGCTCGAGATCAAACCCGTCGTGCACGTACAGAGGTAACGATGCAGCAGCAGGCGACATCTGCCTCATAGACGCTATAGCACGACTATCTATTCATTTTCTTTGTCAAGGTGGTTCGTCAAAGGAAACGTTTTGAAACGAAGACCACGTACAGAAATCACGAAGGCCGGGTACATTCTGCGGTTCATTAAGAATCTGGATTCCAACTACGTTGGTGATGTATGCCAGCTGTTGGGTAAGATAGTTGAGGACGTCGATCGTTTTTTCGATGTTCGATTCGTCGGAGAATAAGTTGACCGCGCCATCGGAGATACCTGAATGAGGTTGACCGTTTTGACTACCGACAGCACCATGAAGATCGACTAAGACTCCGATTCCTGCCTCTCCTGCCATATTGATGGCACGGAGAACTCTGTTCCAGGAGTTTTGATAAACGTCAGCGACATTATCGAATGGCGTGTCCTTGCAGAAGTCCGGGCCAAGACTCCAGTAACCGATCGGTAGTCTGACGGTATTTATACCGATGCCAGCAAGATACTCGAAGTCGGACTGGTTGATGAATGTGTCCCAGTGGCGTTCGAGAACAGCACGAGCCGATTCCGTCGATCCCCATCCCGAAGCGATGTCCAGTTCCGATATTTGGCTTCCAGCTGCACATTTGAATATGGAAGGCGTCATCCATTGTTCGTGAGTAAACCTGTAATATCGGAATGAAGTCTAAGGAGTATACGACCGATCGACATGAGGATGCTCACCATGACCCGAGATTGACTGATTGCTGCTGTCTGTAACGATACATGTTGGCCTCGGCCTGATCAAAGGGAGGTGGAGGTTGGTATCCCGGGGATGGTACATCGTAGGGGTAACCGTTGCAGGAACTATCCCCGAGAGCGGCTTGAAGATCATTAACCCCAAGTTGAACGGGATTCGGCACCAGAGGAAGACTGGGATTATCGACCGAAGATGCAGAGAAACCAAAACTTGGATTAGGCTTAGAAAACCCTTGCGTCAGACCCAAAGCTTGGATGAGGGCCGAGAATCCGCTTGCGGTAACGAGCATTCCGGAGAGCAAAGTCAAAGAAAAGCGTAGAAACTGATAGAGGGTGACAGAGACCAGCTTCTATCGAAATGAGAGCAACAAGATAGACAGAGAGAATGTATCATAGCACGACATCCGAGTTGGAGGTTGAGGCTGACCGGAACCCCCAGTGGCGCTGACCTGTCAGGCTCTCTGGCCTACCAGCGTCTAAACTCGATCTCGAGGGATGTAAGAGGGATGTTTTCGCTGGATATAAAGAGTTCAATCCATAACGAGGAGTAGCAGTAGCAATCATGAGTGTACCGTATGATGGAAACCTTGGGACTGACGCCGATTTCGATACGGTGCACGTCCGCGGCGCGTCCAACAGACTTGTCAACAACACTCACCGGCACCGACGGTCGCTGCAGCTCAGCAAGGTGTTCTACACAACAAAGTGGTACTCGTTCAGAGCTGAGACTAGTATCTGCTGGCTGAACGCGTAACGCATGCAGCGAACCCGACCGTTGGCCAACACCAATCCTGAATTTTCTGTCCTCGAATGTCCCGGCTATCGCGAATATAGAGTCGAAAATTGGCACCTCGCTCGCGATGGTAGTGGTAGGGTGGTCCGGGGAACTCTGGGCTGGACATGGCGAGAAGCAGTGATACCGATTCTCGTGTCTATCGTGTGGCTTAAGGTATTCAGATCACTTTTCTTCGAGATTTCGGAACTCCACGACGTTTCCTCAGGTTAAGAGCAGACCAGCAGTTTGCATTGCATTGGCTCTCCTGTTGGTCTATCTCATTTGGGTCAAATGCAACCAGGTACTGTTCGGTGAGATTCCTTGAAACGTCGTCAAAGTCAAGCATATCTCACAATTTCCATACAGAGTCTGTGATAGTATTACCCCCACACGGTCTACAGTTGGAGACCCACCGTGGATTCCCCTCATATCCTCTTACTGCTTCGAGACGATTCATTCCGATGCAGTTCTTACAGAATTTTCTCATCAATGAGGGTCTACGTAGATGGAATGTCCGCTATTATCTTGCCGCTATCAAGCATACAGGGACTGGTGGCTTTACTCTGGAAGTAGCATATGAAGTCAGTGTTTTATTTGCTATACCTTGAGATACAATGTGCTGACCGGACTGATATAACTCCAGAATCTCTTGCCTCATTTTCCCGTTTTACTAGAAGTATATGGTGGCGTCCAGGAGGTTTTGTTCAGACGTGTAGATAATCCACCGAGTCCTATATGATTAATGTAGGTAGACTCAAGCAAAAACAACTGATTACAATATTAACGACTGTAAAGGCAATATAGATAGTGGTCAAGACAAATCATATGCAGTCACCGTAATGAGTCAGAGAAAGACTTTTGACCTTCCTCGCTTTCGTATGCGCTTAGCAGGTCATCATATCCTTCATCGTCTCCCTCCTCCGCAGCACTGTCTCGCGTCCGTCGAGTAGACTCTTTGTTCTCACCTGAAACCTTTCTTGACCTGCCCTCAGAGGTCTTACGTATCCGCCCTTCATGTCCATCTGTCGATATTTTGCGCAATCTTCCCTCGGGTCCATCTGCCGAGGCTTTACGGCGCCTAGGGGACCTCGGAGAAACCGGCGAAGTCGAGCCCATATCAAAACTTGTGGCCTTTGGGGTGGTCGCGATATCTGCGTCTTCGGGCCACTCCACTCCTAACGAATTAGGACTAGCCAATTTTTGTTCTGCTATCATCTGAGATCGTTGAGCTTCGCGGATATTGAGGTGTGCAGGCTTCGTCCCATGTCGTTTTGACCGTCGAGGACTTCGAGGAAGAGCTTGTGAGGCTGACGAATCGGATGCCTCGTCGGTTTGATATTGCACAGGAGATGGCGTCTTCTTCCGCGCAATCTTCCGAGACTGTAACGGAGGCTCCAATGGCGAGACATTGGAATCGGTAAGGACTAGAGAGCCACGCTGGCTCTCTGGGTTTGTGACACGCACTGTGCCGTTGGTATTGGCCATAGAAAGTGGTGTTTCAGGAATTATGGGGGAGCCGGTAGATGGCGAATCTGGAGTTTCGACCCGAGTCCATCCTCGTAAGGTTTTAGTCGCCATGGGTGGACTCAAGGTACCTCTGTCCGATGAAGTAGCAGAAGATCCGGAAGTTGGCCTGACGCGAGGTAGAGGGGCCATCGGAGAGATTGATCTACGATTCAGAGGCACTACTCTGCTAGGTACCGCTCTGCTAGGACCACTAGTATCTGAATCTGAACGAGTGCCGAACTGCATTGGACGGCCTAAGCCTAGAGCATCCGACGGGCTTAGTGACGATATAGATGATTGCGACTCTGTATGTAGCCTGTGACCTTTGGCGCGCATGACGTTGGCCCACTGCTCGTCTGATGGTACGGGCGTGCTGTTCACTGATCGTGATAGTCGTGGATTAGGTAAGGGTGCTGTCATCAGTGAGGAGGAATTCAATAAAAGCGGGCGTGGACCAGTTTTAGCCGGAGTCTGCAATCCAGTCAACGAGGCTAATGACGCCTGTAAATTCTTGGTCTTGGATAAAAACCCGCCTTCAGATTGAGGAGAGCTATCTGGACTGGTGGGAGAAGTGATAGGTCCGTCTCTACGTGGCTGGGGGAGCATGCTGTCTCTGGGAGGCCGAAAGAAAGCAGGTCGTGCGGGTGGTGAATATACACCTGTTCGATCCATGGGTGGAAGTGAACCTCTGCGACCTTCATAATTCTGTTCATGATCATATCTAGACGTGCTCGGCTCAGCCATAGTATCCGAAGCCGACGCAGGTATATTCTGGGCTGCCCCCAGTCCACCCCAGGATCCCAACAGGGCTTTAGCTCTCCAGTTACTACTGACCTTCGCAAAGGTTGCAGCAGCATCAGAATCTTTGAGCTTCTCAGCATATCCCCAGATACCGGATGGCGGCTGGAGTGAAGGGCTTGATAGAGGTGAAGCATCCGAGACATGCACTGTAGGATTTGGCGGCGCTGGCGACGAGGAGCGAGATGTCGCAGGAGAAAGTGGTAACAGGGGTGAAGGCGGGGGCTCCATCGAGCTTTGGTTCGTGATACCCCTCCACACAGTAGTCGCCAGACGCGAACCTATGCCAGTAGGTTTTTCAGGAGTTTCTGTATCATTTCCATCATCATGAGAATCCTCTTCTTCCTCGCTCGATTCTTCTTCAGACTCTACCGGAGATCTATCGGGTGAGGATGACTGGTTGGTGAATCCTTTCCACATCGACACTTTGAGGCGAGCTCCCAGGCTACGATTGTCGCTTTGCACCACCTTCGTTTCCTCCTCACGACGACGAGCAAGATCGGAAGCCGTTTGAAGTAATCTATCGATGCCACCTGCGGCTTCAACTGGATACATCTGTAAAAGAGACATTCCCTCGAGAAAAGCGTCGCCCAATTCCCATGCACGAATTGGTGAGGGAGGGGGAATTCCATCATTGTCCTCGACCCAAAGGCCGGGAGACCTCTGTCCAGCCTTTCCTAAGCTGAAAGCCAAAGCAAATCAGATGGTATTGTCTCTGGCCAGAGAGAGGGGAGACAGACCGAAACAGAGCTGTCCGAGCTCGGATAAGCATGCCGGTGCAAACATCGATTAAACAATCAAGTTTCGGATTGATGTCTCGTTTACGCATCTCGCGAGAGAAAAGGGCATCCCAGACTACGTACACGGAGGATAGTGGGAGCGTCTGGGTAAGTAGAGGTGCGAGCCAACGACTGATACGGACATGTCAGTGGATGTCAAAGCAACTAGTTCACTTGTAAGACCTACTAAGAATAGTGTGGCAACGCTGGGTCCAACCCCTTTGCGTGCTATCATCAAACTCAAATGGTTAGCGCTCCTCAGAGATCGAGACTGAAGTGATATCGCACCAGACTTTCTGATAGCTCCGCGTCTGCCCATTCCAGTCTTTCACTCAGTTTTTTCATCCACAGATTGCCACCCTCTTCGTCCTCTAATTCAGAGAATTCGCCTATCACAGCTTCGAACAGCCAGAATGTATCTGCTTCAGCATGTGCCACATCCTGAGGTTCAATTTCTTGGCAAAGAACAGAATAAAGGGGAACGAGAAGAGACGGTATGTGCGGAGAGTGGTTGCCGGGATTGATACAGGAATGCAGGTAAAGAAGACGCAGTAGGGCTGATGAATGCTTTTCGTGAGTGTTCCCACCATTGTAGGTTTTGGAAGCGACGAGGGTAGTCGGAACATTCTTTCGTCGCGCAGACAGCGACTCAGGTGTAGACAGAGATATTTCGGGCGTCCCTTCGTTGTCAGATTCAAGACGGATTTCCGGAGTGATCTGAGGCGTTGATCCAGGGTTTGTATTGTGATCACGTATATCCTTCAAACGCGTATCGAGGTTCGACGCACACAAAATTTTGATGTCGTCAGTCGCAATTTCGTCCAACGGACAAAGAGCGGAAAGTTCTGGTTCATCTTCAAGTCCAACGAAAAGGCTCGGTGGAATACGAGACAACTGTTTTGAAACCTTCAACAGGGCGACATCCAGGGCTCCGAAGGGGGTCGTCGGTGGAGGCAGATCAGAAAATGGTTGTAGTAATCGCCGAATTAGATCCTGTGTACAGCAATGAGTATGTTTTACGAGATAATGTCTAAGTAATGGATCATACATAGTAACTTGCTCTTTGTTTTCCTAGCTCGGTGGCCCATGATGACTTCAAGACGGGCAGTATACCAAAAAACAGCCTGGGGCCGTCGTAAGTGATAAGTTTCGATGGCAGCCAAAAGATCACGCACTTCCAGATTCGTGGACGAAGCCAAGCAGGTTCGTCAGGCACACCTGATAAAAATAAGTCGATACCGAAACAACCGAGTACACAGGCTTACCGTGTACACATATCCTTCGCAGTCGTGGTAAGTCGACCACGGGTGACGTTTCAGGATCAAGTAGCTCTGATAGTGGGATTAATCTGAGACAACGTCAGTTCCAAAAACAAAATAGTGAGCAACCAACGGCGAACATGTCTTGTCGGCGAGGCTCTGGTACCCATTTTACACCGTATGCACGAGATATTCTGACAAGAAGATCGTCCAGTTTAGCAGCAGAAGGAGGTGGAGCCGACAGGGCACGGATAACCTGAGGACAGCTGTCGAAAGTGTTAAATAGTGTCAAGTAGATGTGCTTACTCGCGACGAAACGTGATTGTCACGATTCCCAATGGCTGAGCGTGCAAAGTCTGGGCCAAGACGCTGGATGAGAAGATCGCGAACGATATTGAGCTCTACAAGACAAGTAAGCAAAACAAGACGGAGTCAATGGTACACGACATACCCTTTGACTCCGTATGAGGTGCCGCATAGATTATACTGGACGCTGCCTAGTTTGGACCTGGTCAATAACTCTCCCTTTATGGAATGTAATATTTAGCACCTCTACTACAACCGGTGTTGGCGAGGCACTGCTGGTTTCTGGTTAGAGTGTTATGTAGTGAACCTTGGAAACGTACTATTACTTTTGATCAATTTCATGAAGGTGCTCGAGAATCAGTCCAACATGCAGTTCCAGGACTTCCAGCAAGTCCCCTAGTGCGTCCTCTTGAATTAGGTTCTGAGCTTTCGCTCTGGCAAGCCCGACATTTCCCTGCTGCAATAGGGTAGCGACATCTCTTCTCGTTATGGTGCCTTTCGAATCCTTCTTTTCTTGTAGTTGTCCGAGGCGTTGAGCGGTCAACCTCAGAAGTGCCTGTATCGAATTTCCTAGTAAGTGGATATCCAAGGACTCGGACGCGATCGAGATGGTTGACGGACCTTGACAGCGGTGGGCTCCCAACTACTGGCCATTTAGAAGAATGAGAGTGGCAAAGCCAGTATTAGTATGGAGACAAATGCAAGGCCGGTAAGTATTAAGGAGGAGGACAGTGACAGACTACAGCCAGGCTCGGTGGCGGTGCAATTACTACACACTGCGCCTGCTAAAATGCTTTTACACGTCGGCGGCTGCGCGGCGTTGCTTTAAAAGGTTTTTGTAAATTTCAAGGTGTTCAATATTCGTTTCATACAGTACTTCATGTGATATACATCTATGGCCAAACTAAAAGAAACTCGACGGTAATCTCTTCGATAACCTTCCGCTGGATTGGCTATCGTCGGACGACCGTGTATGAACCAAAGGAGGTCTGGTAGAATTTTCGGGGGGATTTCGTACAGGTGCGGTAATGAATGCATTAGGAGGGAAGGTGATAGATGCGGAAGATAGTGGAGGTTGCATCATAGGCAAAATAGAGCGGCGTCCCATCGCCGTCTCCTCATCCGAGTCAGCATCTGACTTCAGCGACATCACGGTCAAAGATTGACGTGAGCGACGGTACACCATGAGGGCGAGCCCACAGCAGTATGTTAGGACTACGTCAGATGTCAGTTATACGTCCACATCTCGATTTATGAAGATAAGCTCACGCAATACGGGAACGACCCAGCTAGCAACCAAGATGTATATGTTGAATAACTTGCAGACACCTTGTTTATCAGCGTCTGCAAACATAAGGGCTCAAACATGCATTCCTCTGCAGTGCAAATGGTCTTACTCTGATCTGGACAACTGATTTTCGGATACCAGTACGCAAACGAGGCTGCCGTGCCTGAACATGAGGAGTCAACTCCAATATGATTGTTAGCAGTAAGCTTGAAGTACCTATATGTGCCACTAGGAGAAACATGAACCGTGTGGCATCAAGCCATGCTCTGAATGGAAGCAACATCCTGCAAACAAGATTTCAGCTACATGCCACACATGAACTCGCGAAAGAAACTGACAGTATAGGCAGCATGATCACCGTCATCGCGTTGGCTAGAAGAATGACAACTACTAGAGATCCTGGTTGTGGGTGGCTTCAGCCTTGGAGACTAGGGACCAAAACAGACATGACTGACGTTCGGGACGATCTGAACTATCCCACTGCACATATATATCGAAACATAGAAATACAATCCAGAGAAAGCTGGTGAACATGATACAAGCTGCACTGGGTCAGACAGAGATGATGGCAAGCAAGTCGAGCTACTCACAGAATGCGATATTTCTAATTTTTGAAAATACAGTTGAACCTTCCATGATGTCAACGTCGTGTCGACGGTGTCGTGAAATGTCGGATAAAAGTTACAAGGTGAGGGTCCTAGCCTTTCGATCTACCAGAGAATCGAAATGTGAGGTGGAGGGTCGAAACAAGGTGGACTAAGGCGTTCTCATGGTTATGCATCCTGGAGAACAAAGACCTCGAGGGCTTTGTGCAACTAAACTCTACTAAACTTCATTGTGGATCGGCAAACGCCGAGGCCGTTGGATATTTGAGAGTCCGCGGCGTCTACACGCGTACGCGTTCGTCTCCTCAAGAACGAGAATGGGCAATTCTGATTTTGAACTTTCGGGCTCTCAAAAGACCAAGCCATAGAATCAAAAATTATGCCATATTGAGAAAACAGAACACAGGACGCTAAGTCTACAAGAGAATTGACGCGTACATATGTCATTTGTGGCTACTACTGGGACTGCTGTGTATTGTATGGAATATAAAAATCTCTCCCGAACAAAATTCCATTAGAGCGACCATGTCTATACATAGTAACATCAAGCTCCAAATTGCAAAAAGGCGTAGCATGAACAGAAACTTACTTGACTTTTAGATGGTTTTGCAATGAGTAACTTGCCATCTTATCGTTGCAGCGCGAACAACACAGAAGCGTGGTATCAGAGTAAAATGATGAGTTTGGGATCTGCGGAGGTTTAGAGAGTCCTGTAAGATTTGCTTCGGCCTTTTCTTCGCTGGAAAGTAATGTCCAGGTCATACTGTAACATTTCTCATTGAGCATATGTACCATCTTCCAAACATGGACGTGAGTAACATCCCCACAGTTAGATTTGGGTTCATATATCCTACCGCTTTTCTCCATCCCATATAGGATGGTTCCAGTGGATGGCGCTCGGTGCATGCTGTACACTCGAGGATCAGATCGGCCTCGTCCATCTCCTGTGGGGTGGCAGTTTTAGGATCGAATCCACAAGTTTTGATCAACCGTGAAACGTGAGGAAAGTTCTCGAGATCGGGCCAAAAAATGCCATGCCTGTAGTTCCAAGGTACAACTCCCAGCCTTATAAAAGGGACTTGATCATCACGAAGTTTGTCTCCGCCCCAACCAAAAGCGTCCTGGAGCGATATTGCACATTCGTGTGTGAGGACTTCAGGGTACGCTATATGCATTGTGGGACATCCTGAGCAGGTAAAATAAGTGGTTACCAACCAGAGGTGGGATAGGTCCATTTCCAAGTCGGAGAAACGTCTCCGTGCGCGACCGTCATTCCAGATTTGTACCAGTTCGGCGTCTTTGGATCTACGCCACTCTTGAGCGAGCTGGGGAAGTGTAGCTAACAGCTCGGCGAAGTCGTCGATTGTGACATCTACATCTGCAGGGGTGTCTTCGACGATGGACTTGACGTTAGCCATACAATAAATGTCGGCTGCTCGAGGGAGTATTTCGTGGGAATCGAGTCTGGTATCTGCATATTTTTGCAAGATTTGCAACGAGTGCGTTTCTCGATTTGCTCAAGACGCTCATCACAGATACGGCCTGTCTTGATGTTCTCCATAAACTGGATAAGGGTCGGCTTGATTTTGTTCCATACTACACACACACATGATCAGCAGAGATCAAATAGGTCAGAACAACATGCTTACGCACTTCGAGGTGTGAGATTTTGAGGTTGGTGAACGAGATCTTGCTTCTCAAAGTCCAGGGGATTCATGAGGGCGAGTTCATCGGCCCATCCTTTCGATACGGGCTTTCAGCAAAGTGCAAAGTGATGTGCGCACTGTCCGAACATACCAAGCGCTTTTAACCTGTGAATGATACTATTATATGTTAAGGACATGTTTCTGGCATAATACAACATGAGTACTCACGCTTCTTTTCTCCTTTGTATCACGTCATCTGTATTCTCTACATCTTTAGCACTTGCCGTACTAGGTTTCCTGGGTCTGGAGGTCTTCTTCACTCGGCGCGTATTCTTTTGGATGGCGATAGAATCTTGCGAAAGACTATACTTCTGAAGGCGGGCTGATTGTCGTCGAACTGACATTGGTGTGAACGCGGTTAGACTAGCAAAAAGACAGACGGACACAAGTGCAGGGAAAAGGAACTTGGCAGAAGCCTGACGCTCATACTGCTAGATATAAGTTCTGTCTGGCTTCTACAACAAAGGGCTATTTGTTCCGGCTGTGGGCGACAGTAGCGGCGCGCATAGCCTCATCGAAACAACAATCCTTTGTTTTGAGTAGGATGTTGTCCGAATCCGTGATGGTCATGAGAAAGGTTTCATCCCACGACACCGACTTGTCCGTACTGTCTTTTTAAAGTAGCAGGTAAGTCAGGTAGACAGCAAGCTACCTCGAATTCCACGGTATCCTCTGGAGAGCTCCCGAGGAACAAAGATAGACTGCGAGTGCACCAAACGCGCATGTGTTTGAGAAGGACCAAGGCTCGGTAGACGTTGAGACGCGATCAGAGGGGAGACATTCGCAAAGGATATCTGGACCTGGATGCGCATGAATGACAGACGCAGAATGGGAAGTAATAAGCAGTACAATAGAAATACAACATAATGTGTCGAGAAGCAAGCGTATGCACCTAGATCGTCTTCGTTGCTCTTAAATCCATCTTGACACCTTCGGTCAACTCAAGCAGCGCCCTTAGGTCTTCAGCACTTCCAATCTCTTCTGCCCTTGCACTGACCGAATCTATTCTTGAACCTCCTTCGCCTTGCGCCCTCGACTTTGCTACCAACTGCGCCACGGCCCAATTTAGATATCCAGTCTTGCTGGTCTCCCACTGCCGTTTCCCCGGTTCGGTGAGTTGGAACTGAGTCAGGTTTGTGATAGAGGCTGGGTCGAGAGGTGGTAACGATGCAATGCCGTCGTACATGGAAAGAAAGGATTCAGGGAGGCGTTCCAGCACGTCCATGCTTGGTGATCGCAGGAAGGAGAGTCGTTCAAGACGTTTTTCGGCGCGTTCGCGTTTGATGTTAGACTTAGTGAGGGCACGGGAGTACATCCGCTTCAGCCGCCGTTGCTATAAGGTCCAATCAGTCAAAATTACGAAAACAACGAAAATCAACGCACATTCTCGATCTTCTTTCGCAGTTCTTCAACCTCAAGCATCAGCTGCTGCTCCCTTTCTGGTGTCTGAGTGAGATCTAGCCCCTGTTGATGTGGTAAGACAAGAGGCAAATTTGGCGGGATGGCGAATATGTTTCGAAGTGACCAGGCTTCGAAAAAGTCGAAGGCAAAGTCGGTGTGGTATTCGAGAAGGGTTTGAAAGGCCACTAGACCTTGTTCTACCTCTTGGGTACTATCCCACTCCCCTTCGCCTTCGGGAACAAGGCGTTTCTCGGCCCAACGCTCCACGAATCCCTCCATGCCATTCACAGTGTCGGTGACTGCATTATTAGCGATATTGATGATGTCGTCAAGCAGAAGTTGTGGTGAGAATCCAAGGATCTCTGGTAAAAGAATAGGAGGAACTGGCTGAGAGGGAACCAAGTCCGTGGCAGATTGAGCACTTCCAGTCATGAGTGAGAATTGAGGCAGCAGGCTAGCCGCTAAAGCCTACACTGGCACAGTACACAAACAGTACAAGAGGAGGACGTGACAAGGACGTGACTAATCGCGACGTGAAGTCACATGTCGCGTTGCATATCGGAGTCCATTTATTCTACGTCTCTCCCTTCAGTAGTGCTACCCTCTCCCTCTATTCTATTAACTAGAGTTTTCAGACTCTGCAAAGTCTACAGAACGCCGGAAACACTCTAATAACGTCTCCCTTGTCTCCATCCCGACGCTGACTCTTACGATGTCCTCACCAACTCCATACTGCTCTGCCCAGTCGAGTTCTTTGAAATGCGCCAAGATGGTGTATGGGCACGCCAGTGTAAAGTTTGTTCCCAAGGAAGGGCCTTTCGCACAAGGCAAAGTATCGAAGAAAGTCTCCGCCGCAGTATGAGAGATGAACGTGATCGAAAAAAGGGGCCCAAAATTATCGTCCTTTCCGGCACGGCGAACCATGTCAAGATTCCTGCGGGTGACCCACTCGGGATAAAAGACATCCTGAATGACAAGACGAGACAGCTCTGATGTAGGCATGCCACTAGCTTCTGCAAACGACCTCGAACGGGAACGCAAAAAATGACAAACCTCTCGCGTGTTTTTATTGATAGCGTTCACTCGAGAGGAAAAATTCCTCGAGTTGAGCTCCATTTGTATAGCGTCGGGCGCAAAATAATCGTCAGCGTATGTCGCTTTCATGATAGACTTCAGAATATCATAATGATGTGATGCAGGATTAAGTATGAGGCTACGAATCTCATAATCAAAACCGGAAGATGGAGCTGGAGATCATACGTCTGAGACGTACCTCCCACCCATGACGTCCGCGTTTCCGCTGAAGAGCTTGCTCAAACTGGTTGCAATGATATCGGCGTAATTTGTCAGATCAATATTGACAGAACTGCCGACCGTGTCATCGACAATTATGAGGAATCCGTAGTCGTTGGCTAATTGGCGCAATCGTACAAGGTCTGATGATTGTAGCAGTGGATTAGATGGGCATTCGCAATATAATGCTGAGATAGTTTGGGGATTATTTGCGGAGATCAAGAACTCCTCGAATGCGGCAAGGTTTGCGTCCGGATCGTGTCCGTAGAAGTAGCATCCTGGGCCCCATTTCTGCAGAATTTTCAGGGTGTCGGTGTACGGGAATCTATGCGGGTTGGGTAGGTTCGGTGTGATATGTAAACCAATAAGACGAGCTCACCCGAAACAGACTGACTTGTAGCCTGGCTTCCAAGTCATCGTCAATTGATGTGCATGCCAAATCGCGGACATTCCAGAAGGGTAAAGCCAAACATCGTTTTGAGAAATGGTCTGGCGGCCTAGATTAGGAATATGACATTCAGGGACCTCCTCTCCGCGGACCGCAAGTGTGGCAATCCTAGCTTTCAACCGAAGTTTCGCTGCATCGGCCAATTTTTGGCGAGCATGGTGATGTAGAAGCGCTGAATATCATTTCAATTTCTGAAGAAGACCCATTGACACTGTAATTGAATACAAACCAGAATCATCATCGGAGGAGATGGCTGAGATACAAGCTTCGGCGTAGCGGCTAGATATGCCCATCCCCGTATTCTGCCAAAACGCCTTGGCAGTACTCCAGTTTTCAGACGGGAACAGCACACAGTGAAGAGACAGGTGTCTGTTTTCAAGATCTTTGGGTGACACACGGCGATGGAGCTGGCTCGGAGAGTGCTGCTGAAGAAACAACACGCATTCTTCGGCGATTAACTTTGTAGGGAACAACATACAAAGTTCGCCTATAGTTCCAAACCGTTCCAAGAGGATGCTCGCCAGCTAAATAGACCCAGCGTAGTGTCAGTGATGTAGATATCGACTTTGGGGTAGATACAAACGTACCTGTTGTATCAATTTGTGTACGAAGAACCTCGGATATCCAGTGTCCATTTTCTCGACAGTGTGTCGATCTCCAGACGCCCACCCGATATTATCCTCCCAAGTTGGGAGCGAGACGGAGAGCGCATGTGGGTTCAAAGGAGGGATAGACGCACCGAGCGTGGAGGGTAGCATTGTTGTCCGGTGGAGAAGGTAGGTGAGATGTGCGTGTATAGATTCTAGAAAGCCGCTGACAGGATTAAATCGGTATAGCGTGCCCAAGGTAAAAGTTTAGCTGGAGCCTTAGGTTTACATACATGTAATGCTATCCCCGTCGGTAGACTGCGAACTCCGAGTTCATGGAGCGTACCAAGTCATCCATGGGTGCCTTAAAGCCAATCGAGTGCCACGAGCACAGGAATCGTTCCCATTTCTCTTGTTCCTGCTAATCCTCGGAGGAGGTAGAAAGCTGCAGACCCCATGAGACGTGCACGGCAGGAAGGGTCCTATAGTTCAGTAGCCGTGTCGAACACATCCGGAACCGAATTAGAAAGCCTCGTGGCCTCAAGATATCTCTCTCTCTAGCGATAATAGAGTGGTCAAGACGTTATTGCCACCAAGGTATGAATGAGAGTGAATGGGAAGAGCTCCGAAATGTGGCGGTGCTTCGCCAAAAGGAAGCCTCCAGTTGCCGGCGGGTTCCTTCAAGTCCGAGTCTATCACCGTTACGACGAGCTCGACGATCTCTGCTCGTAAATCCGTATGCTTCGACATTCTCAACGAGCAAAGTCTGGCTGCTAGCTATAAACTGCGTACCTATCGTCACCAAATCTGTGGTCAGCGAAAAATCTCCAATACCAGGACTTCCAATAGGTCGTGAAGATGCACTGGCGGTTGTCACTGACATGTTGCTCTATCGTAGCGAACGCGTGAGTGTCTGTTCATATACACTGCAGAGTTTTCTCCGAGCCATCTACCGGATTTTTGACCTTGCATGCTCCCTCATAGTCTGTCCGCGGGGGGTATATTCATCTTCCCCATCTTATCGCCGGCGTTGGCCTATCATCTGAAACTAACTCAACCGCAACTCACCACGATCGTCTTGGCGTGAGCGTAACCCTTAGTCGTATATATCATGGTATGACACTGATAATGCTCCTGCCAGTGGGATGGCAGGTCAATATCCGTTCTCAGCCGTGGCTGGTAAAGTCATCGACCGTTATGGACCAGCCGCGTGCTCCTTCATCGCATCTATCTCATTCTTCCTCTCTTTCGGATTATTCTCCTGGGAGATATCTAAAACACCGGACGACATAACTCAACCTTCACTTTCCTCCTTTCGCCGGCTTACCGTTCTATTTGGGCTAGCTGGATTGGGAACCGTATTCTCGTGCGTCAAGTCAAGTCACTGCTAGCATGTCTGTGGAATAGCTGTTGACTCTATCTAGATATTTCTCGTTCCTCTTTTGCGCGTCAAAGAACTTTCCCAAGCACATTGGAATAGCATCTGGTGTCACCATGGCCTTATTCGGTCTTTCGCCGCTGTTCCTGTCACTTATTGCTTCGAATTTCTTCTCAGATCCTGACACGGGTCTAGAAGTTGTCCGATTTCTTGCTTTCATGGCCATACTCTCCGGCTCGGTTCACGCCTTTGGTGCTCTAAGCTTGAGAGTCCTTCCTACTACCGCGTTTGATACCATTTCTGGACCGACACTTGCCCCTGACTCTGAGAGACCCATAGAACCTGACGAGCAAACACAGTTATTACCCGGGAAACCGCCTGGGGTTGTCCTTGGTGATACCGCACAGGTCGATAGAGTCAACACAACACAGGAAGCAGTCATTACCATTGATACCTCGGGTTCCTCGTTGGATCTTCTCCGCGATCCATATTTTTGGTTACTATGTGCAACTATGGTGCTCACAGTTGGGGCTGTAAGAAGTCATCTTTCTACGTCTTATTTAGCTTTTGACCGTTTCCCTTTGCTTCTTAGTGCGAAATGGTCATGTCCAACATTGGCACCATTGTCCTGGCCCTCCCTCCTTCGGGAAATGACCGCGTTCCCCGAGAGCCGTCCACTGACATAGCGACCTCGACCCAAGTACGATTACTATCTATAGCCAATACTTCGTCTCGAATTCTGGTCGGTCCCCTAGCTGATTTCATCTCTCCAATTGCGTCGCATCTTCCAAGTGGGATCGTGAAATTGCATCATAATCATCTCATCAACAGGATGGCATTTATCTCGGCACCTGCAATCTTACTCTCCATTACATTTTTATGGATAAGCATCGGTGTGAAAACGCAACAAGCAGTGTGGCCTCTGAGGTGTGTCTTCATTCTAGAAACTTAGCTTGAGCACTACTCCAACTACATGTATCGTAGCATTGGAACTGGCTTCGGATATGGTGCTATATTTACTGTCCTGTAGGTCCTGATTCTTGTCTACACTTTTTTCTGAATATGTGACCTCATGATATTGGCCAAAGCCCAAGCGTTGTTTCATCCGCTTGGGGTTTCCCCAATCTTGGACGAAATTTCGGGATCATCACATATTCCCCTTTCATCGGCACGCCTATATTCTCGTACCTCTACGCGTATGTTTCCGCCTACCATACTGGACCATCGGACGGAGTTGGAGCGGGAGGGGTTTGTAAAGGTGTTTCCTGTTGGCAATTAACATTTGGGCTAAGCTCTGGAGCATCGTTGTTAGCGTTCTGTAGCTCCCTTATTTTATGGAGAGCATGGAGGGGAAAACTCTAGATACTGCAGAATGGCTGACTAGTCTACACTTTTCCTGGCATGAGACCGCGTCCATAGCCTTTTGTGGCGTGATGTCATTTGATCTAGTACTCATGTACCGATCAAATTTGTTCAAGAACGTCTGAGTCTCCAGCTCGCGTCTACATAAACACTGTCTGCAATATGTCGTTCCGCCCAAGTGCAGTGTTTTTACACGCGTCCGCTGCGGCTGTAATGGCCTACGGGTTTAATGCTCTAGGAAGCCTAAACACAGACGAGTATATACGACAACAGACGGGAGGTCACTTCCAATTTTTGACTATACAAGGGTGCGTCAAGTGTCCAGTACGATGTACATATATTCATAAGCCCTTTCATATAGCCTTATCATAGCATGGCTCACTATGGTCAGTAGTCTCGTTGTAGATCTGTTGCCTTCCTTGACGAGTGAGTGTCACTCTTTCTCGGATGGAGATACTGATGCTCATTCGATTCTTCTCCCCGTAGTACTGCAAAGGACAAAGCGGATTCTGTTCATGGTGGCGATGCCAGTGAGTTCTGTAATCATGATTTGACACGAGGAATTGTCCCTAATCGTCGTCGCAGGTAGAAGTCGTGGTCTCGACGGTCTATTGGACATTACTTCTTTCATTCCCGGACTTGATCATTATGCAGAGAGCGCAAAACTCGGTTCCTTCCTCCTCCTCCGAAGTTCCTGTCGATTTTCGGATCCCTCTACCAGTTGATCTAGCTCTGCACGCGTCTCCCGCCCTGGCGTTACTGGCGGATTTCGTTCTGTTCGAGCACAAGTACACCGCAAAAGAAGCCCGATATGGGGCTCCTATAGTGGCTGCTTTGTTCACCTTGTGGTATTCCACCTGGGTCGAATACTTCGGTTCTGTCAACGGGACATGTAAGTCCATTGTCTAGGTTATGTTAATGATACTGACCATCTCTAGTCCCTTATCCTTTCCTGACCGAGAATCCTTTTGAGATACGCGTCGGGATTTATTTCGGTGCTGCTGTTCTGGCCTTGACCTCTTTCTGGACGATCAATAGTTTGCACCGGTAGTGGCGTACGCAATGAGATGATAGATATTATCATGCGGAATTTGCCGCAAAGGTTGAAAGCCGATAGACAGAAATGGAGTAAATGTATTGTGCGACATGCCTCTATCCATGAGAGTTGAGACGGATAATTGCCAGCAAGTTGCCAGCAGAGTTAGCAGAATTCTACCGCTCTCGAGGGTCGAGCCTACGATCTTATCTTATCAGTGAGTCACAAAATTTCCGAGTCATGATCGAAAACTAGAATATATTTTTGTGACATCTCAATCGATACTATCCTCCCCATTTCTTCCCCATAATGTGTGCCATTCTTGCAGTCAATGGACTTAGAAGCCCAGCTGGTGACAGAGCTCGCTCTATCGCGATGTCGAAACGACTGCGCCATCGTGGCCCAGATTGGTCCGGATGTTATGTCGGAAAAGATACAATTCTCGTTCACGAAAGACTTGCCATCGTCGGTGTTGGTCAGTCCCTCTCAAGTCAATTTGCCGTGATAAAATTTTCTGGAACATCCAAAAACAGACAGTGGCGCACAACCTTTGGTCAGTGAGGACGGTAAAATTATCCTCGCCGTTAACGGAGAGATCTACAACCATATCGCGCTCCGCGAAAGTGTTGGCCCCGATGTAAAATTCAAGACACACTCTGACTGTGAACCTATTATCGCCTTGGTATGTAGCTTATTCTGCGCGTAAACTCACGAGACTCATTGTCCGATAGTACCGAAAGTATGATAAGGGCTTGTGCAACCTCCTCGATGGAATGTTCGCGTTTGTCCTTCTAGACGAGTCCGTTACCCCCGCTCGAGTTATCGCAGCCCGTGACCCCATTGGTGTTGCTACTCTATATCAAGGATGGAGCTCCAAACGACCAGGAGTTGTCTACTTCGCCTCTGAACTCAAAGCAATCGTTGATGAATGCGACAAAATCATCTCCTTCCCACCAGGCCATGTCTACGACAGTCGTGACGATTCTACTACCCGCTATTACAACCCTACATGGTGGCACGGTGACGATGAAGGTCCTACTGCTACCATTCCCACCAACCCCGCTGATCTGACTCTATTGCGCGAATCCCTTGAGGAGGCTGTACGAAAACGGCTCATGTCCGAGGTCCCCTATGGCGTTCTTCTTAGTGGTGGACTCGACAGTAGTTTGATTGCCGCTATCGCCTCGAGAGAAACAGAAAAGGTCGCTCAAGCCCAATATGAATTACGGAAACGAAAGGCATTGCAGGCAACAAGTGGCCCATCGACCCCCACGGGTCTAATTAATGAACAAGGTTCGTGGCTGGGTTTAATACCCGTCTCGTATCTGACTTCTGTTGTGAATAGCTACCCTCGCCGCATGGCCTCAGTTGCATTCTTTCTCTATAGGTCTCGAGAACTCTCCAGACCTTCTCGCTGCTAGAAAGGTTGCACACTATCTTGGCACGGTTCACCACGAATATGTCTTCACAGTCCAGGAGGGTCTAGACGCCATTCCCGACGTGATCTATCATCTCGAAACATACGACGTTACCACTGTTCGTGCCAGCACGCCTATGTATCTGCTCAGCCGCAAGATCAAGGCCATGGGTGTAAAGATGGTGCTGAGTGGAGAAGGAAGTGACGAGATCTTGGGAGGTAATATCACATCAAACCCTTCTTCCGCAAACGTTTTTGTAATATATGACCATGCGCAGGCTACCTCTATTTCCATGCTGCTCCCGATGCCACATCGTTCCACCAAGAGACCGTCAAACGAGTCAAGAACCTACACACGTCAGATTGTCTCCGTGCCAACAAGTGAGTTTCTCCATCTGAGACGTGTTTTCTGAGCTAATCAAACCAGGTCGACGATGGCATG
This sequence comes from Sarcomyxa edulis, assembly GCA_009761415.1. Lineage (NCBI taxonomy): Eukaryota > Fungi > Basidiomycota > Agaricomycetes > Agaricales > Mycenaceae > Sarcomyxa > Sarcomyxa edulis. The sequence goes on from QUOL01000007.1 coordinate 1,687,594, forward strand.
GGGTCTCGAAGCCCGCGTTCCGTTCCTCGACAAGGCTTTCCTCGAAGTAGCAATGAACATTGACCCGAAGGAAAAGATGTTCAAGAAAGGTGACGGTCAAGAAGTTGATTCCGAAGGCCGCCCTAAGATGGAGAAGGTGTGATAGCTTCCACACTATATTGCTACTTCTCTGACGTTCCGTCCAGTATATCCTCCGGAAAGCATTCGACTGTTCTCCGGATGACAAGGTAATGATTGATTATCTCTTTCACTTCAATCTATCTAATCCCTGCTCCCTGATCTTTAGCCATATTTGCCCAGTTCTATCTTGTGGCGTCAAAAAGAGCAATTTTCCGATGGTGTTGGCTATTCTTGGATTGACGGGTAAAAATAATATTCTAGCATGCAGGAAACCCAGCCTAATATTGCTTGCTTACAGGATAAAAGACCACGCCGCAACCAGTGTTTCGGATGAGGACTTTGCCAAACGAAGTGAGCGTTGGCCTTCGGAGGTTCCTGACACGAAGGAGGCATATCTTTTCCGTGAAATCTTCGATGGTGCGTCTTTCATAGGCGGTGTCGTTTCAACTACTGACCTCAAACTCCTGGTTGGATAGGTCTTTTCCCGACAGAGGCTGCAGCCAAGACGGCGGTCAGGTGGATACCTCGAGGCGACTGGGGATGTGCTGCTGATCCTAGTGGACGCGCTGTTAGCATTCACAACGCGGCATACGAGGCAAAGTAGTTGTATTGATTATCCGCAAGACGCACTGGCAGCATGATGGTACAGCTTAAATCTAGTAGACCAAAAAATAGTAATAGCTGAGAATACGAGTTTAAAGAGTGTTTGCAGAGAAGACTGGATGGATGAGGGTATGAGACTGGTACGTGATCGACATGAACTCGGAATGAGAGTGGTTGTGAAGGTATCATAAAACAAGTGAACACTATAAATGACACAGCAGAGGGATATGTAAGATGTGAAAAGCATGAGAGGGAGAAAAGACTGGCCATGTTGGGTAAATAAGTTTGGGGGAGATATTGTAGATGGAGATATAGGTATGATGGCAGCATTAAATGTCTAGGACTTCAAACGCGGTTTAGAGAAGGATCGTGTGCAAGCATCTGGCGATATAAGCCTACCCCAGAGTCTTCCGAGGGAGCCGGGGATGCTAGTGCTTTGGTGGTGGCCACTCGAGTGGTTGAACCCGTCTGAGACGTATTGCGAGAACGTTTAGAAGGGGCTGGCGTGGCTAGTTGCGAACGGGTACTGGTGTCCCAAGCAGGTCTCGTGATCGTAGCCTTGGCGTAATTGGGGCCATCCTCCGAGGCCGATTGCGGTGGGCGCCGCGAGGTTGGGGTGACAGTACGACGGCTAGTACTGGTAGTGGGTCGTGGTGTTGTTGAAGAGCTTTCACCTGAGACCAGACGAGTGCCGAATTTGGCATTGGCAGATGATTCTCGGCCGTAAGACGACGAACCTCCGCCTCTCCTGGGCGCGATTGGAGCTCGGCCTTTGATTATGGGTTTTTGAACGGTGATTTTATCAGCACCCCAGTAAGAGAAGCTCATTTTACTCTTCCTGTCCGAATCATCAGAACTCCCTCCCCCGTCCTCATCGTCGTCTGGGAGAGGGATGATTCGAGGCTGGGTGGTGTGGACCTGAGCCCGTGATCGAACCACACTGATACACAGAAAATTATCAGGACATCGGCAAGAGCTTGTTAATGAATGATATACTCACTCTTCCATCGAGACGACTCCCTCTCGTGGTTGAACGACATCCCCAATTGCCCAGGTCTCGATCTACAAAAGAAGAACAGCAAGAGATTAGAAAGACCTGTAAGCCGATCGAGGAAACTGAATTACCGACCTTGAGGAATTTATACAGATTGCGAGGTTTTGTATGAGAGTTCCGCCGACCTGTCGTCGCATACTTTGCTTTGCCTTGCAACTCGGGTAGCGAATTGGTTCTCGAGGTAGTTGCAGCTACTAAAGGCAAAGAAGTCGTCCCCACTCTTTGGCATTGCAATACGACGTCATTGAAGACTACAAACCACAGATCCTTCTTACCCCCCATGCCCGTTCCCGTATGAAGGACATCACTGAGACGCTTGAAGGAAGACTTCCCTCTGACACCTTTCCCGTTCGTCACCGGTGGAGGAGAGGAAATTTTTGGAGAAGCGCTGGGTGGACTTGGACTCGGGATACATTGCCGTTCTTCGATAAGGACCCTTGATGGTTTAGGCAAAGCGAGCTGTCTAACTTTATCGAGACCCTCGATGCGAGCAAAAACATCTCTTGTCTTGTCTCGCTCTTCCTTTTGTATCTTCTCGTCTTCAATGCTCCGCACGATGGTTTCCACTTCCGCAACCATCTGCAGAGTGCTTTCATACTCGAAGGTACTCGGGTCCGTATGGAAGAGGAGATTTTGGAAAAGAAGAGGGTATTTGAGCAGACGTTGGAACGGCTTTGAAAGCGTGATGGCCAACCCAGTCTCTCCTTTTTCGCATGCATTCTCTTCGAGTTTTTGCAAGAATTTACACACTCTTTGCCACTCCCCAGCGTCCTGTTTCTTGGGCTTCTTCGTCGTGACGTTGGAAAGAGCGTCGTCTACTTGTTCGAGTGCTCGTTCAAGGTGTAGCACGTAAGTGGCGTATCCATGGAAGATATCAGACTAGAAACATTATCACTCGCCGCACAACGAATCGGCCAAGAAAAATTACTCACGTTTGATACGAAGACGTCTGCGAGAGATCTAACAAGAGGAAACTGCTCGTCATATCTCTTCTTCAAGGCTTCGCATAGTCTTTTATGGCCGTCGAGTACGCCGCTATCTACTACTTCTAGACAGATCCGCAGATCCTCGGGTAGTTGATGAGGAGCGAGGGAAGTGCCGAAAACGCTGTCAGAAGATGTCTGACTCTTCTTGAATTTCCCCAACATACCGGCCTTTTGTTGTGGAGATGGTACACCCTTCGCAGAGGATTGAGTCTGGCTGACATTCCGTTCCCTTTCCCGATCTGCAATGGATTGCCGGCCTAGAGATTGTGTAGACGCAGACATGGGATTCGTCCGGGGAGGTGGAGGTAGTGAGTGGTGAGAACGAGAAGGAAATGGGACGGCGGTTTTGCCTGTAGTTCTCGTGGCTGTAGCACGATAAGGTGAACGAGGGTGGTTGTGCTTGGAAACTTGGTTAGCGGCGTTGGCTGGTCTCTTCGAGGATGATGTATATCCCTTCCCAAGCTGATCGTCGCCCTCATCTTCTTCATCTGTTTCCAGAGATTCCGCGTCAATATTAGGTGTTTCCTTATTAATAGAATCTGGAGGCGGACTAGAAGGAGTCGGGGTCATGAATCTCGCAGCGATAGGAGGTAATTGGTCGGTCGATTCGACTGGAGAGTCTGAACGAAAATAGTCATATTCTAGGTTAGGCGTAGATGACAATGGGGAACCGGGCGTAGACGCAAAAGGATGCAGGAGGGGATCGATGAAGGTATCTTTCATTTTGATGAGTTCCTGGACGTATCTACAGTCTGACATCAACAAAAGGCACGATTACGACTGCAAGGTACTAATCACCTCTCCTCACTGGATATAATTTCGAACAAGACCTCTTGTCGCGTGCGTTCTCGAGATCCTAGGTTGGACACGAGGTCTTCTTCGGTAACCTCACTCCAGGACGTAGCCGCGAGAATACGACTTCCACTGTTATTCGACATTTGGGAATATGGAGTCCCTGACCTAAGAGATGGTAGAGAACCAACGTCACCGTTGCCTCTGTAAGGGGAAACAGTACGTGTAGACGCCGCTTTGGCACTGCTATTGCCCTTGTGAGTAGATGCGACGTCTACCTTGGATGAAGATGCAGTAGAAGTAGATCCACGAGGTTCCTTGCCATGAGTCGCCTGGAAACGAGACACGGTAGTTTTCATGGGAGGCGCTGGGGTACCATTACCAGGTGCATCAGGCAAGGCGCGATCGAGAGTTGCAGGTGTTCCTGGTGGAGAAATAAAAGCGACTTTCTTATGATTATCACTTGTAGTAGGTGTGTTAGGGCCCCCGTTCGCGGTCTTGCGAGAACTACGACCGGTAGAGTCTGGCTCTGCACGGGGGGTAGTAGCACGGGCAACATCCTCAGCAGATGGACCGTCGTGTCGCGTATCAGAAACTGGAGGCGTTGGAGTTGGAGATGAAGGTGTGGGTGTTGAAAGAGTAGAATGAGATGTAGAATGTTCCTGTGTGGGAGGTAAAGGACGTGGAGGGAGCTGAGCGGAGAGTTGTTCTGGAACGAGCTCTGGAAGAGGTTTAAAGGAAGTAAAAGAGTTTGGAGTAGAGGTGGCGCGTTGAGATTCCTCTGGAGGCGGCCAACTACGAAGAGGAGGGAACTTTTCCTTCTGTGGTGGGGTGGTGGAATCCTTGTCCTTTGTACCGCCTCCTACGCGGAGACGCTGAAGAAAGGCCTTCATGTTGGGTATCTAGAAAACTAAGACGATGATCTGTCCAGTATTCTTGGTAAAAGTCCGCAGCAAAGAGCGGATTCACAGGACGAAGAGAGAAAACGTGTTGGAAAGACTTGGAGAGTGAACATGCAACATCGGGTCCGTAACCGCGTGTTTGAACTCAACCACCAACTATACCCCTCATCTAGGGCGCATGCCCGCTCTGCCAGCTCATCACACAAAACACATTCCAGTCTTGCACTATCCTTTTCAAAATATATCCTTCCATCTCACTCAACGCGACGACGGCAAGTCAAACGGAACAGCGCTTTGGCTCGGCGCCCAATGTCTATCCGTATACTTGGCCTCCTTATATCGCACATCTCTCCATTTAGAAACTCGTCCAAAGGTCGTGGAACTAGGCAGTGGTATAGGTCTATCTGCGTGCGAAGTTTCTCTCTAAAATGCAACAAGATTTGAACATTAATATTCCAACTCAACCAGCCTTGCCTTGTCTTCTCTTGGTTGGGATGTGTTGGCAACCGACATCCCCACCGTCATATCGACCGTTCTGAGTCACAATATTACTACCAACCTCGCCAGTCTTCCACTCAATTCTGGCTTAATTCAAATCCGTCAACTTGACTGGACAATACCTCCAGATCAATGGATATGGCATGACGACAAGACCATTGCCTCCGAATCGTCGTCTCCCTCCCATCCGTCCAATCCCTCAAAGCTTCTAAACCCACCTTTTGACCTCATCATTAGTGCCGACACCATATACACCCCCGCTCTAGTCCAGCCTCTTCTCCGATCCCTGCACGCTCTTTGCACGTTGTCTATAGCTGCCTCACCACCTACTGCGCATCCGCCGCCCGTCTATTTATGTATCGAGCGCCGGGATCCCATATTAGTGGACCATGCATTAACGGAAGCAAGAGAAACCTGGAAATTCAACACAGTACGTATTCCTGATCGCAAAGTGACCAAGGCTATGGAAAAAGGCGGCATCAAATGGCAAAAGAGCGAATGGGAAGGAGTCGAAATTTGGAAGCTGACTCTCGGCCGACAGCAGGAAAAAAATGGCACACCTTCGCGTTACCGTGAAGACAACCGGGGAGACGATCCCGTCTCAAGGAACGATACAGCTGCAGTCAATCATAAAATAGTATTCACGACGTCCACAGAAACCAATTAAATCATATGTGCATGTACCGTTTTTTTTTGCACGATAAGAATCGAGTAAATTATGTTTTCGATTAGCGGGGCAACCCCGGGTAAAACGTGGATTCTACAAGGCAGAGAAGTGGTCATCGATTTGGCCACCTTGCCGCTCGTGGAGTAGTCGTGGGTTATTTCGTGGTGACGTCGGGGTCGTAAAAGGTATACCTTGATCTGCAACCAGGTATTATATACAATAGTTGTTCGTCGTGGCCGGAGGGTCGATGATTAGGTGGAACGACTTGTTCCATTCGGCTCCGTTGATCTATAGACGATCAGAACCTGAGGAGCGTGATTCAGAATTTAGATGCGACTCACGAAAGAGTGTTGGTATTGCTCTCATCTGGTTCTACCTCTTCACGTCGACTAGAAACTAGCTTCAGGGTCCGATCAAAGCCATGGGTAGACTGTGAAGAGGTAATGTATTCGTCAAGTCCCAAGAAATGTTCTATACGCAACTTACCAAATCTCTCCATGTCTCCTCTTCGTCGTTTTCTGTCTGCAATTGATATATTTGCAAGAACCCGTTGAATCTAGAGAGACGGTAAGCAGGTTGCAGGGAATGTCGCAAGACAAGTTACACACGTCAGACCACCATCGTCTGTGCAATCCAGAAAATCTATAAGTTCCTCCTTGGTCTCGTCAGAGAACGGGGCCCCATTGGTGTCACGAGCATATGCGTCGAGTCCTTCTGAAGTGAGTGACGCCCCTTCAGGTGGAGTCAACAGAGCTATGCGTTTATCTTCTGTGGGAGGTTTTGGTGGCGACGGCACGCAATACTTTGCAAAGATGTGCTTCAAGCACAGTTCTAACTGTAGAATAGATCGCGTTCATTTAGCTCGAGTACTCGTGTTGGGGAATCGCGAGTGTCTGTCTCACCTGAAGAGAAATGGCGCCGTCATCGTCCAGCAATTGCACACCTGCTTGATAATTTCTATGTCCTTGCCTTGATCCTGGCTCTGGTGTTTCGGCACGAGGGGACTGCATGCCCGAGTCAAAAGCTTGACGAAGTGAGTATGCCATTCTGGATTTCAGACTGGTACTGGTACTGAGATAAGATTGGCACTTGTCTCGAACAGGCCGAGCTGGGGGGGAACGCACGAAACGTCGGGTCAAACACTGAAGGAAAATGTCACGATTTACCGGTAGTGTCACGCTGTGTCACGAGTGTTTGTGACCTTCATTACCCCCATGGCCTCTAGATCCCAACCACTGTCTATCGAGTCTTTGCTTCAGAAACAGAGACAGGAGAAGGAGGCGGCTTCAAAGGTGTGTGCGTTCTGTACTGTCCGAATACTGCTAACATATGTGCCCAGCCCAAATTCTTGTCAAAAGAAGAACGAGCTAAACTCGCCATAGCCAAGCGCGCACAAGAAATTAAGGATCAAAGGGACAAGGACGAAGCTTCCAGACAGGACCGAGAACGTCTTGAAAGAGAGGCGGAAGAGCTCAGGCAAAAGGAACGGGGTCAGTCCAACAGGTACGGGGGCGGTGGTGGTGGTCGATGTCAGTCTATTGAAATCTCATCTTCTGCGAATTACAGCCTCGTGACCTCTCTTTATTTTGTTTTCTTACAGATGATAATAATCGGTATGCCCATCCTGAACGAGATAGGCATGGTCGAGGGGACCGTCGCGATAATAGAGACAATAGAAGAGGTCCACCACCTCCTCAGCAGCAACCTCAGGAGGACCGACGCGGGGCTCCTAGAGAAGGATACCAGAACGTTCCTACAGGTCCTCGAGCAGAACGTAGCAAAGGAGCTACTCCATCGACGGCTTCACCAGCACCTCCCACACCATCCTCTTCCATGCCCCCACCCCCACCTCCAATTCCCTACTCCGACCCCCTTCCACAGACCCTCCCAGAACCCACCACTCCATATGTCCCACCAATGACCGAAACCGATCTATCAGCCATCCGCTCACACTATCTCGGGGTCGACAAGAAGAAGCGCAAAATCCGGAAGATGAACGACCGAAAATTCGTCTTTGACTGGGATGCCCAGGATGATACGTTCGCAGAAGATTCACCCAACGCAGTGGGTAGTAACCGACAGGGTGCACAGGTCATGTTTGGCCGTGGCCGTCTAGCAGGGATGGACGATGGTGGTGGAAGTGGACCTCGTAAAATCTCAAACGGTGTTGCTACTGATGCTCACCTCGCTGACCCGATGGAACGAAGACAAGCTGCGAAAGCAGGCTTGGACGAGAGGCATTGGAGTGAAAAACCTTTGCATGAGATGAAGGAACGTGATTGGCGTATCTTTCGAGAGGATTTCAGTATTTCTGCGAGAGGTTTGTTGATATGCCTCGTTTCAAGAGGTCTGATCCACTAATATATATCCCTCCTAGGTGGTCACATCCCTCACCCACTTCGATCTTGGTCTGAATCTGATATCCCGGAGACAATCCTGGACTGTATCAATAACATTGGCTACAAAGATCCATCTCCCATCCAACGTCAAGCCATACCAATCGGGTTACAAAATCGAGATATCATTGGTATCGCCGAGACAGGTGAGAACAACGCTATATCCATCTAGTTGCCTAGAACTAAATGAGAACGTTGTTACAGGTTCCGGTAAAACAGCAGCTTTCGTCATCCCAATGTTAGCGTTCATCTCGAGTCTACCACCGTTTACGGACGACAACAGACATCTAGGACCATACGCACTTATCATGGCACCTACGCGTGAATTGGCGCAACAGATCGAGAGCGAGGCTAGGAAGTTTGCTTCCCCCCTTGGTTTCAAATGTGTTTCCATAGTCGGAGGGGTGCGTTCCTTTCATCTGAAACAATCATCTGACTGACTGACCAACATATCTCGACTTTGCACAGAGAGCAGTCGAAGAACAACAATTCAACCTCCGAGAAGGTGCAGAAATCATCATCGCCACCCCCGGTCGTCTAAAAGACGTCATCGAACGACACGTCCTCGTTCTCTCCCAATGCCGCTACGTCGTCATGGACGAAGCCGACCGTATGGTCCATCTAGGATTCGAAGTCGATCTGACCTTCATCCTAGATGCACTACCATCGGAGACAATGGAAGGCGAGGATATGGGCGACCAGATGGATGTGGACGGTGAGACGATGATCAAGAAAGGTCGTACGCGTGTGACGACGTTGTTCTCGGCTACGATGCCTCCTGCTGTTGAGAGGTTGGCTAGGAAGTATCTCAGGAAACCGGCTATCATTACGATTGGTGAAGCTGGTCGTGCGGTCGATACTGTGGAACAGCGAGTCGAGTTTGTTACTGGGGATGAGAAGAAGAAGTACGTCCTCGCATATTTCCTTGCGCCGATCTTACTTACTCTGATTCTGTTCAGACAAAAACTATTGGAGATCCTCAACAGTGGACAATACCCCTCGCCTATCATTGTTTTCGTCAACCAAAAGAAGACTGCAGATATGGTCGCCAAAGATTTATCGCGTGCTGGTGTACGTCCCTTTTACCTTGTCTCTTGGTTTTCTATTCAGATCCCATCGTGATTATTATTGACCCTATTTCCCCTAGTGGAACGCGGCGACCTTGCATTCAGGGAAAAATCAAGAACAGCGTGAAGCCTCGCTACAATCCCTCCGGAACGGCGAATCCGATGTTTTGGTCGCTACCGATCTTGCGGGACGGGGTATCGACGTACAGGATGTCAGTCTGGTGATCAACTTCCAGATGGCGAATACTATCGAGGCGTATGTGCATCGTATCGGTGAGTTGCCTTTTCGTTTCTTTTTTGCTTCATGTTTCACCCGCTTGCGAGGATCAGTACTGATTGACGTGATGGGATGATGTAGGTCGTACGGGACGTGCTGGGAAATTGGGAACTGCAATAACGTTCTTGACGAATGATGACGACGAAGTGATGTGCGTATTGCTTATCCGTATTCACCTGTGTTTTTTCTGATGATGATCGATTTAACCCGTGTCATTTTCAATAGGTATGATTTGAAGCAAGGTACGTTATCGACAGATACGCATATGCATTTTTCCATTGACTGATGATCTCTTGTTTTTGAATAGAAATCTCAAAGAGCCCGGTGAGCAAGGTACCTGTGGAGTTGGCGAAGCATGAGTCTGCGCAACATCGAGTGACGCGGGAAATGAAACGCAAACGTGATCCGGACGACCAAGGTTAAAAGACCCAGTTTGTACTCGGTCGGCGTCGTGTTTGATATGGACAGTGGAGTAGTGGTACCAGTGCTGAACATCTGTTATCGTTTCGTCCCGAGACCCGAGTTATCCGAGGATGTAGACCATGCCGTCGACTCCACTCTTTGAAAGTTTGAATGTGCACGCGCATGAACGATTGACGTTGCCGTTGAGCAGAACGTTTCCTCCGTCGACGAAAAGGGTGCTGGCCTCCACCAGCCTCAGCCTCAGTGCATCGGGGCGGGTCCCTCCTAATCCTAAGAGTCCTGCCGCGGCCGGCATCGTAATCGGACCAATCAGCTACGACAACGTGGTTCGGATGATCGGATCAAAATTAAATCGACCCGATTAGGATGGGTGAATACGATCGAGTCGTTCATGGAGTTCATTTCTCGGCTTAGATGCCGGGATAGGGGTGTTGGCGAGGTACGAGGAACGAACAGTCGGACTGGCGCTGGAGGGAGGGAGGGAGAGGACATTGCATAGTACTGATGTGGTATACTATGCAATGACGAGGTCGACGATCTGACCTGGTAATATCATCAGCATGAGGTGTTGATGTTACATATCCATATAGCAGTCAGACTTACGAAAGGATGTAGTATCAGAAATCGGATGGGAGCTCCGAAGAGGCACTTAGGCTGGGTAGGCTTGATAAATGATAGAGTCCGCGTGCGGCGTGCATGATAGTGCCTACCATTCAATACTATTACCATTAAATGCCCGTTGTTCGAATTTCTCAAGTTCGTGGGATGACATCTTTGGACGGACACACGCGAAGGAAGGGAAGGGAAAACGGACGTCGAGGAAAGTTGAATATTTTCGATTGGACCGGTGGGGCCGGAGTATGGGTGGGTGGGCGTTAACATACATACATACGCTGAGGATCAGCGAACAAGAGACGAAGCACAGGTTGATGTATGACGGAGTGTAGGAGGTAGACGCTGTTGCAGGTAGAGACGGCAGTGTAGTGTATGGTGCGCGTGCGATGCGATGCGACGGAGACGTGCGGTGATAGAGGCAATGGACCAATGATAGTCTTGATATAGTCTTGGACTGCAGCAGCAGTTATCTGATAACACGCGATCAAGACTCGCAATGATCATGAACCGGCGGGAGGGGGAGATTTCGGATTCAGATGTGGGATTCGGACTCGGACAGACTCGGCTCGGAGGCTGGGCGTAAAGTGGGTAGCGCACAAAGGAGTTGGCTGGAGCATACAGGGTGCGGGCGGCAGTCGAGTCTCGGAGGAAAGCAAGTGGTCCTTCATAGTCGGAAGCATAAGTGGTGGTTGCGCCACACGTCGAAGATCCAAGAAGGCCAAGGACCCAAGTAAAAGCTAAGTGGAAAGCTAAGTGAATGGGTGAGTAGGATAATGGAAAGCTAGAATGAGAGAGAAGTAGCCAAGTGAGTGTTGCCAAGGAGTGCAAGGGCGTAGTAGGCTCGTAGCGCCAGCACCAAGTTTGTGAAGCATGGAATGAAGGACGGCGTCGGAGTAATTGGAGTGAGTGTTGCCGGCGGGTGTTCATTGGCGGAGTATGGTGTACGGCATGTCGGCAGATCGGCATTGTTGCGGATGGAGCGGTGTGATTTGGTAATAGAGTTGGTGTATAGACTGTCATCCCTCTCTCCTCTTCCTCCTACCAGTATGTTATCTGCTCTCCCCGTACATTCTCCTTCCTTCGACCCTCCCCCATCCTCCTCCGAACATCCCCCAATATCCTCCCCATCAACCCCCCCAAGAGCACCTAGCATAAACCTGAACAACATCTCTCCTGACAGACCCCCCATTCATCGTCAGCCTTCATCCTCTCAAAATCTATTGCCCGTTCCAGACCTAGAGTCATCCGCAAAGGTCCGTCAATTAACCACAATACTAACCCACCTGCTTATATCACAACTACTACAAGTCAATCGCTGCCTCTCCAACTACACCCACACCTAATTCTCGTTTTCAATTCCCCCCAAGAAAGGCCAGCTTCACAATGCTCTCCGCTTCACCTGCTCCACCAGCGACACCCGCAACAACTCCCAGTTCAGATCCTCCACCGTCCATAAATATCAATACTTATAACATACACGGCTCAAATCCTCCCTTGCCTGGCTCGATGCCACCATCATCCGCTACCTCCTCAAAACACGGTCCTCTCTTTGATCTGAAGCGCTTTCTAAATCACCATATGCCCCATCACCATCATCCCTCTATCGCACGTCCCCCACATAACATATCCCCACCCTCCTCTCCAAACGATCACCGCAAGGGTGCCCACTTTGACGCTAACCTCCCCGATAACTCCCATCCCAATTCCCCTCCATCAAACGGCTCGCCTCGCAGTCCTTCCCCCTATCCAACCCCCCGTAGCAAGTCTTACATCAGAGAAAGCAAACTCGGAGGCTTCATGCGCAAAGACAAGGGTCGCAAAACACCTCCAGGTCTCACAAACGGAACACTCAAGGATCGGCGTACACCTTCCCCTTCGCATTCCTTTGTCAGCACACAGTCGCAATCGCCAACAGAAACAGAAGAGTCGGAACCCCCGAGTACCAGCCCATCCCATCATCCCTCCAGACCCGCAGGACGCAGCGTATCGCCACCTACACCTCCCCCTTCCATCATCAGCTCGTACCACCAGCCTATTCTATCTCTACATGACGCTACTCACGCTCATCTCGCTAAAAAGTACGGCAAATGGGGCCGGACCTTGGGTTCCGGGGCTGGCGGTACCGTCCGTCTCATCAAAGCATCGTCTAAAAATGGAGGCACCATCTACGCTGTGAAGGAGTTCAGACCTAAACGTTCCGGGGAGAGCGAGAAGGAGTATCAGAAAAAGGTGACCGCTGAATTTTGTGTCGGCTCGACGTTGAAGCACATCAATATCATCGAGACGGTGGATATCGTTAGTGAGAACGGACACTACTACGAGGTGCGTGTCCAATTAGCTTGATATCTCGTTCCTACTGACACTTTTATACAGGTGATGGAATACGCCCCCTATGATTTATTCTCCGTCGTCATGTCCGGAAAGATGTGTCGACCCGAGATTTACTGCGTCTTCCGCCAGATCTGCGACGGTGTAGAATACCTACACGAGATCGGACTTGCCCATCGAGACTTGAAGCTAGATAACTGCGTTATGACAGCCGATAACATCGTCAAACTCATCGATTTCGGTACAGCTACCGTATTCCACTACCCAGGTGGTCGAGCGCACACACGCGCGACAGGCGTCGTCGGGAGTGATCCGTATCTTGCGCCAGAGGTGCTAAGCAGCGGGAACGACTCCATCTCTGCTGTCATCAAGAACAAGGGAAATGGCGTGAACGGTAAAGGGCGTGATGGGAAATCCAAAGAGGGTGAGGAGAGTCCAGAGGCCGGATACGATCCACGCAAGACGGACGTGTGGAGTGTGGCTATCATCTTCATGTGTATGGTCCTCCGGCGTTTCCCTTGGAAGATCCCTGATCCCAAGGTCGACCCGAGTTTCAGAGCGTTTGTCCATGCTCATCCTGACTTGTCGGTCAAGGCTGTGCCAAAGGTGCATTCGTCCACGGGTGCGATAGATAAAGCGAAGTTGTCGGCGGAGAGAAAGGCGAAGCGGCAATCTGCTCGACGGTCGACGAATGGACTGTTGAGTCCTACGAGTGGCGCGAACAGAGCACGGTCGTCTTCGATGTCGCATCCTGCGTTGACGGCTGCTTCGTCGTCGTCTTCGTTAGCGACGAAAGCGATAGTCCACCACGAACTGGCTATGACCACTATGAGCCTCACAGACGCAGACGACGACGGTGAGACAGACGCCTCGTCGACCTCACATCCTGCCGTGAGCTCGTCAGCATCCTCCATATCCAAATCCTCCAAAGCCATCATCCACCAATCTCTAACCATGACCACCATCGATCTTACCGACGACGACACCGAAGCCGAAGCTGAAGCCGATCGCTCCGAAACGACATCCATACACACAGCTGGGTCTGGCGGTTCATCTGACCATGATACAGGCTCCTCAGCTATAACCGATCCCCTCTCCCTCTCTGCACAGGCCAGCGACATCGCCGCAGGCATGGACCTCACACCCGAAGAGCTCATCCGCCGAAACCTCCGCGAGGGCCTTGCAGAAGCACTCGCCGCCGAAAAAGCAAAACACGTCGTCGTCGATCCTCTCTCCACGCACAGTGTCACCCGACTCACGCATAGTACCGCTACCCTTCCCTTATTCGCCACCGAGAACGAACACGCACCGGCTGGCAATCCCAAGCATCCCACTGCACAGCTTGGGCTGGGATTGGGTGGTACGCAGACGCCTGTGGAGATGGATCCGAGTGTGTTGAAGTTTGCGAGACCTGGGAATTCGACGGAGAGTTTACCGTTAAGTCCACGGGAGGCGTATGCCAGTAGTAGGCCGTTCCCGTCGTATACGGGACATCATCATCATTCGCATCATGGGATTGGGAATAGTGCTGTTGTTGGTGCTGCTGGGAGTGTTACCGGGGCTGCTGGCAAGGGCGGACAGGGGCTCGCTCAGGGTAGGACGAGAACGAGGGCTAACAATTATAACCCACCGCCCGCAGATTTGCTGGGGGATAAGGAGCCGTTGGAGAAGAAGGTTGAGAAGGAGACGGATGTTTCCAAGGAGGAGGACGACGACGATGAGGAAGATGATGAGGAGGATGAGGATGAGGATGAGGATGAGGAAGAGCAGGAGAAGGAGACACCGAAACCCGCACCTGCGAAGCCACGACAACGGTCAGACAGTGCTGCTACCTTCCATGGCGGAGGGGCCGAGTCAATATTCCGCCTGCTACCTCGAGAGACCCGACCAGCCCTGCGTCGGATGCTCTACGTCGAACCTTCCGGCAGATGCACATTGACGGATCTGTTGAAAGGCAGAGGCAAAACCAGCGGTCTTCTTTGTGGGTGCCGTCGCAACCACGGGGGACCTACAGAGGGTAACGGCAGCGAAGGTGACGGTGGGTACTGTGTGGATCATGATTGCGATCCTGAAGATGAGGATGACGGAGATGAATGGCTCAGGAGCATCGTCCCGTGTTCGAGGCCTGGTGTCGTCCCGAACCACGTACATACAAAGGTCGCAGTCGAGGAGAAGCAGAATAACAAGAGACGGTTCTTTTAGGGGGAGAAGAAAGAATCGTGGGTCGCGGTCGCGGCCTCTTGCCTCGTTGCATCCTTTTCTTGTCCCTGCCCCTCTCCACTTTCATTTCTAGTTCTTTCTTTTTTTTCATGCATCTCGTGGACAAAAGCTTGTCGGATGGATCTGGGATATTCAATCTTTTTTTGCATGTTTCTCCTCATTCCCACTCTTATCTATCTATCTATCTATTCACCCCCTCCCTCACCTCACCCCCGCCCCCACATGTCATCAAATGACTCGTCTTTTCCTCCACATCTGTACTTAACGCATCAACCGGCCCCTCTGATCAACTCATCATCCCCCAGAGGACTCACCCGGCCCTTCCATCGGTCTCTGTACATGCCCCTTGTCCTTTTATTCATTTTTAACGTACATATCATTTTTTTCTTCCTTTCATGTTCATATTATTCCATAGATTTTTTACACGACGCCTCACCGACGCATACATATCCGCTCGGGCCTTCCACGTCTGCTTTGTTTTCAAGCATTCGGTCACGGTTAGCCGGGTCGTCCGTCCCATCTGACTGTCTAATTTTTATTGGGACGGCAGACATAAAAGTTTCCTTATCCTTTCCTGTGTGCTCGTATCTTCTTACTCACAATCCATAGAAAGCGTTGCTCAATGTATTAATCTTATTTGCCATAATAATATGGTGGCCATTTGATACCTCGACATCTATTAAATCATCTCCTGAAATAGTATGTATCTCAGTGCTTCCCGAGTGCGCTGGAAGGAGAGAGAAATACATATCGATGATGATCATATTTACCACCGAACATAATTTACAGCTCTTGTCGGTATGGATCACCACCATTTCTGTCACCCTTTTTCCTGGTGTTCTTCTCATCCTTCTGGCCATCCTTCTTCTTAATCTTCTCCCCTTTGATATCATAGCCAGCAGCCTGAAGCGCTTGCGCGAGCGACTGATGAAGACCCGGCCTTTCGATATCGTCACCCTCGTACAAAGGAAGGTCGTCGGGATCCAGAACCTCAAGGAAGATCTCACCGTCTTCGGTCACCCCTTCGACCACCACTTTCGGAAATTCACCGTCTTGATCTCCGTCCTGGAGATCTAAAACCTTCCCGCCCATCAGGGCCTCCAACGCTTTCCGTATGCTGCTAAGCACCTGCACCTGCCCCTTGAGTTTTTCAACCGTCCCATCAGCACCGGTGGCCGTGGACTTGTCAACAACCGGCGGGGGAATGGGTTTATGGGGTAAAAGCTTGACGGGGTGATCGGTTTCAAGAAGCGAGCCCAGCTGAGCTTTTGGATCTGTAGTTGAATCGACGATTTCACGGCAACGTATGTATGCCTCCTCGCGTGCATCGAGGCGGGATTTAAATCCAGGCTCTCCGCATAGACGTGGCGTATGAATGACCATAACGTACGAACATGTTTTTGCTTCCTTGACGAATAGGATATGGTCCGTCATACTCATCGAACAATGAAACTATAATATGATGAATAATGTATTAGCCGCGCTAGGCCAAGGGAAAATAACGAAGAAAATAATTCATTGATTATGTTTGGGCACTCACCTGGACTTCGATTTCCCGAGGTTTTCCGGTCTTGTCACAAGTGGTACCATCTCCCCATCGCTGGACAAGGTACCGAGAGCCTGCGCCACGCGCGAGCTCGAGATTGGCTGTGATGGCTGTTTGTTGAGCGACCGTAAGGTCTGCACCGGGTTCTGGGGTTGCAGGGGCTCGTCCGAGAGTGTACGACTCCCACTGACGGACACGATGACGGTATATATATTATTTGGCACGGTGGGAAATTAAAATGGACTCACATCAGGGTCTTCCTCTGGTTTGTAGCCACCTAGTTCGATAAGAAGAAGTATCAGTGATAGTTTGGGACGTGGTGATTGGGAGGACGGTAATTCCGTATCAGCGAGCCCATGGGGGAAGTGCTCGGAATGATCCTAAATATTGTGTGTGGACTTGACGGAAAGGATGATGAAAAGAAGAGTGAAATGTAGCAAGGGTGGATCAAGGGCAAATGAGCGTTGTGTGAAGTATGGTATTTAAGATTGGACGACGCGGAAAATCAAGGGGCCCGGAGAGAAAGTTTGTTACCTGGCGTATGAATTTGAGTCTGAAATAATTCCTTGAACTGTCGTATTTCTTCGTTGTGACAGTACGAATAAGTAAACCATCCTTGTCGTTGCTTGAATATTTAATCTGATTTAATTCATGCGACCGTGAGATTCTGGAACTTCGTTTTCACGCACATAAAGGCAAGTTCCAGTTAACGGCTGGAGTAGGGACCAACTCCGGACAGGTGTCACGTCGGCGTCCGATTCATCTTCTTGGCTCGGTTGTGGGTTGTCTAGTGGTTTAGGGATGAAGCACAGATACGAATCTCGTGGCCCCATCTTCATGTATTGTAGCGAGCTTTTTGGGCTCTGCGAAGCTACTGGCTGCTTCCGCGGGTGATGGATGTCAGTAGTCTACAATTTGGAAGGGAGAAGGATAGTACAGACTTGGGTATAATCGCCAGTGGCATCACCACTATCGATCTCCTTTGGGGACGTAGATGGAGTCTCCCAGGCATCGTCGCTCCACGGTTGTTCCATGAATTCGAGCTCGCCGCCCCGTAAGCCTTCCTTCAACCATCGCTCAGCGGTTTCATTCAAGACGGGTAGAGAGTTCAAGAACGTGACACGATATTTCGGAAACGCGTAAGTATCTTCGGGGAGGGAGTGCAGCAGACGACCTGCGACTATATGGCAAGTGAAAGCAAGGGTTATAAGTGCAAACGAGAGCATCGAGGCTCGCATTTGAGTGAGCTGGACGCCGCTCTGGGTTAGTTATTTATTTCCACGTTGTTCGCGCCAAAGAATTTGGGTTGCCGACTTTCAAAGTCAGATTCTCCGCGGCAGCCCCGAAGCTCTGGTACTAATGGACGTCCATGGAATTAATATTGTTTTAATACCATTTCAATGCAGGCGAACAAGACTCGACCAACATAATGAAGTGCTTGAGAGATGTGCTCTCGGATCAGTTTTTGAAATAGCATTGCTCGAGCTGACATGGTCGAGAAGTCTACTGTTGCCACTTCTATCGGCGGTTCTGATTTTATTTCCTGGAGTTCCTTGGATTTGGGATGATTGGCGGTAAAATATCAATGGAATACGAGTGATTTCTGGTGATATATTTCTGAGGTGTATTTTCGTAAGGGCATGCTACCATCCATCAAGTGGCATCAAGTACGACGACGGTCTTGCTTAGACGTGGGTGTTATTCCGGCTAAAAGCTCTAAAAACGATTGAACAGGATCCATATTACGTACAAAGTCCCCCCAAATTATCAGGGGTAAAAAGTGTACGAACACGAAGATGGGATGAATGATAATAATAAAACCCGGTTTTGGGTCGCGAATGCACGCGAGAACAATACATTTTCGAATTCTTCTATATTCGGCATGAAATTCATCTTTAAAACCGGAGCACTTCAGATTTTCCCCCACTTTCTGGTCTCTCTTCTTTCCAACCAGTTACACCCGTACGCGCTCCTTTTCTTACCCCCACTACCCACTTATTCGCGTTTCGCTGGTCGCAATGTCGTCCTCTGTGCAGGACCCTCAGGAAGATCCTGTAGCTGAACAGAATGAAGATGAGTTGGAGGAAAATCATCAAGGGGATCAGGAAGAAGTCGAGGGGGGTGAGCAACCATATTTTCTTATCGTTGGAGTGTCCTGTCCTATCTTTTGCATTATAATAAATTCAGCATTGCTGATTATCCTCGATTAAATGATCGAAATCAACAGAAGCTACTGCTGCTCAAACAGTTGTGAAGAGAGGCCGCGGCCGTCCGAAAGGTAGCAAGAACAAGAAACCTGGAATGACCTCCCCTGGTGCAGCCAGTACGTCGACCATGACCCCCAGGAAGCGCGGAAGACCGCCAAAGGTATGTGGCCATTCAATACAGGTGTTTCCACGCGTTCTCCCCTCTGATTCTTTCGCTATTGTCCTCCCTTGTCTACCAGGAAAAGAAACCTGATGATGATGGGACAGATGAGCCTATTCCTAAACGCAAGAGAGGCCGTCCTCCCAAAAATCCAAAGGCTGAGACTAGCGGAGACGGTGCAACCAGTGGTGACGGTGCAGAGCCCAGTACGAAAAGGAAACGAGGGAGACCACCGAAGAAGACATGAACATAACGTTGTATCCAACATTCCCCTCCCCATTCCTTATTTCTGGCGCTTTATTTTGATACCAACGGTTCCATACCTCTAGTTTTGTATTCCAGGAAACTTACGACCGATACGATTTTCCCTTAGGCTATTTGAACAATCGTCTTATTGCATTTTTTTGGTCGTCCACTTGTTTTTTCTTTGCTGTGATTTTATTTATGCTGTACGTATCGATACGCTGCTTTGCTAGAAATACAAATAACATTCCATGTACGCACGCAAGGTGTGAGCCTCATGCTACGTCGTTGAAGTTTACTTGTGATCAACCTCCCGAGGTCATAATGCGCGCGCATGTTGAGAAAAAAAAGAATCAATATGCATAATCTCCGCTACCGTACGGGAACAAATTCTAGGTTTCCCTGTCACAGTCCAAATTTGCAACAATTTCTCCGGGGAAGAAATTCGCAGGAGAAAAGGGGGTCCACTGTTTTGGGAAAACAAGGTTTGACGTTCTCCTGGTTTGACGTCCTCTCATCTGTGGCCCGGCGAGCGATATAACGACGCTGCTATCCACATTATCCATCCACTCGTTGCACCAAGCGCTACCGTGCCGATCCATCCGAGCGCTGACAAGATGCGGGACTGGTACGCCGCCTTGTTTTTGGCCATAGCATACCCAATGTCAGGTCGAAACGTGACCATATTATACAAGGGAAGCCACCCGGTGGGTTTCCCGGGGAAAGCCATATGGGACAAGGTGGGACCTAGAGAAGTAGGCGAAACGACCTGTCTAGAGGTCAGGGAATAAAGTACATTGTCCACGGCCTTTCTGAATATGAAGGCTGGGGTCGTGACCGAATGGCGCATCTCGTCACTATAGAACAAAAATATTTCAGGACGCTTTTGGACACGGTAATAAAATACCTACTAGTTGGCCATTGCGAGATCACAAATGGCTACTAGATCATCGTGGCGACTGTCCGAGTAACGCGTTAATGCTCGGGCCAGTGGCTGGTATATTGTGTCCTCGTTATTATTATGGTGGTCATTAGTTTTAACCGCTGAGATAGTGGCCTCGACTTTTTCCTCACGCAGAAGCGTGTAAAGAACTCTAACGTCCTCAAGGCCGCAATTTAAGCCTTGGCCATAGAAGGGGACCATAGCATGGGCAGCATCTCCCAGAAGGATCGCGCGGTCCTTGTAATGGTAAGGCTTAGACTAATCACACGGCAAAAAATCAAGCTTTGAGCACCCTGTAGGGACTAAGGGGATGTGCGTACCTTTGTGCAGATAAGAGCACTGCGTGGATTTTGTGCAAAGTTCTTTAGAACGTTTTCCTCACCCATCAAAGTCAGGGCGTCAGGAAAATATAATTTGAACCACTCTATAATAATATCTGGAGTGGTCAGGCGGTCGAATTCGGTGCTTGGCGCAAATAGGGTGCATGTAAAGGTTTGGTCCTGAAATTGAGTTAATTCTGGTGGATAAAATCGGGGAAGGAAGGATAAATTGCCTTGTTTGGGAGAGCTATGAGCATGAAGGAATGGCGAGGCCATATGTGCAGGTGGTTCGCATCAAGAAGGAAAGTGGGTTGGCCGTGTACGTCTCGGCCTGCCGGCATCTTGAGTTCAAGGTATTCGTCCCGCAGGTATTCTTGCTGATAGTCCATTCTGAAGTGTGACAGCAACGAGGGTAATGGGAATGTTAGCATGGATGCTCTAGAGCGACGAAACCTCTGAACGTACCGTACGACTCTCATCATCTGTCGACGGACGACAGAGTAGGCGCCATCGGCCCCGATGCAGAGGTCAAATTTGACCTGTAGGTCTTTGGCTGCATTTAGATCTCGAACGATCATACTCTTGCGGTCAAAGTCGATGGATTGTACTTTGTGATCGAAAAAGATGCGGGTGTTTTGAGCGGTAGAAGCTTCCTCTAATAGGCCTTCATTGAGAAGGCTACGGTCAATGGAATTGATGCACTAGATAATCAATAGGAGATGCCCTGAGACATTATTTCGATGTATAAGTAAGGTTGTTTTTGGGCTAACCTGGCCGTCTCTGTCGTATAATTGGCTGTCAAGTTTACCGTTTGAGTGATGAATCATGCGGCCACGCATGGGAATGACTGTTTGCATGAAACGATCAGCCGCAGCTGGGTCGATGGCATGGATGGCAGCGATTCCACGGGAAGAAATCGCGAGGTTGATAGAACGAAGTAAAGCAGCAGCTTTTGATGAAGGAAGACGAGCATCTAGAAAGCAAGAAGAGTCAATGCAAAGAAGGGGAAGATTAAAGGGTGGATCTCGATGTACCCGGCCTGCCCTCGTAGATATCTACCTCCCAACCCTCCTTCGTAAGAGCCATAGCGGCCAGACATCCCACTGGACCCGCACCGACAACTACAGCTTTTCGTAGATGATTGTCCATAAGTAAGCAAGTAAGTTTACCCCTATCAGAATCTTATCTTTTACCGTATCGAGTTGGTATCGAGTTAGAACTATTTGAGAGAGCATCCGAGCATCTCGAACTCATTCTCACCTAGACCACATTCGCCATCATGTCCCTCTCCACACCCTTGACAGACGATTTTGTCATTCCATCCAACAAAGATATCGGTGCAAGTCCCAGCTCATTCGATGGTTAGATCTCATCTGCGCTCCTGCATCCGTCAAGTAACCTTCCTTCCTAGCCGACAGGTGCACGTACCTGTGCGGAAACTCCCTTGGGCCCTTATCCAAGCGTTCCGAGGCCTTGTTACTACAGGAACTTAGTGTCTGGCGGACCCGGTACGTCGTCCTTAGCTTTTGCCACACCTGCCATGACTGACAATTCGGCGCCAACTCGTCTCCAGTGCCGTGGAAGGTCATTTCTCCCATCCGTACGATAGACCATGGGTAAGCGTGTGCGACCACGTAAACCCGCTCCTCGCAGAGATAGTCGGCATGTCACCCCATCATTTCTTATGAGAAAGTCAACCTGGATCTCATATGTTTACATTCTCCAGGTGCAAAGGAAAAGGAAGTAGCTTGCATGGGAACATTGACCACTAATCTGCATCTGATGATGGACACTTTCTATAAGCCGACACCGCAGCGGTTCAAAATTCTATGTGAAGCTAAAGCATTCCCCTCGGATCAAGTGCGTTTCCCTGACTTTCTTGTCGTAAAAAAAATTGAAATACATGCTCATTCTCTGGATGGAAGTACGCTTTTGCGTCGCAAGCGCGTGCCCACGGTTTCGATCCCAAGGATGCGATCCTCGAGATGCAGCCTCGAGACGGTGAATACACACTCCGGGAAGAAGACATCCTCGCTACCATCGCAAACGAGGGTCGAACAATCGCTCTGGTTCTCTTCAGCGGAGTGCAATATTATACGGGACAGTGGTTCCCGATGCAGTCGATCACCCGTAAAGCGAAGGAACAGGTGAATTTGGCCTGCCATTACGTTTCGTACCATCTCGTATACTCTTCACAATCTCCGGATCCGTCTCCCTTGTATCTTTCTGGAATAAAGCCTTTTCTTCGTATGCTCATCTTTTTCTTTCTTTCTCCAGGGTTGCATATGCGGTTGGGATCTAGCGCATGCCGTTGGAAATGTGCCGCTCTCCCTGCACGAATGGGACGTCGACTTCGCAGTCTGGTGCACTTACAAATACCTCAATTCCGGTCCAGGGGGCATAGCCGGACTGTATATCCACGAGAAATGGGACAACATTGAGCGACCAAAGTCAGTCATCCGCTGATTTATCCCCCTCTCCCGCTAATTCTAAAGACTAAATTTCTTACGGCATTCCAGGTATGCGGGATGGTGGGGACACGATCCTTCCACGCGCTTCAAAATGCCGTCCGAATTCTCCCCAATTCTAGGCGCACAAGGCTTCCAACAGTCCAACCCTGGTGCTTTGTCCGTAGTGACGCTACTAGGTGTCCTTCAGATCATCAAGGAGGCAGGCATGATGCCGGCCCTCCGAGAACGATCTCTCGGGCTCACCGGAGCTCTCGAAAAACTCCTCCATCAATCCAAATTTTTCGTTCCTCTCCATGAGGCCGCAGGCGCACGATCCGCTGGTTTCACCATTATCACCCCGACTGATCCGGAAGCGCGGGGTGCGCAGTTGTCGTTACTGTTCTTGCCAACGGGCTCGGAAGTGATGAGGACGATGTCTACCATGCTACAGAGTTACGGTGTGATTGGTGACAAGAGGGAACCCGACGTGATTAGATTGGCGCCTGCGCCACTCTATAGCTCGTTGAAGGACTGTGAACGAGCTGCATCTTGTTTGGAACAGGCATTCCAAGAAATGGCTAAACTACCATAGTATTCGAAAACGCAACGAAGAGACCATGTACAACACACACACACATATATATATATATATAAATTCGTGCAGGATCCACGAGAAGTCTTTCCCTGCCTATAGTATTGTATACGCAACGAACGGACCATGTATAACATAAAAATCCATGCAAAATTCAGGAGGACTCTTTTCCTGCGAGGACGGATGAGGTTCCGAGTATAAATTCACTGACGATGCGAACGTAGTCGTCCCCGGTCAGGATCTCGTTGTGGTCTCCATCTAACACGTCCATATCTTTCTCTACGCAGATATCACTGGTGTGTGTAATCTGGCGTAGATGTTCATACATGGCCTCGCTCTGAGCCCTGTCTACGAGAGTGTCTCCCTTGGAATGAATGATAAGCCAACGAATATGGCTATCGTCGGATCTCAAAGAGAGACGAGTCGTCGAGAAGTCCGCATACGAATCTCGAGGTCCGAACGTGTTCTCGATGAACCAGTCCTTGTACTCAGGAAAGGTCGAGAGTAGAAGGTCAATGTCATATATCCCTTCAGACATGATGATACCCCGCACAGCCCCAAGTACGGATTCAGATGGGCTAAGTGTGGGTGTTATCGAAGAGGAGTCGAGAAATATAGATGCAAGCATATGTGCACTGCAGCTGTGACCCATTAAAAATAATTGGGTGGGGTCGTAAGGTGGACCGCCAAGTCCTGATGGCCCCGGGTAAGTCAAGAGAAACTGGAGGAACTCCAAGATATCTTCTGAATGTCCAGGGTGAAGAAATGAGTCATCTGGAGTGGGGTGAGAGGGCGTAAGCCGGTAGTTGGGTACGGCGACGGGAAACCCGGTACGAGCAGCAAGTTTGATAGCAAGACCTCGATGATGCGATTTATCCTCTCTGGTACGAGGGTAGGTAATTCATCGAGAGTAGATTAACGTGATTATGCTTACGACCTCCATGCTCCTCCATGCAAAAAACAT
Organism: Sarcomyxa edulis; assembly: GCA_009761415.1. Taxonomy (NCBI): domain Eukaryota; kingdom Fungi; phylum Basidiomycota; class Agaricomycetes; order Agaricales; family Mycenaceae; genus Sarcomyxa; species Sarcomyxa edulis. The sequence goes on from QUOL01000007.1 coordinate 1,711,967, forward strand.
ATCAAGGGCAGTGTACGCAGTTCAGGGGAAGTACTGGGTGGAACATATAGATCGAACTGGAGGCACTTGTTGGGGACAGGCGTAGTTGTATAAGGAATGTCTAGATACATCGACGCGTCCATCGAGAAGGTCGATAAGCTCAAACTCGTCGAAGATGGCTCGATGTCGACGCTTTGAGGAAAGCGACGAGATGAGTCGAAGATAAGACAAGCCGAGGACAAGACGCAGCCGAAGACCGCACAGCCACTTGCATGTAGTCACGTCACAGTTACGTCACCGCGTTTGTGTTACATATATAAAGTTGAACGACAACCCGTTCCTCTCCAGCCTTTTCTTTCAAAGTCACCCCCAAACCAATCTCTTCCCCTACTTTTCATCTCACAAATGGCGTTCACAGCTTCCGATATTTGCAAGGTACTTTCATTTCATTACTTTCTAGAAATGAACGTCTGCTAAAATGTTAAACTTAGATCCTGTTAGCAGCCTCGTCGTCTTCGTGCCTCGTTCCTCCAAACTGACCATTTTCCAATTCTAACAGTGTCGCCATCTTCCTGCCTCCTCTAGGAGTGTTCTTGGAGCGTGGTTGTGGTGCAGACTTGGTGCGTAGACCCGCCACTTTATCTCCGTGGCTCGACGCTAATAATTTACCTGGTCTTCTTTCTAGTTGATCAACATCCTCTTGACCTGTTTGGGTTGGATGTAAGCATATTTCACTTTCTGGTAACTTCTTACTCTCGACTGACTATTCTCCTTCTACTCTAGTCCCGGAATCATCCATGGTATGCCTACTACACGTCGTTTTGTTCCCTCTTCTGACCGCGACACCCGCAGCATTGTACATCATTTTGAAGTACTGACACCGTCCAAGATCACCACCCCCGCCATGATACACGATGATTTTTCCGACAGACTCTCTTCTCTTTCTTGGAACGTTCCAATAGCTTGTACTTATTTTCTAGTAATCTTTTCTGTTTGATACCCATTTGTGGAGATATCGGTTCCACTGAATATCCCGCAGGAATGAATATTAGACGCGAAATGAAGTTTTCATTTGTCCAATTCTGATTCTATTCGCTATCGTCCTCATCCTCGCTCTCACTGTCCTGCTCGTCGAACTGTTGAATCATCTTCGCTCCGACTAACCAACACTTCTTCATATTCTCGTTCCCATCGCCTTTCGACGCGGGCATTGCATACCACGCACGGATATCGTCTTCTTCCACGATGTCATCTTGGTATAACGCCGCAAGTATCTGACCAAATAGAGGTAGTCTCTCAGATGACGCGCAGTGCGTCTAAAGACCCAATTAGCGGGATTCGTGTATGTCATGGCAAACATAAGACTCTTACCTGCAGAATAGATACAGTCTCCACGGCATCCATCCCTCCAATTTTATCAATAAGTTGTCCCCACCGACTAATGACACTGGCGATCTCTGCACGCTGCGGGGCGGCGCCGCCTCCCACAATCTTGATACGGTCCACAATAGCCGCAACGACAGCCTCCCTAACGCGCGACAATGGCACATTACTCGCCATACGCAACGTCTTCAACTCCACAGCAGCATTATCCACAGAATGTCCTTCCGCAAAAGCGCGCTCTAGTGATTGCGTCACTTCGGTTCGGAACTCAGATTCTGCCATGAGAGCCACCGAGGGAACATCGAGAGTGGAGACACTCAGTGGGAGGGCAAGGCCACTTGCATCCGAGGTTGGAAGTGTTCCTTCGTCTTCATCTGAAGACGATTCGGACTCGCTTTCGGAGGACACCGAGCCAGCGTCAGAGGAATCGAGGTCAGAAGCGTCGTCTCCTGAGAAATACAGACTTCTAGTGAGTTTGGACGAGCCAAGAGGAAATAAATAATACGAGAACCCCACCTAAACGCATGAACCGCAAGTTCTTGTAATTCTCCATACCTTCTTCATCGTCCTCCTCGTCAGGTGGTCCCCGTGGCCACACGAGTGCATTTGAATCTTTTCCCAACACTGCCGAGATGGTATCCTGGTCTGTGAACCAATCCGAATGAGATATGATCCTGTTGGCCAGTGCGCGATAATGACTCACTAGCTTCAGCCTCCTCCAGATCAGAGTCATCCTCCTCCTCCTCATCGTCAGCTTCATCCTCATCCTCAGTCTTGTCGCCGACAACACCGTTCGTTCTCGTTCTCCTCCGCGACAACCTCTCAAACGGCTCAAGCAAAGCATGTGGACCCACAACGACCCCATCACCAATCAAACACCCCCTCTCAATCCGACTTTTCTCCTTGATACTCACACCCGCCCCAACGATACTACGATCAACGAAACACCCCGCGCCGACGACCGTACCGTCGAATATATACGAATTTGTGATGGTCGTTCCCGGACCGATGATGCAGTTTTGTCCGATGACGGAAGCGATTATTTCGGCGTTGTCACAGACTTGGGAGGATGAGCCGATGAGGGTGTTGTTCCCTATTTTACACGTTCTGTGCGGTGGGGCAGGAAGCATCAATGCAGGAAAATACAGAAGAGTCATTGGGCGTACCGAGATAGGACGACAGTATTGTATTTGGAGATATATTTGTTACCGCGGAGATGTTCATAGTACTGACCGCCGGGATGGTTATCGTCTGGGACCAAAGGGAACGTCCAGCGCGAAAGAATATCTTTGCTATAAAGTCGAAAGTCATTCTAGTAAATCACTTTTTAAGATATACACAAGAAGAAGCACCTTATAGAAGCATAACTCTTCGTATCCGAAACACGAGCAGCATAACCCTCCTTGGCCACATAACAATATATATTCTTCATGAGTAGATCCGACGTAAGAACCCCATGGACGAAATCACGTCGAATGTCCAGGTAATCAAAGTTATCTTGGAATAACGAGGGTACCTATACAAAAAGAAGAAAGTAACGCGATGAACACCAAAACCCCACGCCCAAAAGTAAAGTCAAGTTTTAGAAGAACCTCACCTCGACGGAACAAATATCAATACAACAATCAATGAAATCATTCCGAATCTCAACCTCCGAATGCGTCGCCAACACCTCCCGGGGGATACTAGCCACATGCGTAGCAGGGTACCCTTGGACGGGTTCGTAATGCAGACATTCCGAGGTTTCTGAATCCAACACGAACACCGCCGAGTCGCCTTTCGATCTATCACACCCGCCTTCAGTCAATCAATCATCTCCCAAAAGCCCAAACCCAACGAAAGCACAAAATCGGCACACACCTAGTCCGATGCCCGCCCCCACACTCCTTAACAACAACAGTCATAATCGCATCCTTATTCACCCTCCGTCTCTCCCGATGCACCCTAACCGCCTCATCAATACGTATACTACTCACCAAATCCCCCATCACCAACACGAAATCGCTGGTCACTATTCCGCGGGTGTAGATGTCCCGCATGGCGTCGCCGGGGGAGAAGGTTTCTTTGGCGGTTAGGATGCATTCGATTTTGAGGCCGGAGCCTGGGGAGGACCATTTGGAGTCTCTGCGGGGGGAGGGTCGGTATGGGTATGATGAAGACTTATTGGTGGTGACTGAGTACTGCGAGGGAGAACGCACCTAATAGCAGCCTTGATCAACTCAGCATGAGACCGACAAATCACAAAGATCTCCTGTACACCCGCAAGCGCGAGACTCTCGAACGTCCAGTCTAGGAGTGGTGCGTTGCAGATCGGGAGTAGGCACTACATAGATAGAAAGGGAGTAGTGTATCATGTTAACAAAACAATATCCTCTCGCATGCAATATTGAGATTATCAATGAGATGAAGTTCTTACTCTAGGTTTGCGCGTCGTGAGCGGTCTGAATCGTTTATTGAAACTATCAGCCAAGATGACGGCTTGTAGAACCTCGTCCTCGTCGGAGACGAGTTTCTCCTTGCCTGTAGAGGTAGATGACTTTGGAGGCATGACGGGGAGCGAGTACCGTATTAACGAGCTTATAGTGATAACAATCCAATCCAAACCTCGGATGAAAAATCTATGACTCGATCGATCACACACTCAAAAAAAACCGCACTGTCAGGAAACCAGGAAATCATTCTCGTCTCGAGCAACGCAACGAAAAATGAATTACAAACGAGGAGAACCTAAATGACATGGCGGGAGAGCACGATCCGTAAAAAAAGAAAGTATGGGTATTCAAGGTAGACTAAACCAGGAGGGACAAAAATGGATCGAGAGATTAAAGGTAAGTTTGTTGAAAGGGATCAGGATCAAAAATCAATGGCGTCGCGTCGCGTCGCGTTATATGTGGTCATATCGTGGAGAGACGAAACGAGACGAGAAACGAGAAACCAGATCCAGATCCGTGCGGCGTAACGTATAGGAGAGAGATGGAGATGGAGATGGAGTAAGAAGACCAAGGACATAACTCGGGTATGGATCCACGAGGCGTAAGATCATGGGGGGAGGTGTGGGGGGGTAAAAAGGTGTGGTACACACGAAACGGACCAAGGACAAGACGAACGAGGAATATCAGGAGTAAGAAGAAAAGAAAACTTGAAAGTCAGAGTCAGGAAGAGAGAGATAAAAAAAGCTCATAAAAGGTCGTTCATTAGAATATAACCGAAACCCTAGATGTGTGTGCGGGATGGGGGGCGAGTAAGAGCTTATGCAGCTGCGGTGACGGCAAGGGGTGTAGCCTTGACCTCCGGAGCTGGGGCATCTACGGGTGCCTCAGCCTCAGCCACCGCGACGGGTGCAGCAGCAGCGGGCTCCGACTCGGAAGGGTTCTCCAACGGAGCGACGGGAGCAGGCTCCTCGATCTGAGGGGGGTTCTCTTCCACCTTGGGAGGGGTCGACACCTCGTGTTTGGCCTTTGGTTTGAAAAGGTCGGTGACGCGGGCGGATAGGCGGCGGCTGACTTTGGCGGGTTTCTTGTCTTCCTTCTGGAAAGAGGGTTAGCATGTAGTGATAGTAAGACGGGAGAAGCGAGACGGCGGACCTTTTCCTCCTTTGGCTCCTCGGTGACGGGAGCAGCCTCGGTTGCGGCCTCTGCAGCAGGTGCGGCTTCGGCAGCGGTTTCACTGGAGGTGAGGGTTAGTGGGACGTTGGATAGAGAAGTGAAGGCGACTCACGTCTCCTTGACGGGCTCGGCGGCAGCGGGTGCCTCCTCGACCTTGGCTGGCTCAGCGACGGCGACGGCCTCTGTAGCAGCAGGCGTCTCGACGGCAGCCTCCTCCTTGGCCTCTTCCTTGGCGGGCTCCTCCGTGGCGGGAGCGACCTGCAGCAGTAAAGCAATGAGAAGGGGACGGTTATTAACGAGGAAAGGCTGCGTACCTCAGGAACAATCTCCTCCTTCTTCTTCTCCTTCTTGGGGCTCTTGGGAGCCTTGACCTTCTTCTCGATTTTTGCCTTTTCGGATTTGAAAGATCCTAGGATCTTGGCAAGCAAACCGGGGCTCTTGGGGCGGTCATCCTTCTTTGGGGTATCAGCCTCGGCGGCCTAAAATATGAAGCAATGATGGTTGGTCTTGTGACCTAGCAACAGTATGAGGGGAAATGCAAATAGCTTACAGGTTTAGCCTCGTCCTTTGCGGCAGCGTCTGCGGACTCTTCAGCGGCAGCGGGCTCAGCAGCGGCGGCAGGCTCGGTAGCGGCGACTTCAGTGGTAGCGGGGGCTTCCTGGAAAAACAAGACGCATGATGAGAAAAAAAAAGTTGGAAAAAACTTTTTTGATGGATGAACGAACCTCCGTCTTGGGCTCGTCGACCTTGGTTACCTCCTGGAAGGTATGCATGAGCGAGTGATAAGACAAAAAGAGGACGAGGGACGTACTGCAGCGACGGGCTCCTCGACCTTGGGTGCCTCGGCAACGGGGATGGGTTCTGAAGCGATAACAGCAGGCTCAACGGGCTTGACGTCCTCGACGGGAGCGGGAGCAGCGACGGTCTCTGGGGTGGACATTACGAAGATGTGACTGGTGGGTGTGGTCAGCGATAAGGGATATAGAGGAGTAGAATGGAATGGATGCAAGTACAGGGTATTAAGAGACAAAGAGGGAATTGCGTGCTACGCAGGCTGGAGGGTTGAGATGAAGAAAGAGAAAGAGGAAGGGTTGAGAGAAAGGTTGAAACAATTTGCGCGCCTTCTTATCCTTGTTTGCACACGTACAAACAACTGCCATCTCGCGTAGCAGCCTAGGTAGCTGGGGGTATTTCAGGGTCAAATTAACTGGGTAGTAGGGAGACGGGGAGCAGTACAACGGGGACTATGTAGTATAGGTGCTACGATACAACTACTGGGCACTGGGGGGCACTGAGTACTGGTACACTGGGGGACACTCCTTGTACTGGAAGGGATCCCAGAAAGGAAGGCGGCAACGGCATCAAGATAGAATGTTCTGCCAATCTACGCCTTGTGGCTAGCAAGACAACCACCGCCTGCGATGCATGGTACCGATGCGACTACCTGCGATGGGTCCTGGACGGAACTGCGAGTCAGACTCCATCCCGCATCGCTACCGACAAGACCATCCCAATCAATGACAATTCAATTCAGACGTGATCTGGCGAGAATGTTTCGCCACCAATTGTCCTTCTCACGCCGTCCGCAACGACGCGACCACCCATCCCGATCGCGGTGATCGACTAGCAGCAGCACCCGACTAGCAGCACCGACTAGCACGACTAGCAGCACGACTACTAGTAGCACTAGCCGTCGACACCGTTGACAATACTGCCTGGAATACCGCCTGTAGTGCACGACAATAATGGAACAATGACGCGGTATACAATACATGGAGCCATGGCTCCAATAACAATGACAAGTGGCCGTTAATGTACCTTGTATAACAATCCCTTAAAGCTGCTCGCCAGCCTACCCACCACCTACTCTCCCCCCAAGGCCCATCACCCCAACACTACACCCCGCCATGCTCGCCATCCTACCCCCAATCCTCCTCTTCACAGCCTTCCTCCTCCTCCTCCTCATATCCCTCTCAACCCCCCTCATCAAATCCATCTACCTCTTCCGTCTAGCAGCAAAAGCATCCTCCAGTCTACTCGACGCTAGCGCCAGTGGGAGCGTCAGGTTTGGCGTGTGGGGGTATTGTACTTCTGCTATTGTTCGGCGTTACTGACGTTGAGATTGATGTTGGGTTGCAGTGTGGTAGGCATAACGAAAAACACGAACGGCGCTGAATGCTCCAAACCACATTTGGGTTTCACGTTTGATAGTACAGTCGCAAACGCACTGTAAGCTGTCCCTCCCAAACTTCCGATTTATGATTCTAATAACAACCATCCCCGGGTGCAACCAGACACGTAAACGGACTAACAAACCTCATCTCCCGAACCCTCACAGCCGCTCTCGTCCTTCACCCAATCGGTACGTGTACCCTCCCATTTCGCTTGACTATCCTCACTCAATCCCACTCTCCACCTAACCTGAACTACCCTTTCATTTGTTTTCATTTTCATTTTATTTTGATTCCTCCTCCAGCCGCAGGCCTAACATTCCTAACCCTCCTCGCCTCCCTCTCCTCCCTCCTCATCCTCCGTCGTAGTCCAAGACGCTCCTCAACCGACACACCCCAATCGCGCCTCCCCACCCTAATACCCCTAACCCTCACCCTCCTCACCGCACTCCTCACAACCATCGTATTCCTCATCGACGTCATACTCGTCGCCGTCGTGCGCTCTCGTGTCCACGGGGATCTGAGTCTTGTTTGGGGAAACGCGGTCTGGATGGCTTTAGGCGCGTGTATCGCGCTTTGGGCTGCGTGTGTGGGTGGGTGTGCGGGGGTGTTTGTTTGTGGACCGAGGGGGTCACGGTGCGTCTTTGCATTTCTTTCATTTCATTCGTTTCATTTCGTTGAATTCCTATCGTATCGTCGCTTATCAACCTTCAACCTTTGGCTAACGTCCATTCTCGGTTTCCCATTCAGGTATCGCAAGGGCGCTACGACGTACTAGAGTCCACTGGCATGCACGGATCATCATGCACGGATCATCAACATGCCCTCCTGGAACGCTACGCTACGAAAAGCTACGAATCGGACGAAAGGACACGACACGTTACTTGTATACCTATGGAAATTCGATACGTTGATCTAGACTCCCCATCTGATGGCTTACAATCTATCTATCGTTTGGCGTCCCCATCGACATGGACGGGCACAATGTTGAACGAAACGAGAACGAGACAGTTGAACGTGAACGTGAATGTGTGATACTGATACTGATAGCAAACGCTCATCCGAAGACACCATCATCTCTACAATACTTGACAAAACCACCGATACCGTCTGGCGGATACAATACTTGACATGGGCGTGGGCAACCCCAAGGCCTCACGCACACGCTTGGCAATGTATTCTCGGCGCTGTTACATGTGTAACAGCGACACGACCACTGTTCAGTGTTTCAAGTAAATTTTTCAAGTTCTCAAAATTTAAACAGTTTCAGAGTCGACATCGACATCGAATCTACTTAAATTTTCACACAAAAAGACCATGGCCATCCATAGCCATCCATCTGGATCTGTCAATCGCATCGATAATTAGATTTATGGAAAAATGAGGGTGCAAACATGCGTGTGATCGAATACATCAAAGAACCTCCCGACGTCAATGAAGAAACGGAAACGGAAGGGGAAACGGGGACGCTCATGCTGCAGCTTTTACTGGTGCTACTCTTCCCCGAGGCGGAGGTCTTAGACCTTTTGATTTCATCCATCTTCGTTTGGCCTCTACACGTAAGAAAAAAGAAGAAAAAAATCGGGGACTGTCAGCACCGATACCACACATAGTAGGGGGAGACGAACCATCAAGGTAAGGCTTATCCTCATCCGAATCGAACCCAACATCCTCATCCGCCTTATTCTCAACAAGTTCACCCTTGGAATCCACAACCATCTCATCCCTCTCCCTCTCCTCAACCACCTTCTTCGTCCTCCTCTCCACCTTAAACTTGGCAACATAAAACCCATCCATATTATGCACATGCGGATAATACCTCCTCGTCAGACTCAAACTCGGATTGAACGTCTTCCCGCGGTATTGGGTGTACCCCTCCCTCCCGAATGACAGACCGGTGTCCACGAGTTTGACGTTGGGGCGTTTGCGGAGCGCGTAGTCGACGACGGCTTCGTTTTCGTCGATTGTGACGGAACAGGTTGAGTAGACTATGTATCCGCCTGTTTTGGACTCGGGGCTGACGCTGTCGATGGCGCAGAGGATGAGTTGTTTTTGGAGGTGGGAGAGGAGGGTGAAGTCGCGTTCGGACTGGAGGCAGAGGGAGGGCGTTAGCAATATATCTAAAGGGGCGAATCAGACGCGCATACCTTGTTGATCTTGACACTAGAATCTTTGCTGATCACACCCGTTCCACTACAAGGAGCGTCCAACAGTACCCTATCGAATCCTCCCATGACTTTCGGGAACTCCCTTCCATCATAGGAACACACAACGACGTTCTTGCAACCTAGTCGATGTACGTTCGCGGTGAGACTCTTCGTCCGGGCCTTGCTCGCGTCGTTCGCGAATACAACACCCGTGTTTTGTAGAAGAGCTGCGATATGTGTTGTTTTACCACCTGGGGCCGACGCCATGTCTAGGACACGTTCGTTGGGTTGTGGGGACAGTGCGATGACTGGGAGGAAGGAGGATGCGGCTTGTAGCATGTAGTGTCCTGCGAGGTATTCGGGAGTTGCACCTGGAAAGGAAAAGGTTGAACATCAAAGCATTACGATAGAGAGAAACGGCTTACCTATTGGAACACTGCTCTCGAACACTTGTAGACCGACATTGGTCCATTTGCCAATAGGCTCCAAATTGACGCCTCTGTTGACAAGGGTTTGGGCAAGATCTCGTCGTCTTGTCCGTAGGGTATTTGTCCGTATGGTCACGGGTCGAGGGACCTCATTGGCTTCGAAGAATTCAATAGCCTTCAAGAGTGGTCAAGATATGTTTATAAAGGAAACCGAGATTGAATGTACCTCGGCGACGGGGAAAAGCAAAAACAATTTCTCGGCGAGGAAATCATTGTAGCCGTAATAACTGGCGATATCTGATATTAGCTGATCGGTATATTCTGAACGCGATCTGCAAGCAAACGAGAGAATAAGTCGAGGGTGCCAGTCAAAGACAGAAAATGATGACCCTTACCGTCCTTCTGCAGCTAACCGCTTGAACTTGCCTAATACTCGTACACATTCCCTCATTCGCCGTTGCACAATGTGAAGATCTGGACCGCCAGTTTTTTTCTCCTCGTCTCTTTCTGCTGCAGTCGGTAGATGGAACGGTTCCGCGTTCATCTCACCGTCAGCATCCGCCTCTCCATCCATGTCGACATCATCATCGTCCTCGTCACTGATAGCTGCCTCTTGCAACTCCTCGACGTCCAGTTCGGCTTCAGCTGCTGCTTTGGCGTCGAGAGCACGAGAACGGGCCTCCATGTTGGCCATCGTTACGGGCCCATCGTCATCTTCATCGTCTGAAGCTGAAGAATCGTCTGAACCGGTGGGTATAATTTTGAGTGGCCGTTCGCTTTGTTTGGATTTTTTGGTTTTCGAGGGAAGGGGTTCTGGTTCCTCGTCGTCTGAGCCGAAATCGAATTCCTGGACAGGGCCTCGGAGCATATCATCACTGTAGAAAAAAAGTCAGATACTCGAGCCAAAACAAACTGAAATCTTCACATACTCATCATCGTCTCCCACCAGTGAATCTGAATCTAAGCCGCCTTCGCTCTCAACATCTTCCCACCCGTCCCCAGAGTCATCCCCATCAGACACCTCTTTGACAGCCTTTTTACCCTTGACTGAAGACTTGGATTTTACGGATGGTTTTGGTTTTACATTCCCGTCAGAGTCCTTTATTTTCTTGGCTGGTCTAGCACTGGACTTTCCGTCGACATCGACGTCTGCAGCCGCCTTACGCTTTCCAGATTTTTTGGGGGTTGTCCATACTTTAGGTTCGAGAGGATCGGGTGCTCCCTGCTTGTTTTTCGCGCGACGTCCCATGTTGTGCTAGTTAGTAGTTAGAGGAGCTGACTTGGACAAGGACTCATTGAAAAATTCAGATCGGTCACGGTACGAAGACCACACGTGGCGCGACCCAATCAAGTCCCAGCCCGATCGCTAGTCGTCTCATCGTCTTCCGACTCTTCCAGTTTGCTTCCAGTATCTGGTTATCGTTTGCTACTACTGCCACGACGACGGCTGGCTCTTGGTGGTCTACGTTGCTGATCATACGTCGCAAAACCTTTGCTACTACCTCGGAGATGTCTACCTGCCGTATATTTAATTGGAGTCTCAGACTGGAACAACGCATCTAGTACAATTGAGCTTGCACTAGTATCCATTGTTACGATAGTATACCATCCGGACGCTCTGGATACATGCCTGATAGAACGTCTTTTTTGGTCTTCTAGCTCTCGTCGTCCATCTCAAAATTCCGCTCGTCTTCTGTTGGAACTCGGTTTTGATGGTGTCGTTAGTGTTCGGGAATCAGTATGTTCCCTCATCTACAGAGAAAACTTTCAAGAACTTTGGGGTTAATACTAAAATTGATACAGTGCAATGCGACTCTACCCGCACCCTGTCAAAAGGAAGTCGTCGTAGGCCGTCATGAAAGTATACCTAAGTTGTCCTGGTCTACGTCGTCCCCCAGAATGAATTGTTCTCCGACGTTTTTCGCTTGCACTCAGTCTTCGTGTCGTCGAATTATCCATCCCTGCTGTCTGTCTATGTGACTCATCTCCCATAATCGTCTTCCCCCATCCATGAATTGTGTCAGACTTCGTTTCCTCGCCCTTGATCGGCCCTATCTGGATTGCGAACTTCTGCGGTATTTGCGAGCTCCCGGTTTTCTTCTCAAACGCGTCTAACTCTGTCTATGTGTACTCGAAGGGTTGGGTGGTTTCAGGTAGAAGACTACTTCCAATATGTTAGTTGATTCCATCATTGTGGCATGCATGTATATTCTTTGTCTCACGAACTTCGTCAAGTTATATGTGGACCGAGTTCACGTTATCTTATGTGCCACTTGGCTGCATTTCTACCTTTACCCTATCCTCAGACCCAACGCCAATCCGGCAATGAAAGAAGCCCTTGGCTGGAAGTCTGCAGTCAAGAAGCTCACCAACCAAGTCCACAATGAGATGATCGATGGTGCCCGTCTCCTCCCGGTTGCGTCTACCCTGTAAAACAGGTTCTCAAAACGAGAGCCAACACCGTCCCAGTCCACTCGAATAAGTGAGGCTGATCCGAGATACTAGCATGATCGGTGTTCGCGTCAAACGCGCGGCAAAGGAAAGGATACTTGAGACTGAGCTCACCTGAAGTAATACAAAGACACCACCTAGGATGAAGGCAAGAGCTTTTGCTCCTTTTTTGACGAAAATGCCAGCGCAGACCCCACAGACTGTTCCGAAAGACAGTTCGTATAGATTGACAGATGATACGGGAGGAGGAGGGAGGCCTTGCGGGCCGTTAGGAATCGGGGTGGGTACTGGAGCAGGCGTAGGGACACCCGCAGATTCTATATAATCAAAATCTCAGTCAAACCGCATCCTGAGCCATACTGCATGAGTATACATACCATCAGAATAGATCGGGGATCTAACGAATGCAGTAGCGCCTAAACCAATGCTTGCGACCCCTGCTGCTTTGAGCAGGAAGAGGAGACCAGATTGTGGTGTCGATGGGTAGGTGATACGAGGGCTCTCAAAGGGTGGACTCCGATGTAGTGAGTGTACGCCAAACCGACTAGGGGGAACGTGTAGAGAGCGATACTTGGTCAGGTTCAAAGCGAATGGTTGAGGACGGAACTTGGGGCAACATATTTGACGAGGGAAGAGAACAGAGAATGCAGAGGACATGACTATTCCACAGTAGGGAGGATACTTGATGCCCGAGCTCCAACCACAGCAGTAGGCAGGAAGAGGAAGAGAGTCAAAGAGAGTTAGAGGAAGCGAAGGAGACAAACTGGAGATGACATCACGATTTATATCTCGCCACGTGATGCACCAGACGCGACGCGCGTAAAAACGTTGAAATTATGGAAGTATCGCAAATACTGCAGAAAATTACTTCGACTATATGTAACCCCATATACCATACGTGAAAAAGTCCTGATAAATACACTTATATAGTGACAGTCATGCGTTGCAGTGTCCGTGCTCAAAGTGTCCATTGTCCGAACCCACCCTCATCCCATCGTGATCTCAGTAACGTTGTCCGTAATTGATAGCGGTGTTACTGGCAGGCCCTGTACCCGAGTAGCCCTGAGCTGACGTGTTGGGTGCATATCCGTATGCTTGCATACCAGGAGCGCCTTGTCGCTGTTCATACAGCGCCACAGCGGGACGCGATGGCACTGCATATTGACCCGCGGTGTTGTAACCTCCAGATGACGGGAGTGGAGGAGCCGACGCGTTCATTGATCTTTCATGCATGTGCAAGCTACCAGCCACAGAATGTATCGAATGTTGTCCAGGAGACGCCGCACGTTGGCGAGATGGGACATGTGCCCGCACCGGAGACCTCATCGTGAAAGAAGTGTTGGGAGTCACAGGAAGTGAAGGATAGCCAGACGTAGCAATGAGAGGTACATTGACGTCCATGTAGGGATTGGGTACTCTGACCTGAGGCGAAGGACGTTGGGGACGTAGCGATGCGGGAACATTGGCTGGTGATCCACCAAAGGTCAACTGCAAATCGCGTTCAGCTTGGCGTACAATAGGTCTTGGGGGCGCGATCCCGTATTCAGGCGCTCTATTAGTCAAAGCAGGGCTTTGCGGAGATACGTGCGACACAGCGGACTGTCCACGCGGGAGTGACTCGGGTAGGTTCTGCAGAGTGCGAGGTGGGAACTGTCGGGATGGCTGCAGCGGCGATGGAACAGGCAGATCGCCAGGGCGATTCAGTGAGCGATCGCTATATGGTGTTTGCAGGGTTCTCGATGAATAGTTCTGTGCAGCACTAGGTCTTCCGTTCGCGAACATTGGTCCTGGAGGAGCAACTGTTCCATAGCCGCCATTGCGTTGACGAACTGGAGCATATTGCGCTTGGGGTGGTCGCACAGAGAAGGGAGTAGTGGGACCACGAGACTCCGGTGTGTACAAGGTTTTTTCGCCATCGAGGAGCCCCGTTTGAGAATCAGCACTAGACACGACAGATGCGCGCTTGGAGTTACCAGGTTTCATTTGATCTTGAACAGTGATGGCCGACTCCGGGTTTGGAGGCGGAGGGGGACGTGGAATGCACGTCATGATACTCAGAACGGCTGCATAGATCAGAACTTAAACGACTAATGAGCAATAGAAGGGCAAGAGAAAGAAGACGTCTTACGAAGGCCTGTTAACGAGAACAGAGCGATCTCGATTACGAACTGAATGAGTCTGCACATATTTACGGGACCTGAATGAAAGTCAGACATGCACAGTATATCAGGGATGGTGACTCACCAAAATTGTTACATGGAAATTTTTTGTTAAACAAAGCGTATACAGCAGCACTTCCTGTGTCATTCGTTGAGGGAGAGGGATACAAAGATATGTCGTAACAGGCTCACCACCGTGGGAGAGCAAGAGAAACGCTGTGCGAGAAGCGTCTGGCCATATTCGAAATTTGACCACAATCCTATAGAATCCATCAGTTGTAGATCGAGATATAGCGAGAGAGATGCACTCGAACATTAGATACAGTAGAATAGCGGAGACACCGTCAAGGACTACCAGAATAACCACAATAGCACCTATCATTCGGATTATGTGGTGAGCCAATGAAGGTGGAATGAACGGAGAAGAGTACACACGCTGAGCACTGTCATAGTAAGACGATTCCCGCGCCAGGAATACAGAGAATGTGATTGCCAGCACAAGACTGAGGATAGCGCATAAAGCTTGAAACAAACGTAAGCAAAATTCAACGAGAACAAAGGATACTCACAAAAGATGAGGATGCGAAACACCCGGAAGAAAACCCATGCTTTCACAGATGCTGACATTGGTCAAAGGAATGTCTAAAAGAACGAACGAAGAAAAGAAAGAAGAAAGGTCCGAACAACTGGAAGGGCGGTCCAAACGAGAGCTGACCCAGTCAGTAGCGAAGAAGAAAAGAGGGCGGGGGGTGAAGTATCCTGTTCACCGCGTCTGGAAACTTGAAGGCCCAAAGATCACCGAATATTGTCGCTTCAGTGACTCAGCGACGCAGCATTGACACCTGCCAGAGATCAGAGAGAGAGCCTTTGATACCCAGCCTCAAGCTCGATGTCGATGTTGGTTAGACGTTGGGCGGTTACGGGAAGACATTTTTGAATGAGAACATTCTTGTTATGATGGCAACCGAATCAAAATAGATTGCTGATGAACAATAATGGACACAGTGTAGACATACTTGTATGAGAATCCGACAAACCGCAAGTTGAAGCGAGAAGTCAACGAGAAGTATAGCAAACACCCATCATGGGATAGCGAGCGCCGAGCAACATCATGATGTCTCTTGGCAGTGCCCGTCCGAGTCACAAACCTCGTGCAATCCGTGACATTCGGGCTTTGTCTTGGCTTGTCGCGAACTTCGTCGACGCGTCTGTCGCTCTTTGGTCGCTCTGGTCTCCTCTCTCTCGTTTGCTGCGAAGTACTACGTTTGTCATACGATTGCCAAATGCTTGTCGTTCCCAATCCTTGGATATCATCTACTGTCGGAGCAGAGTTGTCGAAATACCGAAGACAGAAGCAAGGACTCGAGGGAAAAATTCGTACATTGGACTATTGAGAGATCTGCACCCGAAAGATATTGTCGATGACAATGGCACCTGCAGCCAGCTAGTGTAATGGGAGAACGACCGTACATACCAGCTCAACGCCTCTCAACCCATTATACGCCCGGAGAATACTTATATCCATTATATACATGCATCCTACAGCTCCTTTCGAAGTGCTTTTATGCGCACTTTGATGTCAAATCCGAAACAAGAACCAATTGCATTCGGAAGCGACGAATCACGGTTCTTGCGGTGCCATAGGCCCATACGTGAGCTGAATGGATCAGACTATACGATGAGGGCGCATTTGGAAACAAGGCTGAAGCGCTGAAGCACTGTTCATGAAGAGTGGTGAACGTTTGTAGTAAGAAGCAAATCGATTTGTCGCCGTCACGGCTCGACTGCGGGTGGCAAACTCAGCATCTGGCCGCCATGTCAGACCACGACGAACAGCAACCTCTTCTTCCTGTCCACGACGATCGACGACCAACAGAATCTAAACCTCCAGGGACATATCGTGAGCGAACTGCTATCTTCCTCGACTCGCCTTCTCTTCACAAAACTGTTATCACTCTGGTGAGTCCTCGTGATTATTTGATTCTCCTCGTCCTCATGACTGCTTTGTGCATTAGATCACCATTGATGCTGCGTGTGTCCTCGCCGATCTGGGATACACGTTTTTATCTCCTGGTTGCACACCAATAGGTCCAGAGGCCCCACTGTGGTTAGACGTGTTATCATACATATCACTTGCGATAACCACGTTCTTTCTCGTCGAAATTCCGCTTTCTCTATGGGCCTTTGGGTCGAGATATTATGATCCTTGGAATGGAGTTCCCCATGCTTCCTTGCACTTGTTCGATGCCGTCATCATAGTTACCACTTTCATATTGGAAGTGGTCCTGAGAGGCCGAGAGAGAGAACTTGCGTCCCTGCTTATCATTCTTCGATTATGGAGGCTTGTAAAACTGGTTGGAGGTACGCCCAGCTTCTACATCTGGTTGTGTAGACGCGTTTACATCAACTTCATCAGGTGTCGCGGTGGGTGCAGGTGAACTTGAAGAAGAAAATGCAAAGAGACTAGCAGAAACCCTGGAAGAACTCGAAGAGACCAAAACAAAGCTCTCGCTCGTTCAGGATGAGAATCGCGAATTTCGACGCAGATTGACTGTCTTGGAAGGGCGAAGAGAAGCTCCCGAGGAGATGTCGGAGGCATGATACCCAGGACATGGAATGACACCAAGAATTATATTACGCTGTGATACATGTACATCTGGCTGGAATTACTATGTGATACAAGTACGCAAACTATAAGCTACAATTAGAGATACCAATATTAGTCCCGACTATACCCATGCTCAAGTCCTTGGGTAAGTAAGTGTTCATAATATATCGTAAAATGCCACTCCGCTGTCTCTCCAGTGCATCGAGCAATCTCAAGGACCGTGTGCGAGGGTATGTCCATTGATGCCGAGTATCTGGTCAGCTCGAATCCATTCGGATAAACGAGGAAGCAGAAGAGGCGAATCGTAATCCTCGGTCCGGGTCGTCAACCGTGGTCCACTACCCATCGTCGAAGACGATCCTGATGAGAGCGTTGTCGAATTCGATCGAACAATGCTCATCGATTCTCGAAATCGTTCAATGAACCTGGACGTCGGTGGACGATCAGACGCAAGACTTTTCTGTATTTTGAGTGGCAGTGGTGGAAGTGCAGCGTTATTTCGACTGCTAAAGGATGAGGATGCCGAGTGAGAGTTGGTGCCTGCGCGGGGCGCGAACGGGTTGTCCAAACCACGTCGAACTTTGGAAGTCTCTGCCCAAGGAGCTTGAGCGCTGTTTGGATTCATGAACTGAGGATGTTTCTGAGTCAACGCTTCGATGTCGTCGGCCTTAATCCTCCCGGTCCACGAGGCCCTATTGGCCCAACAATCATCGGCATAACCATCATCATCCACGTCGCCTGCGACCTTGGTGAGTACAGACCCGCAATCTTTGGGCCTTTCCTCCGGTTTGCAAGAATATTGGTTTTGAGGGTAACAACTGAACCAAGGTACTCTGTAAACGGTGGTGGCCCAGATACCCGGATATCTTTGGACATGCTCGAGCGATGTGAAGAGAAACGTCAAGCTATATCCTAAGACTGTTTCAGACCAGGAGGTTTTGGAAAGACGTCAGTAAAGGATATCGCTGTTTCCGGTGAATAAGTTTAGCACTGACGCATGAAACTACTCAGCCACATGGCAGGTAGGAGGAGTGCCGACGTTGCACATATAGACCAATCAGCTTTAGTAGGGACACGTTAGTGACGATTTGGCTAACAGCATATGCGGTCACGTACATGTAGATGGACACATGAGCGCGCCGTTGATTGACCAGCCTAGAGTCGTACCTGCGTAACACAATACCATCAGATTAACGTCGCCAAGTACATAAGCAGAGAAGCGCACCAAATTGAAACAATGCGAAAACCATGGTCCATGAGCATTCGAATTTGACTTGAGCCGTCAATGCATGTGGATAGACAAGTTCGGCGAGTCCACTACATGTTGGTGGCTTCAGTCTCATTACCGAAATTCAACCATATCACAACGTACAGAGCGACGAAGAAAAAGACGCCACAACAATTGAGTAGAGCGAGGATTGCGGACCCAGGTACTGATAAAGCCAAAGACAGTCAGTTTATTGAAAAGCAAGGTAGAAATGTTACTCACCAGATAGCCCAACAGACAGTGTCGCATGAATGTTGATAGACATTGCAATGAGTATGAAAATGGTGAGATAAACCAGCAGGGCGAAGAAGACGAATCGGAAGATAAGGAAAGGGCTGAGCATGATGATGCGTGAATGGTATATTCGTTCGAATTTGTAAAGGAAAGTCTCGATGGTCGTCTAAGATTCTGCGTACGAATCGCGAGTCGAAAAGCGGATGGTCGAAGTCGTGTCAAAAGGAGCTGCTCCAAGTGTCTAGTGAGCGTTACGGATGCAAGGGATGTCTAGTGGGATGCCAGCAGTCCCCTGGAGTTCGGGTGAGAGTACTCTGGAAGAAACTTGCTTTTACTTAGGCAGTTTTTCCCATTGTCGAAGACAATAAAAAGAACAATGGCTATATCTTGACAATAATAGTCAAAATTGATAGGCGGCAGATACTATGACCGAAACTTGGAGACTTTGTCACTTGATTCGGGCGCAGCGCATTGTATTCACGCAGAATCGTGCATGAATGGAAGGACGCGAAGATGTACGAGGATTCGGAGCAAACGAAGACTCGAAGAGGAGAGGCCGACGACGCGTTCAAAAGCTAGACCTGTAACCGATCTGTCTACTAGAAGGCAAGCCTGTCGGTAGACAGACCTGTCGATCTGAGTGCCTGGACACTTTAGAGTCCAGGTTCTACCTCATCTGAGACATTTCTAAAAAAGGGAATCTGGCCAACTTTACTCCGCCCCCCACGTGGTACAACACGTGATTAGCTGCCCCCCTTCTGCAAGAAATTTTCGAGCTGGTCTCCCAAAATGCAGCAGTTCTTGCTTGATGCAACAAAACTTTTCAGACAAACACAAAAGCAAAAGAGATTCGATTGATTGTCATGAAACTGATACGGCCTACCCCAAGAGATCCTCTTTGTACGAACGGTAAAGTAAACCGCATGTTGTCAAGTATATTCCTACCGAAGGATGCGTACTATCGGTCCCTGTTTGACGGGGCGTTCTTTAGATCAGGTGGTGAGTACGTATTACCAGCGCATATACAAGGTAATTCAATGGCGCACCAATAAATACCTCTCGGGAAACGTCGTTCGGAATTGTCCAACAGAGAGGGTCTCCTGCCCGCCTTGCGACCGTGAGTTCTGTTCCTCTGACTTCGTTATCATCCAATAAATCATACCATCCTGTGTTTCGTAGAAGGGGTCGTATGTGAATATCTCCGTTTGATACGATGTCTTCTTGAGCGCTGCGAATGTACTTCATAGAAATGAAAGTTGTTCTTGGGAACATTGAGATGGCTCTTCGCGACGTTATGAAGTTCATAACATTTGCTATCAATGAATCAGTCTGGAGAATAAGGGATATAGCACTACCACTTACTTGTTCCACAAGAAAATAAGAACATCAAAGGGTCTCCTCGTACGACGTGGACAGCGACTACCCACGGGTAGAGACAGAACTTGCGAAACAGAAACGTGCGAACGTGGAATTCGTTGGAGGGGAAGAATTTCGTCCTGAAAATGAAAATGGCGTTGCTCGGGAACCTGTACATTTCCGGTCCCAGGAATCCTAACAATCGGTCTAGTCCTTTTCTCTCTATGCAAATATCCATCGTTCTTGTAGGGCGGGATGTTCTGTCGAAGAACTGGGATACTAAGGGACCGCAGATGACTGCATTGGTGTCGTTTAGAACGGATAGGAACTCGTCCGGGCGTCTGAACCATCTTGCGACCATTGAGCGGGTGTTCCATTGTATAGATATGTACTCTCGAGTGAGGTTCCGCACAGAGAAGTTCGTCATCGATAGGAGAAATATTGAGGAGGCTGGCCATGCTTCGAAAAACTGGTGTACGAACAAAAAGCCTCCTCGGACGAGGATGTTTTCGAACGCTGACGGATGAGCAAAGTCTGCGTATTGGGTAGACCTTGTGGACATCGTACAAGCTGAGTGTACTGTCGAGTGTCGAGCAATTCTGATGGTCCATGAAGTATCTTAATAGAAATCAACGTATTACTCTCCCCGGCGACCCCGCGATCTCGGTTACGGACTTGTCCGGAAGCCGATCAATAGCTGAAGCACGATGCTTGGCAAATCCTCGGTTGTCAGAACATACTTGCTTGTCAGAGCACAATGCTCAATTGTTGACTAATCTCAAATTGACGGGCACTCGAGTAAGTGGGCGTCGTTCTGGGGTAGGTCGACGTTCTCTCACTCGCTCACATATAAGGCAAAGTGTCAAGCCGGCTCTCAGACTGCTATTGCCGACCTTGGATTGGGTTTCGATGTCTTCATCTCTCGAGTCTCCTGGCGACTCGCTCGTTGTGCTTTTCTCTTCTGATAATGTCCGCTTCGAGGTGGAATACGCTATTGCGTATCTTAGTGTATTTCTGCGTGATCTGATACAAGGCGAGCGTCCGACAATTCTCAACCGGTTACTTTATTGACAAACCAATTCTAGATCCAAACGTCTGTTTTCATGGCATTTATCTGTCGAACGTATCGTCCACCATATTGGCCAAGGCATGTACGCCGCATTTCTGTGCCGTTGTGATGAGGACTGCGGTGCTAGGAGTAGATGGGCTAGACTCCTAAGTGTAGTTCGCCTCTAGGGGGTAAGGTGACGTTTTCTCGGAGGGGATTTTACGTAGCGAGAAATCCTAATGCCCAGTGACTTGTGTTTGGATAATGTGTCCGTAAAACGGTGGTGAGGTGGGTATGAGATGATGAGGTGTAAGGTAAGCTTCGGACTTGTAGGTTCGTTCTCGGTAGGCCGTTTAGAGGCTTCGGACAGCTATAGGTTCGTTCTTGGAAAACCTACGAAGGCCTCGGACAGCTTTCGGAGAGCTGATCGATGCTTCGGACGGCTTATAAAACGTCTTCGGAGAGCTATCGAGAGCTTCGGACAGCTATAAGTTCGATCTTGGAGAACCCTCGAGGGCTTCGGACAGCTTTTGGTGAGCTGACCGATGCTTTGTATAACTATAAAACGTCTTCGGAGAGCTATCGAAGGTTTCGGACAGCTCTGAACTGATTTCGGAGAGCTTCGAGGGTTTCGGACAGCTCTGGACTGATTTCGGAGAGCTACCTTTGTTCCGGGGGTGGTACTGCTGGCTGAATCAAGTCCTTTTCTCTTTGTTTGACCGACTCCTGTAATCGTTTCCTTGTCTCGGTTTCAGAAGTATGAGAAAGGGATAGAATTCCTATAGAGAGTGACTGGGTAGTTGGTCGATTCGGGTGTGTTCCTCTGGTTCTCGTCCACACTTGTTCTATCTACCGTTCTCCGTATCCTATCCTACTTTATATATGAATTCCTTCCCTGTCCTTGCCTAATTCTTCACCCCGAGTGCCATCCCAAGGTCCCCGAGATCTCCAATGATGAAACAGATCCGGTATTGGTTTTGATGTGTCCGAACCTCGCTCAGTGTGAAAGGTTAGGGCCTGAGGTGTTTTCTGAAAGCGTTGCAAGGTGAATTTGTGAAGGGATGAAACATGTCCGAGTGAGCAGGATGATGGGGAGCTTCCGATAGATTTTTCCAAGATGCGACGGCCAAAGTTGTCCGAGAAGAGTGAATTTGATGTGGGTTGCTAGGCGGAAACCTGTAGTGTCTTTGTTAGCGGGCGATACCTCGCTTACAAGTGCTGTGTCATGTGATAAACACAGAGGGAAGAATATTCCGTAGCACCACTTGGTCAGGGTGGACGGAGGTCTTAATGAGGCGTCCAGATGCATGGAAAGGTGTGAATTGAGATCGCAATGTAAGGGGAATATGTCCGATTTGATAGGAAGAACAGCTCAGGGCAGCAAGCATCACGTTGGCGGTATGTCGACTGGTGGCAATGTTTTATCGGTGAAGTATCTCTCGATGAGGTCTTCTAGAGGTGAAAGGGAGCCTGCTGAAACGATTTGGGATCTGTCCGAAGGATCTAGGGGGCTGCGGAGAGGTGATCGAGTACATTGGGCCTTCGGTCAGGTGAAACGACGATAGGGAATTGGGTTCTGGCGGTAGATTTCCTTCGGAGAAGTTGTTCGTGTGTGATTTCAGGTATTCCAAAACGTTCTGAGACGTGACCGAAGGCGGGTTAGCGTTTCGTGAGTGGATGAAGAGGCCGCTTTCGGGGAGGAACCGTCAAGTAGTGGGTACTTGGTGTCTTTCAGTGTCCGGTCATTCGAAAAGTAAGTCGTTTGTGGTAATACCACCAGTATCTCTGTAGTTAGCTATGTCTGGGGAGTCGCATAAGAGTAGGTTGTTGTATAGTTGTCGATTCCTTGGCTGGGGATGCTGGCATCCTCACACTTCCCCCTAACTTTTAAATATCGACCGTCCCCGGTCGATCATCCGGAGGGCAAACACAACAACGTGTCCGTGACCGAAACAGGGCAAGGACGACCGGCCAAGGACCTATAAATTCCAAGGTTAAGACAGCCAGAGCTTTCCTGAAAGCAACAAGACAAATGGATCCCATAGCAAAAGAACTCTTCTTTACGCGCTGCCTCGATCTAGACGGGATAGATGGCGATATTACGATGGCAACTTTCCTCGGATACCTGCGTAACAATATCCGTCCCATGGTTCACCTAGTTGTTAGCTGCATTTTTCAGGATGCAGTGGCGGACGTTCTCCTTCCGGGGTTCTCGAGTCACGGTGTATACACGTTGAGAAAGCACGTTAAAATCCTGTGCCAGCACATGGTGAGTGCGTGTGCGCCTTTCAGGGGGTCCGTGCTAATTGCGAAGGTTAAGGTATTCATGCTCAGACTTAGATGGGTACTGAAGGGGAGGTGCATGGACGATACCACGGAGCCGTTTCCCAAGGAAGCAGTGACCGCCGTTTACCAGGTGCAGCGATGTGTCCACGTCGTAGGGTTTTCCGGGGATCAGGACGAGGACGAGGCACATAAGATCGACGTTATCTTGTACTTCATAGAAGAATATGCCCGCCGATCGACATTTGGCGTCGCTTTCGATTACATCGAGGCGGACCCGCGTGGTCGGTTCCATGCGCATGCCGTGTTGAAGAAGCATCCATACAGCGGTCCCAGGGTACATCGAGATGGTACGATCAGTACGGACAGGGGCAACAGCCTCGAAGGGGAAGAGAATCCTGCTAACAACGAAGACGAAGGCATATCCGTCATAAGTATTGCAACGGACGACGAGGACGAAGAAATGGAGGTGGCCGAGGTAGAAAGGGCCTTGTCCGGTAAGAATTCTGACACTTTAGCGGTGCGGCAACGAGCTGATCGGAGAGGTACAGTCCAGCCACTCGCGAGCTTGGCAACACACGGGGCATTTCGCCTGCTTTTGGAGACGTTATCCGAAGAGGAGAGGAACGGTTTGATTGGCGGGGCGGCGATTATCGAACAGGGACTAAACAATTTGTCGGGAGCATGAGGCGGCGAGAAGGGGGAAGGGTTCGGAGAGGTGATCGAGGGCATGCAGTCATCATGTACATATAAACGACGAGTCCTTTCGTGTTGAAAATCGAAATGCCTGCCCGTAGTATGCAAATGGCTCGCGAGAGGCTCTGCGACTACTTCATGACGCTGAACGTCCCGTCCTTCATTCGACCCGTCTTCTATCCGCACGAGGGCTTCGATGGATTCTTCCGCAAACGCCTTCGTATGATGTTCGGTGTCATCCAGGCGACGCTTCCCCATAGGGTGACAGCATTTCCCGATGACACCGATAGCGTTATCGGGCAGTATACGCTGTCGAGGCGGCTTATGCGGTTTTTCGTCGAGAACGTTGTACGGGCTTCCACCGTTTTTCAGCGGGGCAACGCAGAGATACTAAAAAATCCTTCTGCGCAGGAACTCATCGTTGCATACCGTCAGCGGGCCAGGACCGATGCCAACGCCGCCGAATTTAAAATTCCTTCAGAGGTATCCCGTATGATGGAGTTCAGTCTTATCGTTTATGACAAGGTCGGATTTCACGGGGACTGGGCCCT
Source organism: Sarcomyxa edulis (assembly GCA_009761415.1). Classification (NCBI taxonomy): domain Eukaryota; kingdom Fungi; phylum Basidiomycota; class Agaricomycetes; order Agaricales; family Mycenaceae; genus Sarcomyxa; species Sarcomyxa edulis. Next base: position 1,736,333 of record QUOL01000007.1, read on the forward strand.
CAGCAGCGTCGGTCAGAGGAGGGAAATGCTTCAGTCACTAAAAGATGAGGCCGACGTTAACGCTTCATTGACTGGCGGGGCAAAGGAGTATCCCGAATTTGAGGACCTGGTGTTCTGGTAAGCAGGCGCCGTCGGTCTCGTTCTTTGGGCCCCTCAGAGGGATACTAATAGTCGGAAATTCGCATTTCAGAACGCACGCGTAGCGGGGAAGCTTTCCTGGATGTGACCGAGGGGGTTTTTGTCGTCGTTGGTACTTTAATGGGTAAACACTCCTTTCGCGTGCCGTGTTCAGAGATCTTGTAGTTTATGGAATGCACTGTCAGTCCGGAGGGCAACAACGATCTCGGGCAGCCTCCCAACCTCCTTTATAAAGGGTACCGATGTCCGATGATTCCACCCGCTGTGCGCAGACATTTGAATCGCGGACAGTTCGTAACTCCGTCAGCGGCTCTTGATGAGAGGAAAGTTCAGAGGGGAGGCGAGTGAGATGAGAACGGAGAGAGGTTATTAATGCTTTCAGAGCTTTTCTTCTTTACAATTTCGCTATATCGCTCAGTGGCCTGGTCATCATTTCGTTCTTCCGTAGCCTCGCAGATATGCGATGTCAGGATGATCTTCTCGTCCCGTTGTGAGGATGCCAGCATCCCCAGCCAAGGAATCGACAACTATACAACAACCTACTCTTATGCGACTCCTCAGACATAGCTAACTACAGAGATACTGGTGGCATCACCACAAACGACTTACTTTTCGAATGACCGGACACTGAAAGACACCAAGTACCCGCTACTTGACGGTTTCTCCCCGAAAGCGGCCTCTTCATCCACTCACCAAACGCTAACCCGCCTTCGGTCACGTCTCAGAACGTTTCGGAATACTTGAAATCACACACGAACAACTTCTCCGAAGGAAATCTACCGCCAGAACCCAATTCCCTATCGTCGTTTCACCTGACCGAAGGCCCAATGTACTCGATCACCTCTCCGCAGCCCCCTAGATCCTTCGGACAGATCCCAAATCGTTTCAGCAGGTTCCCTTTCACCTCTAGAAGACCTCATCGAGAGATACTTCACCGACAAAACATTGCCACCAGTCGACATACCGCCAACGTGATGCTTGCTGCCCTGAGCTGTTCTTCCTATCAAATCGGACATATTCCCTTTACATTGTGATCTCAATTCACACCTTTCCATGCATCTGGACGCCTCGTTAAGACCTCCGTCCACCCTGACCAAGTGGTGCTACGGAATATTCTTCCCTCTGTGTTTATCACATGACACAGCACTTGTAAGCGAGGTATCGCCCGCTAACAAAGACACTACAGGTCTCCGCCTAGCAACCCACATCAAATTCACTCTTCTCGGACAACTTTGGCCGTCGCATCTTGGAAAAATCTATCGGAAGCTCCCCATCATCCTGCTCACTCGGACATGTTTCATCCCTTCACAAATTCACCTTGCAACGCTTTCAGAGAACACCTCAGGCCCTAACCTTTCACACTGAGCGAGGTTCGGACACATCTAAACCAATACCGGATCTGTTTCATCATTGGAGATCACGGGGACCTTGGGATGGCACTCGGGGTGAAGAATTAGGCAAGGACAGGGAAGGAATTCATATATAAAGTAGGATAGGACATGGAGAACGGTAGATAGAATCAGTGTGGACGAGAACCAGAGGAACACACCCGAATCGACCAACTACCCAGTCACTCTCTATAGGAATTCTATCTCTTTCTCATACTTCTGAAACCGAGACGAGGAAACGATTACAGGAGTCGGTCAAACAAAGAGAAAAGGACTTGATTCAGCCAGCAGTACCACCCCCGGAACAAAGGAAGCTCTCCGAAATCAGTCCAGAGCTGTCCGAAACCCTCGAAGCTCTCCGAAATCAGTTCAGAGCTGTCCGAAACCTTCGATAGCTCTCCGAAGACGTTTTATAGTTATACAAAGCATCGGTCAGCTCACCAAAAGCTGTCCGAGGTCCTCGTAGGTTCTCCAAGATCGAACTTATAACTGTCCGAAGCCCTCGATAGCTCTCCGAAGACGTTTTATAAGCCGTCCGAAGCATCGATCAGCTCTCCGAAAGCTGTCCAAGGCCTTCGTAGGTTTTCCAAGAACGAACCTATAGCTGTCCGAAGCCTCTAAACGGCCTACCGAGAACGATCCTACAAGTCCGAAGCTTACCTTACACCTCATCATCTCATACCCACCTCACCATCGTTTTACGAACACATTATCCAAACACAAGTCACTGGGCATTAGGATTACTCGCTACGTAAAATCCCCTCCGAGAAAACGTCACCTTACCCCCTAGAGGCGAACTATAGTTAGGAGTCTAGCACATCTACTCCTAGCGCCGCAGTCCTCATCACAACTGGAGCCCACCGCGAGGGGGATTGAAAGCCTCTTCTTAGGCCTTCCAAAATACCGCGATTATCCGTTAAAAATATCCATAAAACGACCTCTCCAAAGAAACTGCTCCGTTCACCGTTACCACCGTCAATAAATCACAGATGGGTCTCATCCCAGACGCTTCCTTCCAATCATAGACATCACGCATAAAAGGAACTACTTCTCTACCCTATCCACAGACATTACTTCCAACGACTATATTAAAACGAATATACGTCTCTCAGTCTCCGAAATTAAAAGAAACGGAATCGTGGATTATTTTCTTATAAAAATACATAGGAAACAAAAATATTACTTTCAATCCGAACTACTATCTTACGCGGTATCGGCCTCCTCCTCCTCAAAAATAAACCCGTACTGGTCCTCAACTTGCGATATTGCAGCGTCGATAACACCCGACAACTGATCACGGATGACCGGGGCGAGCTTACCGAAAACCTCGACACCAGCAGCGCCGTCAAGAATCCTGACCTTCAAGCCGTCAACCATTGACTTCCACTTTCCTCGGCGACCTGTGGCCTGTTGACCCTGGGAGACGGACGGGGGATTGACCGAGGAAGGTCCAGATGGCTCGACAATACCCGTATCATCGAAACCTTCGAAATGACTCGCGAACTCTCGCTGAAGAACGGTCTTGCGGGTTTCCGGAATACGCATCTCACCAAAAGAAATTGGAATCTCGGACAAGGTATCACTGGGTACCGACTCCGCAGCATGGTGACCACCAACGAGCTTGGGTACTACGAATAAAGAAAGCAGTAAATTTAAGGGAAACGCGATTCCTGGAACAAAACGCACCACGTATTTCCAAAGACGCAGACTGGGATCCTTCGACAACAACCGGTGAAGTCTCGCGAGCCTTTCCTTTCCCTTTACCTTTCGAAGGCATTTCTTGGCGCTCGCTGATAGTCGAAGGGCCAGGGAGACTGTTGGAAGTTTCGAAGACGGGAGCGGTTTTCTTTGGGGCAATAACGATTTCCCCCAGTTGAATCGCTTGGGAAAGGTCAAGGAGGCCTTCGCCCTCGTGTATATCACAGCCGATCCTTCGAGCAAAACACCGGTCGCAGGCGTGGCTACGATGCCCGTTGCAGGTCACGTTGTTCTTAATGCACGCGCTACAACGCCAGTCCTGTAAAGAAAGATATGGGGCTTAGAAAGAGTTAGAACAAAAGGGAGGAAACGTACTAGGTGACGGATGAAATAAGGCTGATGGGCCTTTAGGATACGACCTGCTCTCTTTGAAGAAATACCCGGGGGTTTCTTGATAGGAACTACGCGAATTTTGGAAGGACCTATAACTTCGACGCGAGGACGAACGATGTCGGTACTAAACTCCTCCCTTGGGCGCTTGACTCCGCGAGGATGCCTGACCCTCACTTCAGGAGACGATACGTCTCCCTCGGAACTCTCGGGGTTGACCGCGGAACCAATGGTTGCTGGGGGTGGATCTGTCGCGTGAACTGTGGCGACGCCGCTGGGACCGGAATCGGTATCATCGGCTGAAAAGAATAAATCGAAATCAGTCAAAGGAGGACGGGAAAGCGGGAACTGACTTACCAAGCTCATCGATCTCGTCCTCGGACAAGTTGGGAAACTCGGAAGTCCCCAGTATCTTTTCAAAGCTACCGTACCACGGAGCAGGAGTCTCTTCCTTAGCAGGAAGGAAGAGGGGAGTGCGACGAGCGGGGAGATTATATTCGAGCGCCTCTAAGAAAAAGTCGGGAATGACGACCAGCTGGCGAACAAAGCCAATGATATCGTCATCCAAGGCAGGGAAATCGTCGAAAGCTGGAGGAAACGGAGGCGTCCACCCAATGTGTAGGAAAGCCACACAAGCTGAGTGGAGCTCCTCGCGACTTCTCGCGGTAGCCGGACGGAGCGCCTCAATCAGACCATACTCGGCGCCTGAAATCCTCCGTGTCGACCTCATGGAGTCCGAAACCTGTGCTGGAACCTTGGTGGTAGGAAGGCCACCGGATAGCGCGAGGTTGAAGGCCTCAGAGAACGTAAAATCGGGAGCGACTTGTGACGTAGACGACGATAGAGGCATGGGAATAGTCTTAGGAGGTAATGGGAGAGGTGATCGAGACGCGTTTGGTGCTGGAAAAATGGTGGGCAGAGGGCGATTGAGAATTGATCGATAAAGTTCGAAAGTGATTCCATACCTCGGCGATCTCGTTTCGGGTATCTCCAGGCACGTGTCGATCTAATCGCGCTTCGCATCTCGCGGCGGCACCAAACAAAGGAGAGGCCGATGCCAAACACCCACTGGTAACCGAAGGATCGGACAGCCTAAAGGAGATCGGGCTCGATCACATCGAAAAACGAAGAAAGTCGAGACCGGAGAACAACAATCATGGAGATAAAAATCGTCGGAGCAAGCATATCCAGGCGAACAAGCACGATTGAAAATGAAATAATGGAAGTCATCGAACATAAAAAGTTAAGGGTTAAACGGTACCCAGGAAGTCGATAAGAAGAACGAACGATTAAAGCAAGCACGAAACGGACAAGTTTGCGCCATGGGAGTCATAAACCCATAACGGATAGAGAGCGACGGCTCTCCTGTACACAGTGACGAAATACTGCGAAAAGACATGGACGACAAACGATCAAAAGAAATTGGAAGAAAAACGACTATGCGGGGTTCGGAGACGGTAGATCTGGCTGGCCAGCGGATCTACTGACGCAGACCGAACCCAATTATGCGCTGATATGATAAAAGTATGCAACTCACGACGTTTTACAGATTTACGAGGAGACCGAGACGCTGGATCTCACACTATGCAAAATTATGAACGAATTATGCGCCTGTTATCAGGCATTTATTTTACAAGAGACAAGGAATCGGAAACTCATCGGACGGTCTACAGAATGGTAGTATCAGGTACCGCTCCAGCTCCTCGACGATTAGCCCTTGCCCCTCCGCGACCTCTCCCACGCGTCGCAGCGTTCCGAGGATCTACCTGTCCGAAAGCTCCAGGGCCGAAATGAACTTGGTGGAGACCTCCGAGACGAGGATCGGGAACGTCTCCGTGAAGACGGACCTCTTCAAAGCCCTCTTTCACGGGAAACCTCGCGACGAAAGGGACAAGAGGATATTGAGGAGCAGGAAGAATAGGATTGGGAACGAAAGCCGCCCGCAATCTGAGCAGGTCGTTAACTTGCTGCTGCTTCATTTCGGGAAGCACGCCGTACACGTTGTACGCATCGGACGACTCAAATCCATCGAAATCCAGGGCGGTCCCGACGTATCCGACCTAGAAAAGGACGAAAAGAAATAAATCAACGAAGGATGAGAACCAAGAAATAAGTAAAACGCGCCTGGGCAACCATCTCGCTCTTCACCGACGATAAAAGATACCCAACGTTCCTAACGTTGACCGCAACGTAGTCCCCCTCGAAACCAAAGTTCTTCAGAAAGAACTCGAGCATGGCGACGGTAGTGGTGGCTTGAGCAGGAATCGGAATGGTATCCCAAGAGCCTGATTTAATGGCCTCGGAGGCTCGGAGTTTCATAGCTTGATGCTGGACGGACGATGTTGAAAGAGGAACGATGAAGGAAAAACAAGCGAGCCGCTTACTACGTAATTGACGATCCGGGTGAGGAGGGTCCTGACCCAGAGCCTTTCCTCGAGAGGAACGTCCGTCGGACACCTCCCATTTACGGAGAGATGAACGATGCCTAGGAGGCTACGAATTGACCGAGACCAGATGGTGGTCGGAGACCTCTCATTTTCGAGGTCGGGATCCTGGGGATTTTCGGGAAAGCGATTTGCAGACAAACGGAGAATAAAGGACATCGTTGATGGAACTTTACTGACTTAAGGATCAGAGCAAACGATTCGGGGAGGTTTATATATGCAGACTACAATAAGTGGCATATGATTCTGGGAGCGTTACTTTACTCCGTCGTTTCCTCCTCCGACCCTGGCCAGTCCTCCGCGTCGCTATATCCTGCACCTTCGGACTCCCCCTCGACTACGACAACGCGCTTAGGTACGACCCTTTCGAGGAGATCGAGACGGATCGATCTGGTCATCGCGCTTTCCAACGCGGCATCCCCGGGCTTCTCGTACTCCGGCCAATCGAAGGCATCTTCAGCCGACGCGTAAGCTGCCAGGGCGCGTATGCTAAGCTCGGTAAGAGCTCGGACGGCTTCGACCTCCCAATGAATGGGGCTTGCTGGCTGAATTCGGACAGCCCGACAAATCAAGCGCAAATGGCTAATCGTTCTATTCATCTCGGACGGAATCATGTATAAACGCCTGTCCTGCTTGTTCAGCTCCTGCCACTGGCTGTGGAAATGGACCTGTTACCGATCAAGTGAAAACCCGTCAAACAATGAGATCGCTAAGGGTCGAGTTTAGACCAACGTACCGCGAGGAGCAACACGATTTGCGCATTGCAGTAGTAGGGAACCCTCTCGCGACCAGTTAAAGCTACGAAGTAGCCATCGGGCCCGAGTTCACGGAATATAAAATCGGCAACGAGGCCGACAGCGGGGCGCAGGAGGCACCTGAGATAGTGAATCATTCCGTCACGATCAAGGATATCGAACGTTGCTGCCTCTTGGGCAAGAGTGTTCAAAAGGACTTGGTGTAGGGGTTCCATAATTTTCATGGGCTCTGCGGTGACCTGTACGGAGGAATTGATTCACCCTCTTTATACTAAAAATATCGCGCTATTCAGCTATCGGACACCCCTTCTACTTGCCCGTACCCTCCCCTGCCAACCGTATCACGAACTCCGGAAATTCCACGGCAACTGCCTCTCGGTGCATTACAGGGACGATAGACCAAAGGAACTCCTTCGTTAAATCCTTCCTCTTCACAAGTACATCCTCATCGTACCCGAGCTCAACTCCGTGATGGATAAGGAATAGCTGCACCATGCTTGCGAGGCGCAACGCTTCTGACGGAACCACGGCCTCGTCTCCTCGGCCAATTGCTGTCACCCTATCCCTAAACCGTAGAATGGCATCCTAGAAGACGTAAGGTTAACACTCCGAAGCTCACCGAGTGAACCACGGACGCCTACCAAATGATCCAACACGATGCGGAACCAGCCTTTCGTCTCGCTCCATATGATTGGTTCAACGGTGTCTCTCGGGGAACTCGTTATAAGATAAGCCGCGTACCCCCGCTCGACGATCTCCATCATAGGGCGGAGGCGGAACCGAAGGTAATTTGTAAAGCCCTCGGTAGGAGCGAAATCCCCGGCAAGAACTTCAGGAGGATGAGCGTACGACAAAAACTCGTCTCGGAGAGCTTGAGTAAACGATGAACTAACGACATGCGACATTTTGGCTGGAATAACGATGGCTATCCTGCGCCAGCTGGCGTTCTTTATACCTCATCGGACTTAGGACTGACGTCTCGGACCGATAAGAGGTGTCCGAACGGACTCCGTGCAGCCACTGTTAACCGTTGGATTTTCCGGACCGTGCCTTATCAGAAGCAGTAAAGACGCATGTCCTTCGGTATAGATGCTCACGGAACGATTGCGAATGCCACATGCAAAAGAACACGAGCTGGCCGCCACGTCGCGCCGCTACCCTGGGACCATCTTTTCGACTATTGTCGCAGGTCCTTGCCTCACCTGATACACTTCGCCGTGTCTCGTTCCTTCGCAAAGATTTCGCAAGATCGCGGTCACATCACCCGCACACGTATTAACCCGCACAGTCTCAACTGCGCCGTAAGAACAACGACGATCAGGACGCAAGCCACCTCGATCTAAACGGCCATGACTTCATGAAGCCACTGGCGCTTGACGGCTGTCGGCTTTGAGCGCTGTAGAAATGCAACTGCATCATCTTGAAGAAGAGAACAGCATCTTGCGCCGGCCGAGTTATTGAACGGTGTGATGAGGACTGCGGCGCTAGGAGTAGATGTGCTAGACTCCTAACTATAGTTCGCCTCTAGGGGGTAAGGTGACGTTTTCTCGGAGGGGATTTTACGTAGCGAGTAATCCTAATGCCCAGTGACTTGTGTTTGGATAATGTGTTCGTAAAACGATGGTGAGGTGGGTATGAGATGATGAGGTGTAAGGTAAGCTTCGGACTTGTAGGATCGTTCTCGGTAGGCCGTTTAGAGGCTTCGGACAGCTATAGGTTCGTTCTTGGAAAACCTACGAAGGCCTCGGACAGCTTTCGGAGAGCTGATCGATGCTTCGGACGGCTTATAAAACGTCTTCGGAGAGCTATCGAGGGCTTCGGACAGTTATAAGTTCGATCTTGGAGAACCTACGAGGACCTCGGACAGCTTTTGGTGAGCTGACCGATGCTTTGTATAACTATAAAACGTCTTCGGAGAGCTATCGAAGGTTTCGGACAGCTCTGAACTGATTTCGGAGAGCTTCGAGGGTTTCGGACAGCTCTGGACTGATTTCGGAGAGCTTCCTTTGTTCCGGGGGTGGTACTGCTGGCTGAATCAAGTCCTTTTCTCTTTGTTTGACCGACTCCTGTAATCGTTTCCTCGTCTCGGTTTCAGAAGTATGAGAAAGAGATAGAATTCCTATAGAGAGTGACTGGGTAGTTGGTCGATTCGGGTGTGTTCCTCTGGTTCTCGTCCACACTGATTCTATCTACCGTTCTCCATGTCCTATCCTACTTTATATATGAATTCCTTCCCTGTCCTTGCCTAATTCTTCACCCCGAGTGCCATCCCAAGGTCCCCGAGATCTCCAATGATGAAACAGATCCGGTATTGGTTTAGATGTGTCCGAACCTCGCTCAGTGTGAAAGGTTAGGGCCTGAGGTGTTCTCTGAAAGCGTTGCAAGGTGAATTTGTGAAGGGATGAAACATGTCCGAGTGAGCAGGATGATGGGGAGCTTCCGATAGATTTTTCCAAGATGCGACGGCCAAAGTTGTCCGAGAAGAGTGAATTTGATGTGGGTTGCTAGGCGGAGACCTGTAGTGTCTTTGTTAGCGGGCGATACCTCGCTTACAAGTGCTGTGTCATGTGATAAACACAGAGGGAAGAATATTCCGTAGCACCACTTGGTCAGGGTGGACGGAGGTCTTAACGAGGCGTCCAGATGCATGGAAAGGTGTGAATTGAGATCACAATGTAAAGGGAATATGTCCGATTTGATAGGAAGAACAGCTCAGGGCAGCAAGCATCACGTTGGCGGTATGTCGACTGGTGGCAATGTTTTGTCGGTGAAGTATCTCTCGATGAGGTCTTCTAGAGGTGAAAGGGAACCTGCTGAAACGATTTGGGATCTGTCCGAAGGATCTAGGGGGCTGCGGAGAGGTGATCGAGTACATTGGGCCTTCGGTCAGGTGAAACGACGATAGGGAATTGGGTTCTGGCGGTAGATTTCCTTCGGAGAAGTTGTTCGTGTGTGATTTCAAGTATTCCGAAACGTTCTGAGACGTGACCGAAGGCGGGTTAGCGTTTGGTGAGTGGATGAAGAGGCCGCTTTCGGGGAGAAACCGTCAAGTAGCGGGTACTTGGTGTCTTTCAGTGTCCGGTCATTCGAAAAGTAAGTCGTTTGTGGTGATGCCACCAGTATCTCTGTAGTTAGCTATGTCTGAGGAGTCGCATAAGAGTAGGTTGTTGTATAGTTGTCGATTCCTTGGCTGGGGATGCTGGCATCCTCACACTTCCTCCTAACTTTTAAATATCGACCGTCCCCGGTCGATCATCCGGAGGGCAAACACAACAGCGTGTCCGTGACCGAAACAGGGCAAGGACGACCGGCCAAGGACCTATAAATTCCAAGGTCAAGACAGCCAGGGCTTTCCTGAAAGCAACAAGCCAAATGGATCCCATAGCAAAAGAACTCTTCTTTACGCGCTGCCTCGATCTGGACGGGATAGATGGCGATATTACGATGGCAACTTTCCTCGGATACCTGCGTAACAATATCCGTCCCATGGTTCACCTAGTCGTCAGCTGCATTTTTCAAGATGCTGTGGCGGACGTTCTCCTTCCGGAGTTCTCGAGTCACGGTGTATACACGTTGAGAAAGCACGTTAAAATCTTGTGCCAGCACATGGTGAGTGCGTGTGTGCCTTTCAGGGGGTCCGTGCTAATTGCGAAGGTTAAGGTATTCATGCTCAGACTTAGATGGGTACTGAAGGGGAGGTGCATGGACGATACCACGGAGCCGTTTCCCAAGGAAGCAGTGACCGCCGTTTACCAGGTGCAGCGATGTGTCCACGTCGTAGGGTTTTCCGGGGATCAGGACGAGGACGAGGCACATAAGATCGACGTTATCTTGTACTTCATAGAAGAATATGCCCGCCGATCGACATTTGGCGTCGCTTTCGATTACATCGAGGCGGACCCGCGTGGTCGGTTCCATGCACATGCCGTGTTGAAGAAGCATCCATACAGCGGTCCCAGGGTACATCGAGATGGTACGATTAGTACGGACAGGGGCAACGGCCTCGAAGGAGAAGAGAATCCGGCTAACAACGAAGACGAAGGCATATCCGTCATAAGTATTGCAACGGACGACGAGGACGAAGAAATGGAGGTGGCCGAGGTAGAAAGGGCCTTGTCCGGTAAGAGTTCTGACACTTTAGCAGTGCGGCAACGAGCTGATCGGAGAGGTACAGTCCAGCCACTCGCGAGCTTGGCAACACACGGGGCATTTCGCCTGCTTTTGGAGACGTTATCCGAAGAGGAGAGGAACGGTTTGATTGGCGGGGCGGCGATTATCGAACAGGGACTAAACAATTTGTCGGGGGCATGAGGCGGCAAGAAGAGGGAAGGGTTCGGAGAGGTGATCGAGGGCATGCAGTCATCATGTACATATAAACGACGAGTCCTTTCGTGTTGAAAATCGAAATGCCTGCCCGCAGTATGCAAATGGCTCGCGAGAGGCTCTGCGACTACTTCATGACGCTGAACGTCCCGTCCTTCATTCGACCCGTGTTCTATCCGCACGAGGGCTTCGATGGATTCTTTCGCAAACGTCTTCGTATGATGTTCGGTGTCATCCAGGCGACGCTTCCCCATAGGGTGACAGCATTTCCCGATGACACCGATAGCGTTATCGGGCAGTATACGCTGTCGAGGCGGCTTATGCGGTTTTTCGTCGAGAACGTTGTACGGGCTTCCACCGTTTTTTCAGCGGGGGAACGCAGAGATACTAAAAGAATCCTTCTGCGCAGGAACTCATCGTTGCATACCGTCAGCGGGCCAGGACCGATGCCAACGCCGCCGAATTTAAAATTCCTTCAGAGGTATCCCGTATGATGGAGTTCAGTCTTATCGTTTATGACAAGGTCGGATTTCATGGGGACTGGGCCCTCAGCAGCGTCGGGCAGAGGAGGGAAATGCTTCAGTCACTAAAAGATGAGGCCGACGTTAACGCTTCATTGACTGGCGGGGCAAAGGAGTATCCCGAATTTGAGGACCTGGTGTTCTGGTAAGCAGGCGCCGTCGGTCTCGTTCTTTGGGCCCCTCAGAGGGATACTAATAGTCGGAAATTCGCATTTCAGAACGCACGCGTAGCGGGGAAGCTTTCCTGGATGTGACCGAGGGGGTTTTTGTCGTCGTTGGTACTTTAATGGGTAAACACTCCTTTCGCGTGCCGTGTTCAGAGATCTTGTAGTTTATGGAATGCACTGTCAGTCCGGAGGGCACAACGGTCTCGGGCAGCCTCCCAACCTCCTTTATAAAGGGTACCGATGTCCGATGATTCCACCCGCTGTGCGCAGACATTTGAATCGCGGACAGTTCGTAACTCCGTCAGCGGCTCTTGATGAGAGGAAAGTTCAGAGGGAAGGCGAGTGAGATGAGAACGGAGAGAGGTTATTAATGCTTTCAGAGCTTTTCTCCTTTACAGTTTCGCTATATCGCTCAGTGGCCTGGTCATCATTTCGTTCTTCCGTAGCCTCGCCTTTATACGATGTCAGGATGATCTTCTCGTCCCGTTCAATAACTCGGCCGGCGCAAGATGCTGTTCTCTTCTTCAAGATGATGCAGTTGCATTTCTACAGCGCTCAAAGCCGACAGCCGTCAAGCGCCAGTGGCTTCATGAAGTCATGGCCGTTTAGATCGAGGTGGCTTGCGTCCTGATCGTCGTTGTTCTTACGGCGCAGTTGAGACTGTGCGGGTTAATACGTGTGCGGGTGATGTGACCGCGATCTTGCGAAATCTTTGCGAAGGAACGAGACACGGCGAAGTGTATCAGGTGAGGCAAGGACCTGTGACAATAGTCGAAAAGATGGTCCCAGGGTAGCGGCGCGACATGGCGGCCAGCTCGTGTTCTTTTGCATGTGGCATTCGCAATCGTTCCGTGAGCATCTATACCGAAGAACAGGCGTCTTTACTGCTTCTGATAAGGCACGGTCCGGAGAATCCAACGGTTAACAGTGGCTGCACGGAGTTCGTTCGGACACCTCTTATCGGTCCAAGACGTCAGTCCTAAGTCCGATGAGGTATAAAGAACGCCAGCTGGCGCAGGGTAGCCATCGATATTCCGGCCAAAATGTCGCATGTCGTTAGTTCATCGTTTACTCAAGCTCTCCGAGACGAGTTTTTGTCGTATGCCCATCCTCCTGAAGTTCTTGCCGGGGATTTCGCTCCTACCGAGGGCTTTACAAATTTCCTTCGGTTCCGCCTCCGCCCTATGATGGAGATCGTCGAGCGGGGGTACGCGGCTTATCTCATAACGAGTTCCCCGAGAGACACCGTCGAACCAATCATATGGAGCGAGACGAAAGGCTGGTTCCGCATCGTGTTGGATCATTTGGTAGGTGTCCGTGGTTCACTCGGTGAGCTTCGGAGTGTTAACCTTACGTCTTCTAGGATGCCATTCTACGGTTTAGGGATAGGGTGACGGCAATTGGCCGAGGAGACGAGGCCGTGGTTCCGTCAGAAGCGTTGCGCCTCGCAAGCATGGTGCAGCTATTCCTTATCCATCACGGAGTTGAGCTCGGGTACGATGAAGATGTACTTGTGAAGAGGAAGGATTTAACGAAGGAGTTCCTTTGGTCTATCGTCCCTGTAATGCACCGAGAGGCAGTTGCCGTGGAATTCCCGGAGTTCGCGATACGGTTGGCAGGGGAGGGTACGGGCAAGTAGAAGGGGTGTCCGATAGCTGAATAGCGCGATATTTTTAGTATAAAGAGGGTGAATCAATTCCTCCGTACAGGTCACCACAGAGCCCATGAAAATTATGGAACCCCTACACCAAGTCCTTTTGAACACTCTTGCCCAAGAGGCAGCAACGTTCGATATCCTTGATCGTGACGGAATGATTCACTATCTCAGGTGCCTCCTGCGCCCCGCTGTCGGCCTCGTTGCCGATTTTATATTCCGTGAACTCGGGCCCGATGGCTACTTCGTAGCTTTAACTGGTCGCGAGAGGGTTCCCTACTACTGCAATGCGCAAATCGTGTTGCTCCTCGCGGTACGTTGGTCTAAACTCGACCCTTAGCGATCTCATTGTTTGACGGGTTTTCACTTGATCGGTAACAGGTCCATTTCCACAGCCAGTGGCAGGAGCTGAACAAGCAGGACAGGCGTTTATACATGATTCCGTCCGAGATGAATAGAACGATTAGCCATTTGCGCTTGATTTGTCGGGCTGTCCGAATTCAGCCAGCAAGCCCCATTCATTGGGAGGTCGAAGCCGTCCGAGCTCTTACCGAGCTTAGCATACGCGCCCTGGCAGCTTACGCGTCGGCTGAAGATGCCTTCGATTGGCCGGAGTACGAGAAGCCCGGGGATGCCGCGTTGGAAAGCGCGATGACCAGATCGATCCGTCTCGATCTCCTCGAAAGGGTCGTACCTAAGCGCGTTGTCGTAGTCGAGGGGGAGTCCGAAGGTGCAGGATATAGCGACGCGGAGGACTGGCCAGGGTCGGAGGAGGAAACGACGGAGTAAAGTAACGCTCCCAGAATCATATGCCACTTATTGTAGTCTGCATATATAAACCTCCCCGAATCGTTTGCTCTGATCCTTAAGTCAGTAAAGTTCCATCAACGATGTCCTTTATTCTCCGTTTGTCTGCAAATCGCTTTCCCGAAAATCCCCAGGATCCCGACCTCGAAAATGAGAGGTCTCCGACCACCATCTGGTCTCGGTCAATTCGTAGCCTCCTAGGCATCGTTCATCTCTCCGTTAATGGGAGGTGTCCGACGGACGTTCCTCTCGAGGAAAGGCTCTGGGTCAGGACCCTCCTCACCCGGATCGTCAATTACGTAGTAAGCGGCTCGCTTGTTTTTCCTTCATCGTTCCTCTTTCAACATCGTCCGTCCAGCATCAAGCTATGAAGCTCCGAGCCTCCGAAGCCATTAAATCAGGTTCTTGGGATACCATTCCGATTCCCGCTCAAGCCACTACTACCGTCGCCATGCTCGAGTTCTTTCTGAAGAACTTTGGTTTCGAGGGGGACTACGTTGCGGTCAACGTTAGGAACGTTGGGTATCTTTTATCGTCGGTGAAGAGCGAGATGGTTGCCCAGGCGCGTTTTACTTATTTCTTGGTTCTCATCCTTCGTTGATTTATTTCTTTTCGTCCTTTTCTAGGTCGGATACGTCGGAACCGCCCTGGATTTCGATGGATTCGAGTCGTCCGATGCGTACAACGGGTACGGCGTGCTTCCCGAAATGAAGCAGCAGCAAGTCAATGACCTGCTCAGATCGCGGGCGGCTTTCGTTCCCAATCCTATTCTTCCTGCTCCTCAATATCCTCTTGTCCCCTTCGTCGCGAGGTTTCCCGTGAAAGAGGGCTTTGAAGAGGTCCGTCTTCACGGAGACGTTCCCGATCCTCGTCTCGGAGGTCTCCACCAAGTTCATTTCGGCCCTGGAGCTTTCGGACAGGTAGATCCTCGGAACGCTGCGACGCGTGGGAGAGGTCGCGGAGGGGCAAGGGCTAATCGTCGAGGAGCTGGAGCGGTACCTGATACTACCATTCTGTAGACCGTCCGATGAGTTTCCGATTCCTTGTCTCTTGTAAAATAAATGCCTGATAACAGGCGCATAATTCGTTCATAATTTTGCATAGTGTGAGACCCAGCGTCTCGGTCTCCTTGTAAATCTGTAAAACGTCGTGAGTTGCATACTTTTATCATATCAGCGCATAATTGGGTTCGGTCTGCGTCAGTAGATCCGCTGGCCAGCCAGATCTACCGTCTCCGAACCCCGCATAGTCGTTTTCTTCCAATTTCTTTCGATCGTTTGTCGTCCGTGGTCTTTTCGCAGTATTTCGTCACTGTGTACAGGAAAGCCGTCGCTCTCTATCCGTTATGGGTTTATGACTCCCATGGCGCAAACTTGTCCGTTTCGTGCTTGCTTTAATCGTTCGTTCTTCTTATTGACTTCCTGGGTACCGTTTAACCCTTAACTTTTTACGTTCGATGACTTCCGTTATTTTATTTCCAGTCGTGCTTATTCGCCTGGAAACGCTTGCTCCGATGACTTTTATCTCCTTGCTTGTCATTCTCCGGTCTCGATTTTCTTCGTCCTTCGAGGTGATCGAGCTCGATCTCCTTTAGGCTGTCCGATCCTTCGGTTACCAGTGGATGTTTGGCATCGGCTTCCCCTTTGTTTGGCGCCGCCGCGAGATACGAAGCGCGATTAGATCGACACGTGCCTGGAGATACCCGAAATGAGATCGCCGAGGTATGGAATCACTTTCGAACTTTATCGATCAAATCTCTCTCGCCCTCTGCCCACCATCTTTCCAGCACCAAACGCGCCTCGGTCAGCTGTCCCACCGTTTTCAAAGATCATCCCAATGGCATCGACGTCGTCCGCGTCCCAGACCGCTCCTGACTTCACCTTCTCCGAAGCTTTCAACTTTGCGCTATCCGGTGGCCTTCCTACAACAACGGTCCCGGCACGGGTCATGGCCTCGATGAAATCGTCACGAAAAATTCCCGGTACTGAGTATGGTTTGGTCGAGGAGCTCCGACCATCAACCGCTAGAAGTCGCGAGGAGCTTCATTCAGCCTGTGTGGCATTCCTGCATATTGGGTGGACGCCCCCTTTTCCTCCAGCCTTCGATGAATTTCCTACGTTGGACGACAATATCATCGGCTTCGTACGTCAACTCATCGTTGTCCCCGACTTCTTTCTAGAGGCCCTTGAATATAACCTTCCTCCTCGTCGGACTCCCCTCTTCCTTCCCGCGAAAGAAGAGACTCCTGCTCCTTGGTATGGTAGCTTCGAAAAGATACTGGGGACGTCCGAGTTTCCCAACTTGTCCGAGGACGAGATCGACGAGCTTGGTAAGTTAGTTTTTCATTTTCTCGTTCTTCGTTTACTGATTCCGATCCATTCCTTTTAGCCGAAGACACCGATTCTGGTCCTAGCGGCAACGCTGCAGTTCAAGCGACAAACCCTCCCCCAGCAACCACCGGCACCTCGTTCGTTGTCAACCCCGAGAGTTCGGAAGCAGACGCCCCGTTCCCCGGTATGAGAGCCAGGCGTCCTCGGGGAGTTAAACGCACAAGGGAGGAGTCCGACACGGACGTCGTTCGCCCTCGTATTGTAGTTCTTCCTCCCTCAGCAACTCGCGCGGTTCCCATCAAGAAGCCCCCCGGTATTTCTTCGAAAAGAGCAGGTCGTATCTTGAAGGCTCAACAGCCTTATCTCATTCGTCATCTGGTGCGTTTTTCTCTTCCATTCTTCCTTCTAGTACTAAAAATCCCACTTTATAGGACTGGCGTTGCAGCAGATGTATCAAGCACAACGTCACCTGTAACGGGCATCGTAGTCACGCTTGCGATAGGTGTTTTGCTCGGAGGACCGGCTGTGATATTCACGAGGACGAAGGTCTCCTCGATCTTTCCCGCGCCATCGAACTGGGAGAAATTGTTATCGCGCCAAAGAAAGTTGCTCCCGTATCTGAAACCTCCGACAGTCTTCCCGGTCCTTCGATCATCGATGAACGGCAAGAAATGCCTTCTAGAGACAAGGGAAAGGGGAAGGCTCGCGAGGTTTCGCCAGTCGGTGTCGAGGAGTCCCGATTCGCGCCTTTAAAAATTCGTGGTGCGTTTTCTATTTTATTTTTTAAAGATCGCGTTCTTCTTGAGTTTACCGCTTTTTCCCTTATCTGTAGTGCCCAGGCCCGTTGGTGGTCGCCATGCTGCAGAGCCAGCATCCAGTGGTGCCTTGCCTGAAGTTCCAATTTCTTTCGGCGAGATGCGCATGCCCGAAACCCGTAAGACCGTCCCCCAACAAGAACCCACGAGTCGATCCAAGGGCTTTTACGATTCGGGTATCGTTGAGTCATCCGATATCCCCGAACCTTCCTCGGTCAATCCCTCGTTCGTCTCCCGGGGTCAGTTGGCCACAGGTCGTCGAGAGAAATGGAGGTTAATGGTTGATGAATTGAAGGTTAGGATACTCGATGGTGCTACCAGTGTCGAAGTTTTTGGTAAGCTTGCCCCCGTTATTCGCGATCAGTTGTCGGGTGTTATCGATGCCGCAATGTCGCAAGTCGAAAATCAATACGGGTTTATTTTTGAGGAGGAGCAGACTGGTTCCGTGTAAAATAGTAGTTTGGTTTTGAAGTAATATTTCTCGTTTCCCATGTATTTCTATAGGAAAATAATCCACGACTTGTTTTTCTATTGAGAGACGTGCATTTTGTTTTAATATAATTTGTTAGGAGTAGCGTTTCGTGGGTAGGGTCGAGAAGTAGTCTTTTATGTGTGATGTCTGTGTTTGGAAGGAAGCGTCCGGGACGAGATCCGTCTGTGATTTATCGACGGTATGTTTGACAGTAGCGATGAGCGGAGCGGTTTCTTTGGAGAGGTTGTTTTATGGGTATTTTAACGGATAATCGCGGTATTTAGAAGGCCTCGGAAGAGGCTTTCAAAAAGTCCCTCGCGGTGGGCTCCAGTTGTGATGAGGACTGCGGTGCTAGGAGTAGATGGGCTAGACTCCTAAGTGTAGTTCGCCTCTAGGGGGTAAGGTGACGTTTTCTCGGAGGGGATTTTACGTAGCGAGAAATCCTAATGCCCAGTGACTTGTGTTTGGATAATGTGTCCGTAAAACGGTGGTGAGGTGGGTATGAGATGATGAGGTGTAAGGTAAGCTTCGGACTTGTAGGTTCGTTCTCGGTAGGCCGTTTAGAGGCTTCGGACAGCTATAGGTTCGTTCTTGGAAAACCTACGAAGGCCTCGGACAGCTTTCGGAGAGCTGATCGATGCTTCGGACGGCTTATAAAACGTCTTCGGAGAGCTATCGAGAGCTTCGGACAGCTATAAGTTCGATCTTGGAGAACCCTCGAGGGCTTCGGACAGCTTTTGGTGAGCTGACCGATGCTTTGTATAACTATAAAACGTCTTCGGAGAGCTATCGAAGGTTTCGGACAGCTCTGAACTGATTTCGGAGAGCTTCGAGGGTTTCGGACAGCTCTGGACTGATTTCGGAGAGCTACCTTTGTTCCGGGGGTGGTACTGCTGGCTGAATCAAGTCCTTTTCTCTTTGTTTGACCGACTCCTGTAATCGTTTCCTTGTCTCGGTTTCAGAAGTATGAGAAAGGGATAGAATTCCTATAGAGAGTGACTGGGTAGTTGGTCGATTCGGGTGTGTTCCTCTGGTTCTCGTCCACACTTGTTCTATCTACCGTTCTCCGTATCCTATCCTACTTTATATATGAATTCCTTCCCTGTCCTTGCCTAATTCTTCACCCCGAGTGCCATCCCAAGGTCCCCGAGATCTCCAATGATGAAACAGATCCGGTATTGGTTTTGATGTGTCCGAACCTCGCTCAGTGTGAAAGGTTAGGGCCTGAGGTGTTTTCTGAAAGCGTTGCAAGGTGAATTTGTGAAGGGATGAAACATGTCCGAGTGAGCAGGATGATGGGGAGCTTCCGATAGATTTTTCCAAGATGCGACGGCCAAAGTTGTCCGAGAAGAGTGAATTTGATGTGGGTTGCTAGGCGGAAACCTGTAGTGTCTTTGTTAGCGGGCGATACCTCGCTTACAAGTGCTGTGTCATGTGATAAACACAGAGGGAAGAATATTCCGTAGCACCACTTGGTCAGGGTGGACGGAGGTCTTAATGAGGCGTCCAGATGCATGGAAAGGTGTGAATTGAGATCGCAATGTAAGGGGAATATGTCCGATTTGATAGGAAGAACAGCTCAGGGCAGCAAGCATCACGTTGGCGGTATGTCGACTGGTGGCAATGTTTTATCGGTGAAGTATCTCTCGATGAGGTCTTCTAGAGGTGAAAGGGAGCCTGCTGAAACGATTTGGGATCTGTCCGAAGGATCTAGGGGGCTGCGGAGAGGTGATCGAGTACATTGGGCCTTCGGTCAGGTGAAACGACGATAGGGAATTGGGTTCTGGCGGTAGATTTCCTTCGGAGAAGTTGTTCGTGTGTGATTTCAGGTATTCCAAAACGTTCTGAGACGTGACCGAAGGCGGGTTAGCGTTTCGTGAGTGGATGAAGAGGCCGCTTTCGGGGAGGAACCGTCAAGTAGTGGGTACTTGGTGTCTTTCAGTGTCCGGTCATTCGAAAAGTAAGTCGTTTGTGGTAATACCACCAGTATCTCTGTAGTTAGCTATGTCTGGGGAGTCGCATAAGAGTAGGTTGTTGTATAGTTGTCGATTCCTTGGCTGGGGATGCTGGCATCCTCACACCGTGTATTCATATTGATCTTTTCGTAGGTCATTGAATTCCTCGAACATCATAAAGAAGACTACGAGTCGGAGAATTTGTGTTTTGGACCGCCCTCATATTCCACGGAACTGAGCAGGTGGGACACTCAGTTCATGTCTGTTGGGCAGGAAATGTTGTTTGATATCATTTTGGCTGCGTATCACATGGATATCAGGCTGTTACTGTAAGTTATGTTTTACTATAGGGAGTCATACTGAAGCATTCGTTCTAGGGATGCCGGTTCAAAATATGTAGCCAATATGGTAAGGGGGAAGTCCGTTGAGGAAATCAGGGCCATATTCAATATCATCAACGATTTCACTCCCGAAGAAGAGGTCGGTTTCTTTTCTCATCTATGTTCGGGTGACTATGCTTATTCTTCGTTAGGAACGACTTCAAATGGAAAACGTAAGCAAGTCTCGCTTCATCTTTCTTATTATTTTTATTATTCCTTCAAGGGCTCAAGTGTGTTCTTGTTGTATTTAGCAATGGGCCGAGGAGAGATAATTCAGATCGTATCTGGGCTGGGCCGTGGCCGGGTGGGTATCGCAATTTTTTTTGAAAAGGCTACGCATGTCGAGGGTTGTCGGCGTTGTTATGAAGTGCTCTGCTAGGTACTTATTTCCGTTTGATAAATATATTCAAGGGGTTTGGCATGTAGTTATTTGAGTCAGGCCCGAAGTGGCTCGACGCACATACAGTCACGAAATTTGTGATAGTGAAAGCCCTTGGTCCGTCGGTCCGAGTAGGGTCTGGGTGTAGTCCACGAGGACTACGTATCACGAGGTCCGGATTCATGGGTGGGAGCGTCGCACCGCCACGTCCCACGTTGCCACTACTGGCCTGAGTCACGCTGGTAACATATGTCACGCCGGCACTGCCACCTCTCAGTGACCTCAGGCAAGCGACCAAGCATGACTATCATCATGTGTATCGATTCAAGAGTGGCCAAAGAAATTGGAAAATATAGGTGAATGATGATAGAGTGATGGTGGTACTACGGATGGAAAACTGGGATCATGGAACGGAACGGTGGTGAAATGGTGGAAAAATGCTAGACCAGTGATGAAAAACGGTAAATAGATAACAATATGATTGGAAACCAATGCCGTTTATGTGGACAAAAAATAAAAATGAGGGGAAAGTAGGGGAATCTAATGGGTAAGTGTGAAGAAATAGATGAAGACAGAATGAAGTGTGATATATAAATATATAAATGAGATGGAAGGGAGAAAAAAATGTCGTAAATAGTCTGAGATCCAAGCAAGGAAGAAATAAGCCAATGTTGCGAAGAGAAAAAGACTATAATATAACGTACCGTGAAATAATGGACACCAGGATCTGAGCAATCTAACATGCACATATACCACTCTGGATATGCCTAATCACTGTATCCTTCCTTGTGAATGTCGAGTTGCACCCCCCGTTTGAATGGCCTGGTAGCCGATAGCAGGGATGGCGAGTTAGAACCTGATTGAGTTCCACTGAGCAGACCCAGATTTGGTCCTTCGAATGCGACAGATAATGTCTTTTATTATCTGCCACCCGTTCTCTATGAAACCTATAGGTACAGTCCACAATAGGACATGGGGCCCGACCGTGCGTATCCCAAACAGTCTGGCTGTATTCGAGGTCGAAATCGGGGAGAAGATTACTGTCAAATTGTTGGCAACGAGGACGGGCTGTTTGAACGCGGGACTGTTTTTGCTTCGCTTTTTTAACGCATGCACGTTTCGAGGCTCGACTAGAGGTGGATTTTTGGCCAGAGGACTCGGATTTAGCTGAAGAGCGAGAGGACAAGGAAACGGTGGTGGATGAAGAGGACAGCCTGGCAGAGGAAAGAGTGGGAGCAGAAGAACTGGAGGAAGAATTGGAAGATAAGGTGGAATGGAATGAAGATCTGAGGCGACAATTTTGGAATGTGGACTTATTTTTTCGTTTTCTGGAGCTTGATGGTCCATTGGGAACATATTCACTATCATCGCCCACGTCTTCCCCATCTGATTCATCCAACCCAACATAGCTTTTGCGTACAGTCCTGGAAGTAGATTGAGAAGCGGAAATGGGCCGGTGGGGTAGTGACACAGTCCTGGAGGTAGGTCGAGAAGAGGAAATGGGCCGGTGGGGTAGTGGCACAGTCCCGGAGGTAGGTCGAGGAGAGGAAATAGGCCGGTGGGATAGTGACACAGTCCGGGAGGTAGGTTGAGGAGGGGAAATGGGCCGGTGGGGTAGTGGTACAGTCCCGGAGGTAGGTCGAGGAGAGGAAATGGGCCGGTGGGGTAGTGGCACAGTCCCGGAGGTAGGTCGAGGAGAGGAAATGAGCCGGTGGGGTAGTGGCACGATAGGACGATGGATGACGTTGGTAGCCCTATTGGGCTCTGGTGTAAATGAAGCTTTATTGTTTTTGACGCTGTTTTCGTTTTTTTTAGATCTATTAGCAAAAAGTAATCGGTTAGCTTACGGTCGCTTATCAAGAATTTGGCAACATACTCGGAAACGATGGTGTATGCATAGTGTCCTGATCTGTATGAAGGATGTCAGAATAAAGTTCCTAGAAAGAGTGATTGGAAGAAACGTACAGAGATTGAGAATCGGTTGTTTTACTGTTAATATTGCTGTTATTGAGATCGTATTGGTTTGAGCGACCATTGGTGTTGTAACTATTCCAAATGATTCTTGAGTTGGAAAAATCTGAGAAAAATTGACAATACATACCCGATGGCAAGATTGAATTCCATGTTGCAGTCAAAGAACTCATCCTCAGAAGAATCATCTGAATCATCACTGCTGTCATCTTCAGAGCTAATGTCTCCTTTGGAGTCACAGTCCTTGTGACAAACGTGGTCCTGACCATGATGAGTTGATGGTGTGGCAATATGCAGTGTAGGGGTGTCATCAAAAGTAAAATCCTTATAGTATGGCAAAAGCCATGCTTGGTCTTGATCCACTTTCTGGAAATATGGCACAAGATAGAGAAGTTCCTTGGGGATGTGGGCAAGGATTTGTGAAGGAATTTTGGAGTGTGACGATGGTGCAGACATATGTGAAGCAGAGGTTGCACCAGAAATATATCCCTTGAGGTATGGCAGAAGTCGAGGGAGCTCATCAACAATGTGCTTGGGGAATTGGAAGATAGACATACTGATGAGAGTGATGGGGAGGGGGTAAGGAGGGAAAAGAGAAAGACGCCCATCTCCAGTATTGTATATCACATGCCAGTCATCATAAGACGCATGGTGCACATCCGGTGCATCCGGTCTATCCCATGTATCCGGTTTATCCCATGCATCCAATCTATCCTATGTATCCGGTCTATCCCATGCATCCGGTATATCCCATGCATCCGGTCTATCCCGTGCATCCGGTTTATCTTATACATTCGGTGTCCATCTTATTGATACAGTTGTGAACTTCATCATAATGTGAACCAAGACATTTTCTGCGAATACGAAATTATATTTTTGATTATTTTCTCGATGATAGTCCTTTTAGAAGTCTTGTACAACAATGACGGCTGATGCACTTGTATTCATGCATTAGAAATGGAGCCAAAATTGACCAGATGTTTGAACTCACGAGGTTGATAACTCTTTTCCTGATACAGTGTCCTTTATGGTGAGCGCTATAGTTCCCTGACAAGGCAATGAGCTATATCCTGAATTATCCACGCAAAGGGAAATTGAGCTACATCTGCCTGAGGATTTATCTTTGTCACACGTGCGTTTCCAATTCCACCAACAGAGCTCCAATACATAACAACACTGTTTATCTTTGTAAAGAAATTTATAGTTAGTTAGTCAGATGCCAGGGCACTTATCAACAACTAATATACGCTTACCTGGAGCCGTCTACCTGAGATTTGTGCTTTAGCAGGTTCAGACCTTGGAACGGGGATCATTTTGTAAAAGAAAAGAGGATGCAACGGCCTTCCTTTGGTTTTGAGTCTCATGGCGCCTCACAGGAACCATCGAACCTTTGTGGACGTAATGGTTCCATAATTGTAGAGCGGCTATCATGGCGCCTCACAGGAAAACCTTTCTAGACGTAATATTTACGGCAATTATCAATTCTGTTTCTGGGTCTTTTTTTCTTCACGCGTACATGGTCCTACAGAATTGAATCTTACTCTTGCTTGAAGAGCTGAGACCTACGTGATTGAATTCTACGTGACTCGCGAACAAATCGCGAATTCCAGGATCCACGGCAAATCCACGGATATTTGCAGTGGCCAAGTACGGATATCGATGTCGTCACAGTGGCTAAGTTTACGTATGCTTGAGGTAAGGATCCATAGTAAACACCTACAATGCGACCGTGACAGAAGTCATGCGTCGCGCGTTCAGCGCTTACAGTCACTTCTTGCGAAAAACTCTTATCATGGCATTGACCGGTCTGATGTTGTTCGAACAGGCCGAAATCTCTTATTCGCGAGGCTTAATTGTGGAGGCCCTAGAATTCTATCGTCTGTCTATCAAGAAGATATTGAAAGATGAAGATGTCACTCGTTGCTTATCGGTCAACGTTCCTAATCATGTTCCTCGAGAGACTCTTGGGTGTGTTTGGATGAATTTCATGGGTTTTCTCCGAGACGTTCAGATGTCGTTCTCTACTGGTTTGTGTTTACATCGTTTCTTGCCTTGGGTTTTGTTTTGCTCATATCAGTCTCGACAGATACATCTCCGAAAGCGTTTAAACTCTTGAACTCGTTCAGGCCCTCGCTATCGGATGAAGATCACTCTCGATTTACCACTTCTTCTTCCAAAATTCTACTAAAAGGCCTGCGAATCACAGCGGGGCTCACGTTGGGAATA
Organism: Sarcomyxa edulis; assembly: GCA_009761415.1. NCBI lineage: Eukaryota > Fungi > Basidiomycota > Agaricomycetes > Agaricales > Mycenaceae > Sarcomyxa > Sarcomyxa edulis. Next base: position 1,761,146 of record QUOL01000007.1, read on the forward strand.
TTGGCTTGGGATAAACATGATCGGTCCACGGCTGCCAAACGATACCACGAATCTCTGACCCTCGCTGCTTTGCATCCCCCCTTTTTACAAATTCCTGTCGATAATTCTGTCGAGTTCTTCGAAAGATGGGTTGCTTTAGATGTGCAAGTCATTCGCGAGAACTTCCGTGCGCTTGTTGTAAACGATGGCATGCATACTACTCCGAGGAATCCATCTCTCCGTAAAGGAACGTTACTGCACATCAAGAATACGCGGATTGAAGGGACGGGCAGTGTCTTCACTTCAGACGAAATGCTCCTAGCGACGGACGCCTGCGAAAGGTGCACGGATAGGACTAAGAGGTTGAAGTGCTGCGCGAGGTGTAAAGTTGTGTTATGTGAGTTATATCTTCCGTCGTAATTGTCCAATAGCTCACCCATCTGCCAACTTAGACTGCGGTATCGAATGCCAACAGGCGGACTGGTCGTGAGCTACAGTCATCTTGCTTCGTTTGGTTGCGCACTTCATGACACATTTTTTTTTATTATCTCAGACTCCATAAGCTGGTATGCAGACACCTCAGACTTTGACACGCCTTTCGTTCCGTTCAATATTATATTTTGATCTACATCTGTAGATTGTCCTGTTAGCTGTTGGCGGTGGACCCAGGGTGGGGATCTCCGATAGGTAATATCATACTCGAAGGACATGTATCAAAGGCACAAATCCGACACTGTATTCCATCGTCAGTTGTCTGATCATACGAGGAGGGCTGAGAGGTGACGTCTTGGCATTTGAAATAATATTCAGAATTTCATATTCTGTCTGTTGACGCACATGGCTCCGTAGGTGACTAGGTTATAGGTTAGCTAGCCAGCGACCACAAGAATACATAGACGTCTTGTCATGCGTCTGTCCTGCTTGCGGATCTCGTCAGACGCGTATACGTGATCTGTCGGGGAAGTATATAAGGGTGAGTCTTTTTCTCTCGATTTCTCGTCGAATCTTGACTGTTCTGCTGTTCACACAATCAGAATACTTACCTCAAGGAGAAGAAAATGCATACAGCAATGACACCATGTAATTACCTCCTATTCATATGATGATCCTATCGTGACTTACATGGCAAATAGCTGTTATCACTACAGGCGAACAGATCATACTGCGTGGACCGGATTTAAGTACGATTAGAGGGATTCCCAGTCCAGGTGTGTTTCATTGTTCTTTTCGAGCGAGACAACACTGACGTTGTCTAGGTGCTTTACTATCGGACTCCGTCGTCGGTACAGCGGCAGCGAGGATCCTTTCGGAGGGTCAGTCCTTCAGATTTATATCTCTTCTTACTGTACCATGTAGCTCACTAATTGTTCATTTAATAGATCTGGTGTACGACAAGTGGGGAATGGATCCAGATGGCAACATGTTTTCTATCCCGTCCACTATCCCTGTTCATCGACTGAATAGCAATTATAATTATATTTCTTGTACTCGAATCCCCGAAACTCTGCCCATTCTCAACGATGAACGCAATCTCGTGGCCACCTTATCTCCTTCTCAACTAGTAAAATATTTTCGGTACGTTGCCGTCGATGAACTCAGAAGGATCTGTGTATATCATGGGCTTCGATATACTGCCGCAGCCAAGTTGGTGGATTTGCGAGGCTCAGTGATGCTGCACGATTGTGTCGCCACATGTGGGCGCGTTTTTTACATTTTCAGAGGGCGTATCAGGGCACGGACGAATGTGGAATGGAAATTCACAAGCAATGTTGTTGGATATCAAACTCCGAAACGAGAAGATCCTTGTCCCAGGATTACTGTGGAGCATAACACGATGTTCCCCAACGAAGACGAGGCTGACTCTGATACTATCGAGAGTACCAGCCATCTCGAGATCGCGAGTGACGACCTCCGTCTATCCATTATTGATGAATGGCAGAGTGCCTTCTCTACCGCAAGTATGCGTCGCAGAGGATGTGCGGTGTGCGCTAGGCTTTGTCCCGAGGCCAACATGGTTCACTTAGATCCCTTCAAAGTGCCTCTGCATGTATTGCGCAACGATGAACTACCTGAACATCTTCTTCCCAAGGAGTATAACATGGTCGCCTACGACATGGCCATTCTACATCCTCCTGGGTTGACGAAGAAGAATGTTGTGGGCCCTATGATAGTCTGTCAGACATGCACAGACAGTCTACGCAGTCATGCCATGCCTAAATTTGCTCTCGCAAATTGGCTCTACTATGGGCATTCGTGTCTTCCTCCGAGAGTGAAAGCTGCGTTCGATCAAGCGTCAGCTTTTGATCTCATGCTCATAGCGAGAGCTCGAGCGAGCAATATTTGTTTCCGCTTTGGCTCCCATTCTGATGCAAATCCCGACGAAAATGATGACAACGGGGGGAGCAATGCTTCCCAGAGCAGGAAAGGGATTCGAGGAAATGTTATGGTTACACCGTTAGACGCGGCTAGATTGAATGAAGTACTTCCACCGGACGCGCAGACCATAGCAGACACTATCTGTGCTGTATTTGTGGGGAAGACCGCACCCTCCCGCTCTACGATTGCAAAGCTCAGTCCTGTGTTAGTACGGAAAAGCAGGGTCAAGACGATGATAGAATTCTTACTGAAGCGGAATCCTCATTACAGCGTGGTCGGTGGTTTCAAGGGCTTCAGCGCTGCCAATTTGAACCGTTTGTTTGGCGCAGACGATTATGACAAGGATGAAGCGGTACCATGTTCAATGGACATAGGACACTTGCCTCTGAACGATGCAGTCGAGAGTGCCACGTCAGATTACACTCCTCGTAACGAATATGACGGAGGGTCAAACGGTATTCTCATGGAGAACGTTGGATTCACGACTGGGGATGATTCCCCAGTGAGCTATCGCGACATGAAGTTAAAGGCGCTAGCGCACTGTTTGAATGGGGGGTCATTTATCTCATCACGGAGGGGTTTAAGAATGATTCCTGACTTTGATAATCCGTTCCTCATGTCCTGGTTGTTTCCTCATCTTGACCCATGGGGTATAGGAGGATTTTATCATCCGAAGCGTCGGGTTCCTCTGACTATGGACGAGCAGCTTTCGCATCTGTTACAAGTCGACGGAGGGCGCTTTGAAAAGGATCCGGAATTTGCTTTCGTGTATTACAATATCAAGCAGAAGAAAATGATATCGCAGAACGTTCGCTTCAGAGTTCCTCAAAGTCGGTACAGCCAAATAATACAAGACTTACTGAATGTCGATGTCGATCGAATATTCGGCCTACAAAGTCTGTTCAAGGCTGATCCCATGTATCGCCCTGTAGATGATCAGGAAACTGCACTGATCAGACTTCTTGCCAACGTCAGCATGGTTGGGAACAACATACCTGGAAGTACCGCCTATAAAGTTTCTCTACGGAATGAGATACGTGCAGTCATAAATTATAGGGGGACACCTACCCTGTTTGTGACTCTCAATCCGTCCGACGTGGACCATCCTCTCGTGCGACTAAATGCGGGACATGACATAGATCTTGACGATATCTCGCGCGGTGAGGACCTCGATAAGTGGGGAAGGATGATGTTGGCTGCAAAGAATCCGTCTGCGTGTGCTTTGTTTTTCCACAGCATGATATCTGGCTTTGTGAAGATCATTTTACGAGCTCGCAGTGGACGTCGGGGTCTACTCGGGACCTGCACATCGTATTATGGCTCCGTTGAAGCCAACGGTAGAGGGACACTTCATTGCCACATGCTGATTTGGTTAAAAGGTCACCCGTCTCCTCAGATCCTCAGGGACCGAATGATAGCGTCGTCAGATTATAAGGAGAAGACCTTCAAGTGGTTGGAATCGATCATTAAATGCGAGCTTCTCGGGACCGAGGACATTGTAGTTGAGACTTCAGGTGCACTTCCTCGGCCCAAAAGAGTTGCCGAAACTGGTGACCCTCATCCTGGAACTATTCCTGCGCCGCTAGTCAAGAACTTGACATCAATCGATGAATTCCAAAGAGATTTCGAGGGCTTTGTCAACTCCTTGGTGAAGGAATATAATTGGCACGTCCACACCGCTTCGTGCTGGAAGCACCTTGGGCGTCGTCAGCTTCGCGATGACCATAATTGTCGAATGGGTATGGATGGTCATACCTTGGCCGAGACGACACTTGATCCAGAAACAGCTTCTATCCTTTTGAGGAGACTTCATCCACGCATAGCATCATACAACGATGTGATGATGTTCCTTCTCAAATGCAACGTTGATGTCAAATTCATTGGTTCGGGGGAAGCTGCGCAAGCGTACCTCTACTATATCACGGATTACATCACTAAACCTTCTTTACCCGTCCACGTCGGTTTAGCGGCTCTGTCGTATGCTATCAAACAGACAAATTCGAGGTTTCCTGATACATTAGAAGGGGATTCCGAGATGCATCTGGAGAAACAAAGAGGAGCCATGATTATAACGGTTAATAGCATGATGGGGCACCAGGAGATATCGCACCAGCAGGTCATGAGCTATTTGGTTGGAGGAGGAGACCATTACACTCCAGATACCTTTCAGACATTGTATTGGAGCGCTTTCAAGACTATGGCACGGGAGTTCGACCTTTCTAGACACATCGAAGGTAGCAATGCTGGTGAGACTTCAGATATCCATGAGCCTTCGGTGGTACTGTTACTTGGGAAACGGTCCATAACGGCTTCTAATCAGGTCTTTGATTATATATATCGAAACAGGGAATATCCATTCGATAGCATGTGTTTGTATGAGTTCATCGAGACGGTCAAGAAGATCGCGATGCCGGTTGCGTCTAGAGAGCTTATCCGTGCCGGTCGTAGGAACGCCTTGGGTCTTATTGCAGGAGAGTTCTCGGATGTTCGACATCCTCAGAGCGGAACGCACGTTCTACGTCTGCGCAGGGACACAGTCATTCCCGTCATTCTGGGTGATAAAATTCCTCGCTCTGACAGGGGAACAGATGAATATGAAATGTGGTCCAGAGATGTGATGACGCTGTTCCTGCCATGGAGAACTATAGGCGATCTGAAAAGTGGATATCAGGACTGGACGTCGGCCTACGATGAGAGACGCAAGGACATACCGTCCAGGTACCAGCGCATTATCAGGAACTTGAATGTTCTGTCTGAATGTAGAGATGCCCGCGGTGAGTTGGCTGAGAAGTGGCGAGAGGAACGAAAGAGAGATGTTAGACGATTTGAGGTTGATGAGGCCCTCGAAAGCATGTTTGGAGAGGATGAAGAGAACAGAGTCAACGTATTCGACACGTTCGAAGAATACGATGAGTTTCACGACGCAGTGGATTATCGGAATGACTCTGTCATAGAGTCAGAGCTTGGCAAAAAAAACAGCACCCTTCTGAATTATTGTCTGTCTCTCGAAGACCACGACAATAATTGTATACCTGTTTCTTTAGGAGACGCGACAGAGCTGTTGCCAAATGAAAAGGATGATCTTGCTAATCAGGTGAATGCGATGTCGGCATTGAAACGAAAGCGGCGCCCTGAACATGATACAGGTATAGAGGAAAGGGTATCTCAGAGACGGAGACTTTCTGATGGTGATCCTTCTACATACGTGGGTACGGTCGATGACGCGTCGGAAAAAAATGCGAGGAAAGGAGGAGTAACTATAGATCCAAGATGGTCGCTCGTTGAAGATGTTGTACGGGAGATGAACATGCTTGACAATGCGGAACAAACCAGGGCACTTCGTATCATGGCCAGACGCGTTATAGATGGAGGTCCTCAATTGCTGATGTACGTCGCAGGGGTGGGAGGAACAGGAAAATCCCACCTGGTGAAGGCGTTGGTCAAGTTTTTTGAGAGATTGGGACGCAGAGATGAGCTCTTACTTGGAGCCCCGACCGGTATAGCAGCGGTACTCATAGGGGGGTATACTATGCACGCACTCAGTATGACAAACCCTCATAGAAAGTCGAAGGACTTACGAGAACTTGTTGCTCTATGGAAAGGTGTCCGTTTTCTGGTGATAGATGAGATCTCCATGGTGGGGTCCCTCTTTTTGAGCCAGTTTTCTTCCCGGCTCAAACAGGCTATGTCCGACGATACCATTGCTTCGGGGAAGCCATTTGGTGGAGTTAATGTCATATTTATGGGGGATTTTGCGCAGTTGAAACCTCCTAGACAGCATTCGTTGTTTGCGCACCAACTAGTGGATGATCCATCTTTCGAAGAAAGTAGACGTTGCGATGATATATGTGCTATGAACGGAGCTTTTCTGTGGAGGCAAGTTAATGTGGTCGTGAAGCTTGTGAAGAATCATCGTCACAGAGAAGACCCGGATTACGCCGGTTTTTTGGACCGCATACGAACGGGCATGTCGCGACCCAAGTCCTCGCGTTTCGTGAATACAGACTGTATCGATGATTTGGAGTTTCTGAGATCCAGAGAGATATCTCGTATCGTAGAACAAGACCCGCAGTCTCTGTTGGAATTTCGGGATGCTCCAGTTATTGTCGGTAGTCGAGAAGTCAGGGACGCGGTTAACGCAAAGTATGTCGCTTTTCACGCTAGACGACTTATCCAGGCAGTTCATGTATACCATGCGTCGGATTCTATCAAGCGTACAGTGGTATCAGGGGCTGTAAGGGACAAGCTTTGGAAGCTAAATTCTCGGGAAACGCACGATTCTCTAGGAAGACTTCCTCTATTTCCGGGCATGAGAGTGATGGTGATCGAGAACTTGGCGTTCAGCAAAGGAATTGTTAACGGTGTGGAGGGGGTGATTCACAGCATCAAGTATACTCGGGACGGGGACGGTAACAGGTATGCATCCGTGGCATATCTGAACGTGGATGATGCAAACCTGGATATTCCTGGACTGTCGACCGGACTAGTCCCCATATTCCCTGAAACGACTACGTTCGAATACAAATACAAATCAGGAGACGCAATCAAGACACTCACTGTTTCTCGAAAGCAACTTCCTCTTCTTCCTGCGTATTCCTATACCGACTTCAAAAGCCAAGGAAGAACATTGGATAGGGCTATAGTCGATTTGAGTACTGCTCGGGGGCAAGGAGTGTATGTTATGCTGTCGAGGGTCAAGAGATTGAAGGGGATAGCTATCCTTCGCTGGTTTCCATCTACCAAGATTTATCAGAGGCCATCGGAGGATATGAGAAATGAGTTGACTCGGGTGGACTTTTTGGATTGGGTAACGGCTGAAGCTTATAATGCTGGACGTCTGTGAAGTGATGTCGATTTTGGGATCATGTATTTAGGGCACAAATACCATTTTGTATAGGCATTGAACACCAAGTCTACAACGATCTGATAAGGAAGCACATATAAACTATATGGGATTCGAGGTGTAAGCCTTAAATGCTTGTTCGTTAGCGACTTTTGCAGGTATGCGATATATTACTCACACATCACCAAGACATCGATTTGTACCTGAGGCGACATACGGCAACTTGCCTCTTCAGCCAGCTTGTTGGTGCAATTGAAGGAGAAGAGAGGTAGCGTCAGATTGTTGATTCCTTGAGGGGCGTATACAGTGTTCATACGTACAGTGCAACAATGACATCGACGAGTTGCTTGTCCCCCCAGTCCATCTGTATAATTTGCTTTGGGTCTCGTCTGGAACATTTAAGGACGACGACGTTTCCTGCCCAGTTCACATCGTACAACTTGGCAAGGGTGTTGTTTGGAGGCGATGATACCGGGTCCGCAGAGTAGATTAATACCATCTGGTTCCTCAACGGCAGGTTGGTCCGGGGAAGCTTCATGATACGTACACGATGTGACCCGAGGGGAAATAGGTCCGACAGTTGTAAATCCTTTGCCCAGACGTACATGTCGTCCAAGTCGTGATCGATGGATGCGATAATGGTTTTGATCTTGGTCCCGCCCGTAGGAAATATGTAACACTTGTAGGTTTTGAACTATCAAGTGCAGTCAGAGGTTATGGTGGGGATAACTTCGAAGGAACGCAGAACACAGCTTACGCCTCTGTTCTCTAAAGTTTCTGAGTGATTTCTTTCATTGACATCGGCATTTGTGACATATTTATCTTCTGCCCCAGATTGTGAATCCTTGAGCATATAGATGTAAGTCATCGATAGAGGAAAAAAAGAGACGTGCTCGTACCATCATACAGCGAGAAATGTCTACACGAGGTAACGACTTGTTCCCATTCGCTTATGTAGACGTCTCTTCGGATCAGAGAGCACTGAGAGGATACATGAGCAGTGTATCCATGTGGTGACGGTGTTTATGGGAATGGAGAACGATAGAGCATTGTGTTTCTTTCTATAGCTATGTTGTTATAAGCGCTGGCTGGTCCGAGTCTTCGGAATCGTGTCTCGACCATGTGCTTTGGTGCCTGACTTGTTCTAAGACCAACGTCTTTGAAGTCTCAGGATTTGACGCTTGAACTGAGCGTATTGGGCGCTAAGATCTTCAACAACAGGTAAATCAAACTTATTTTTCTCCGAATCACTAGTTAAGGAGGTTCAATTGGTCTGATTACATCCAATAATTCTACTGGTAGTAAGCACGCTATCTAATCGTCTACCAACAGGTTGAGATAAGATGTTTATTCCATATGTGCAGGATCAGTAATGTCGAACTTTTGGTATTTACATGTTTAGCAACAATCGACCGTGAACTTTCAGTCTCTCCTCTTCATCGTCCTTTGATTCTGATCGCGCGCTTCTTTGTCGCCGGCTGGTTAGAGGGACAGTCTTCGAGATCATCTGAATTTCGTTTCTTCCCCAGTGTCACAGAGGACTCGCCCACGCCTGTCGTCCTTGAGTCCTTCTCCGCCTGTGTTTCGTTATTGGACGTCTTTAGCGAGCCCGAATCCGGCGTCGTCTTCCTGCTCGGGAGCACTACATCGACATCTGTGGAGGACTCGACCGGATCCGGGATGCTTGTATCCTTCTCCACTTTGTTCTCAGGACCAGACACCTTTGGTGAGCCATTATCGGAGACATAATCTTGCTTCTTTTTCACAACCGTCGATTTGGACTCTGTTGATGTCGATGACTCGACGATACTCGTAATGTTTGGGTCCTTCGCTGCCTGTGTCTCAGAACCAGACGCCTTTACCGAGTCGCTCTCAGAATCTGTATTGCCGTCTGCAGTAGAAGATTCATCAGTCAAGCAGTAAAGATGACCTGAGTTCGGAACATTATACCTTCTGATGGCAATATCTCTGACCCAAGCTGAAGCGGGGCAGCCTTCAGACGTTTAACGGACATGTTGGACGTCGATGTCGATGTCGCTGTCGATACAGATTTTGTCGGCATCTTGCCCACGCGGATTAAATCCACCAGCCTATATTCCGGTCCCCACATAGCGCTTCCAACGATGAATGCAACAGTAAATGAAAAGCAGATGATGTCGTCGGATTCGAAGATGGAGGGGTTACTGTCTTTGAGGTCTTTCAATACCCCATCTTCGTAAACCAGTAGATTGGGCCTCTCCGGATTGGCAATAAATTTTGAGTTCTCCGACTGACTGAGTGTGGACTGGATCCATGGATGCAACTCGTAAGGAATCTTGACTGGCTGGCCACGGTTATATAGAGATTTCTGAAGGAAGATCGGGGACGTCATGATGAACCACTCCGAGTCTGCAGGAAACATCCCATTCTGCCAGGTTCTCCTGGGCTTCTTGCCTCGATTGAAATCAGGATTTTTCACGACATGGTTCTCTAAGCCCTAGTACACTCAGTAGGCTTAGATTACAAAGTATTGATCATGAAAACTTACTTTTTGCAAATTGTACAAGGAAGGGTCTTCTGATGCGTCGAACGCGTAGGTGATTTCGCACTTGAATGATGGTGCGGTTTGGCTACGAACGAGTTCGTTAGCTATAAACCAGTAATATATGACAAACCTCTCACAGCCTTGTTTCTGCTATGCCTGCAGCGTCCTGGTCAGGAGGAACAAAGTTACCTGTTTCCATGTTGGATCCCCAACGCCACAACGCGGCGTGAAAAAGTATAGCGGGTGTATCAGTACCCTTCTTAATCACCTATGATATAGTTCAGCAAAACACTGGGGACTTTGGATATAGACGAATTCTTACCGTCCATCGAGTCAATCCACGTGTCGGTCTGACTTCTATCAAGGGTTTCTCCGTGGCCAACGAGTCCACTGCTCTGGTAAAAGAGATCCCCGTCGAGCGAAATTTCTTCTTGTTCCATTTCGCTAATTGGTCCAAGACTTGAGGGTTCGGCATTATTCCTGTGTTGGGTAAGTGGATGAAGACACGACTCCAGAAGTTCTTATATACCCGCAAACCATGAGCTTCCACCGCTGACAGATGTGGTCAGTGACTGGTACCGTCAATTGCGCTGCCTAATGGTACTGCTTCTGGCTCAGTGCTATAGCGTGTCCTAATGGCGTCCAGCCAGTGGTAAAAGCAGATGGGTGTACTGGTGAGTATTTGAAATCAAAGAGGAGCTCCACGTGCGTGGACCACTGGCTATGTGATCGACAAGTGATCGACATATCTAAATCTCCAGATCGTAGCCTCTATGTATACACCGCCTGAGGTTCACGACCGGTTTGTCCATTCACAACATGCTAACAGTTTTCGAGGCAATCTTCACCCGTTCCTCTACAGACTTCATTGAAGCTTTCTTCGCTGCGTGGCCTATAAGCGACATCCTGCGCGTCTCTATGACTTGTTATCGACTTCATCTTGCGTTTGAGAGCTACCGACACATCGTATGGAATCCCGAAAGATTCTTCTCTCGATGGTTCTCCTCCCCAGTCGCATTTAGACGACTTCTCGGTCAATGCAATGCGATAGTCTCTGGATCACAAGCTCTTCAGTTTTTTGACAGAACAGAATACCATGACAGCGACTTGGACATATTCATGCGCCCTGCTGGTGTCATCCGAATGTCGTATTGGTTGATGGACGCGGGCTACGCCCTCAGCTTGGAAGCTGCAGGGTACACATTTTGGCATAAGGTTGTTGATGCAATAGCAGAAGATCGGGATAGCCCGACCTTTCTTCCCAATCATATGAGGGCGGTGTACACATTTTCTCGCCTTGTCACCTCTTCGACAGGAGTACAGTACTCCAAACGAGTGCAGTTGATTGTGGTGGATATCGATCCCGTGGAATTTATCACCTTCGATTTTCATTCCAGTATGTCCCATATCTCATTTGTCGTGCTCTGAGACTAACACTTGCGTATGTTTAGCTGCCGTCATAAACTTTATCACGTTCGACCGAGCAGTATGTGGATTCCCGTATTCCACGTTATCGATGCGTGTGTCGTATCTGTGTAGGGAACAATACGAGGATCCTGCTAGAGCGGCAAAATGGTTCTCTAAGTATTCTTCTAGAGGTTTCCGTATGGTTTCGGGAAGATCGGACAGAGATTACTCGCGACTTTCATTTGGTAGACGAACTTTGAAAGATAAGAATGTCTGGGTCGTGAA